>CM052720.1:13439956-13467554 GCA_028551405.1 Uromys caudimaculatus
GATCATGATGAATGATCGTTTTGATGTGTTCTTGGATTCGGTTTGTGAGAATTTTATTGAGTATTTTTGCATCGATATTCATAAGGGAAATTGGCCTGAAGTTTTCTTTCTTTGTTGGGTCTTTGTGAGGTTTTGGTATCAGTGTGATTGTGGCCTCATAGAAGGAGTTGGGTAGTGTTCCTTCTGTTTCTATTTTGTGAAATAGATTGAAGAGTATTGGTATTAGGTCTTCTTTGAAGGACTGATAGAATTCTGCAGTGAACCCATCTGGACCTGGGCTTTTTATGGTTGGGAGACTTTTAATGTCTGCCTCTATTTCTTTAGACATTATTGGACTGTTTGGATGGTTTATCTGATCCTGACTTAGCTTTGGTATTTGATATCTGTCTAGGAAATTGTCCATTTCCTCCAGATTTTGCAGTTTTGTTGAGTATAGGCCTTTGTAGTAGCTAACCAGAGGGCACAGAGACAGAATCCAAATTAACAAAATTAGAAATGAAAAGGGAGACATAACAACAGATTCTGAGGAAATTCAGTAGAAGTTTTAAAAAATATATACATATATGAAATAAATCTAGTCTCCTTGGCACAAGAAGGTGGATCTCTAACTCTTTTGCCTGCCCTTCAGAATCTTTTCCTCCTATTGGATTGCCTTGCCCAGTCTTGATATGAGGGCTTTTGACATACCTTATTCTGTCTTGTTTTGTCCTGTTTGACTGTGATCTCTTGGAGGCCTGATCTTTTCTGAAGAAGAAACAGAAGGAGAATTGATCTGGAGAAGAGGGGAGGTGTGTGGGAGGCTCTATGAAGAGGAAGTTTACGGAGAGGAAACTGTGGTTGGGATGTATTGTATAAGAGAAGAATGTATTTTAAATAAAAAAAGAAAAATTTACACTTATTTATCATCCACTAATATTGTATTTAAGGAATTTACTTCAAATTGTACAAAGGTGAAAGCTAAATTCATGATGTACAATTGAGAATGTGTTGCTTTCCTGAGAAATATTTCCTGATTTGAGCTTTTTATGTGTTTAATTATATCCATGTCCATACAATCTTCTGCTACTGTAATCATACAAGGCCAAAAAATTTATAGACTCTTTGACTTGTATAATGCAGATTATAACATACCATCTTTGTATAAACTTTTGCATTGTTTATATGTTTAAAATAATTAAATCATCCCCTCAAATGATGTAAATAGAATCAACAAATTTCAGGGAAGACAAAGCCCCAAGTAGGCATCACTCAACTTCCAGAAATTGATTAAAGAAGTTGTTGGCTAAACGAATCCCATGGAAAGCATCAAACTCTTCACTCTTTTCCCAAGGCTATTGATTGCTTTGTACAAACTCATGATTGGGCCCCCTTTCTTAATACAACACCTACACGCAGAGAATTTTCCTTTGCCTATACTGATTGAAGTCCATGGTACTTGACAGTACTTTGCATTCTAACAGAGGAGGAGTATAAGTACCTTTCCAGCTAGAAACCATAGGATCTTCAATGGTGACATATTTACACAATGCACTGGTACAAGAGTTGCACAAATTTCAAGGGAGTAACCTGTAACTTTATTTTTTTCAAAATCTACTCTTAATAATTGTTCTTAAAGCTTTAATCTCCTCTTTAGCCCACCACCCACAAGAGGTAGTGGAAAAGATAGGTTATTAGGATATGGGGGAAGTGGGCCTGTTCAGAAATGATTCTTTGGAATAACTCCCATTTGTGTTGTCTGTAAACCAATGTTCAGTTCAAAACTCAGCAGTGACAGCTTGACCTACTCATAAAGACTTCATGAACATACCAGTAGTCCAGTTCTGTAGTATGGGGTAGCAACAGCAGTGGCATGACATAGCACAAGTAGACAGGCTCAACAAAATCCACACAAGTTAACAGGAGGAACCAGGGCCAAAAGGAGTGCGAAGAAAGAAGGCTGTGCCTCTCTCAATGAAGTGAAAATCAGTGAAGACTCAAGACCAAGAAGTGTTTAGCTATATAACCAAGTCAAACTCAGCCCTCGTCACTGTCAATCTAATCCTTTGATATGCCCTCCAAATATCACAAATCCTCTAAGGGTCTTGTCTTAGCACATATCTTATTCTCAGATAACATAACTCTGCCAATCAGCCAAGTCTGCAAATCAGCAAGAAAATATAGCAGAACACCAGAAGTTCTTTGGTAAGTTTCTCTGTATTGAGTCCCAATAAATGGAGCTCAACTATGTAATGTAAGGTGGAACAGTAAATGCATGTCATTGGTGAAAAATCCTTCATCACATGTTCTTTCAAGTGCTTGAGTTAGCAGAATATCCTTCCACCTGTGTCCACTTCAGTGAAAAGTTCCATCATGAGTCTGCCTTAGCCTTTCACCTGTGTCAACTTTGCAAAATGTTCCTTCACTTGTTTGCTACAGATCAACACTATCCAACACAACTGACTTTCCAAAGAACCCTCAAGTTTCCTTGTTAGTAACCACCAACTATGTCATTTTATTTAAAAACCATTCCATGAGATGGATCATATGCCTCAAACTGCTTGGATGGCCAAGAATCTGAGACTAAACAGGACGCCTATATGAAAACCAAGTAAAATTGTTCTGCTAAAGGAGGGTAGCCATAAAATAACTCCTAATGACAGTCTGCTATACTCATAGATCAGTGTCTTGTTCAGCAATTATCAGAGAAGTTTCTTCTTGAAGTCATTGAGAACAATTACAGAAACCTACAACTAAAAATTGTGCAATTTATGAGTGACTTTAGAATACTGTTATATATGGGATGTCTTCACTAAATCCCTTCCCACAGGTTCAGGTAACTTATGGAAGAGGAACCAATGGGAATGGAAGACATCGGAAACAAGGCATTCTAGACACAATGGGATTCAAACACGCATGAACTCACAGAGATCTAGGTAGCATCCATAGACCCTGTGCAAGCTTGGTGTAATGATAACCATAAGATATAATCTGAGAAGGAAGTACACAAGTCTCATCACTAATCCAGAAACTATCTCCAATTGCTATCCTCCAGGAAATAAAAGATTAGTTTTGTCTAACATTGTTTCACTTGGTGTACAAACCACAATTAAGGGCAAGTCCTACTTCTAGCAGTTAATGTCCAATACACACCCACCCATAGACACACACACACACACACACACACACACACACACACACACACACACACACACACACAAATACACACACACACACACACACACTCACAAACGCACACACAGTCAATATTATTTTTGAAGAGTTTTGTTTTATGATTGTTTGTTGTTTTTTATTGTTGTTGCTCTTTATGTAAGACATTTGCTTATATGTTACGGTGTCTGGTTTTATGTTTATAGTGGGTTTCTATATGTAAGAACATGCCTCTTTGCATCTATAATGGGTTTGTGGAGCTCTTTGTTTTTCTGTAGGTTTTATTTCGTCTGGCTTATTTGTTTTTTATCTTATTTTACTTTCTTATCACAATTTCAATATGTCTATTTGTTTTATAATAAAAGAGAGAAATGAAGGATATGGATTTGGAAGGTAGAGAGATCTGGGAAAAGTTGGGGGAGAAGAAATCGTAATCAGGATAAAGTACCCGAAAAATCTATCTTCAATTAACAAAATGAAAGGTCTTTAAATATAAAGCATAAATTTAACATTTAAAATCATAGAATTTTAGAACATAATTAGGAAATGCTTGCGAGAGCAACATAATGACTAGTTTGCTGGTTATGTGGTTGAAAACATATTTTTACACTCTCTATAAGTCTATTTTCAGCTATTATCAGTCTTATAATTTCCACCTACTGTTTTTAGTGTTAACTTCTGAGAAAATAAACATGTTCTCCACTTATTTTTATCATTACTTAAACTATAAATATTGAATTTCTACAAATATTTTCAATTAATCAATTTATTAGAATCCTCTTTATATATTCTGACTCCAAATTTATCTTGCCATTTTAATCCTGAATTTTTTTTAAGATCAGTTAATGCATAGGTAACAGCTTTTGGAATTTATGGGAAAAATTAACCTAAGAGGTTGTTTTTAAATTATCTGGTTTAATATCCAGGAATATATATCCTAATAAATAGCCTCAAAATCTGAGTGATTTGATTGAGCAAGTACTTTTACTTTGCTTAGATGATTACCACTGAAACCAGGAGAGTGAGGACTGGATGGTTACATGATGGATACCTGTGCAGATGAGGCCTGATGTTAATCATGAATGCTGATTCTTGTGGTTTATACACACAGCTAGACAAATGAAAACGAACAAACAAACAAAAACCAAAAACCTTACTGCATGTATAGTATTACCATTGCCATAGGGCACTGTTCTTACCCACAAATATTCTTTCCTTTATTCTTCCAATTGAAGAAAAAGCAAGCAAACAAATGAACAAAATGAAACAAAAAAGCATAGCAAAGTAAAAAAGAAAAAAAAAACCCAAAACAATACATCACAGTTTTCCTATCTATGTGCATTTCTTCATCTATTCTCCCTAAACAATGTGCTAGGGACAGTTGCTTCATATACTTGCGGTAAGATGTGTTCTGTGGTATTCTTTTTGAGCATGGTTTCACTTATGCCTCAAAAAAAGTATCAGGCATTTTCTTTTCTTATTAAAAATATCTGTATTTGCTTGTACATATATGCAGAGTAGCCATGGAAATATTACTTTAAAAATTAATCATTATTGCTTTTGAGGAGAGGAATAGGAAGGATATATGTTTTGGGATAGGAGGGAGATTTTTATTTATTTATTTATTAGATATTTTATATTTTATGTATTTACATTTCAAATATTATCCCCTCTCCTGGTTTCTCCTCCAGAATCTCCCATCCCATTTCCCTTCCCCTGCTTCTATGAGGGTGCTCCCCCTGCCACCCACCTACTCCCACCTCCCCACCCTGGCATTCTCCTACACTGGGGAATCAAGCCTTCAAGGTGATGATAGAGGACATTAAGAAATACATACATAACTCCCTTAAAGAAATACCAGAGAACACAGGTAAACAGATAGAATCCCTTAAAGAGGAAACACAAAAATCCCTTAAAGAATTACAGGAAAACACAAACAGGTGAAGGAATTGAACAAAACAATCCAAGATGTAAAAGTAGAAATAGAAACAATAAAGAAATCACAAAGGGAGACAACCCTGAAGATAGAAGATGTAGGAAAGAGATCAGGAGTCATAGATGCAAGCATCACCAACAGAATACAAGAGATAGAAGCGAGAGGTGCAGAATATACCATAGAAAACATTGACACAACAGTCAAAGAAAATGCAAAATGCACTCAACACCATGGTCCCCCAGAATGTTATAGCTACAGCTTCTATTGCCAGCTGGCTTGGATAAAATGTTGGTGATATTTGTGATATAACCATTACTAATAATGGTGCCACTATTCTGAAGTTACTGGAGGTAGAACATCCTGCAGCCAAAGCTCTGTGTGAGCTGGCTGACCTGCAAGACAAAGAAGTTGGAGATGGAACTACCTCAGTGATAATCATTGCAGTGGAACTTCTGAAAAAATGCAGATGAGATAGTCAAAGAGAAAATTCATCCTATATCAGTTATTAGTGGCTATCATCTTACCTGCAAGGAAGCAGTGTGTTATATCTATGAGAACCTAATTATTAACACAGATGAACTTGAAAGAGACTGTCTGATCAATGCTGCCAAGACATCCATGTCTTCCACAATTATTGGAATAAATGGTGATTTCTTCACTAATATGGTAGTAGATGCTGTGCTTGCTGTTAAATACACAAATATGAGAGGCCAGCCTCACTATCCAGTCAGTTCTGATAATATTCTGAAAGCCTATGGGAAAAGTCAGATAGAAAGCATGCTGATCAATGGTTATGCACTCAATTGTGTGGTTGGATCTCAGGGCATGTCCAAGAGAATAGTTAATGCAAAAATTGTTTGTCTTAACTTCAGTCTGCAGAAAACAAAAAATGAGGCTTGGTGAACAGGTGGTTATTACAGACCATGAGAAATTGGACTAAATTAGACAGAATCAGATATAACTAAGGAGAGAATTCAGAAGATCCTGGCAACTGGTGCCAATGTTATTCTAACCACCAGTGGAATTGATGATATGTGTCTGAAGTATTTTGTGGAAGCTGGTGCCATGGCTGTTGCAAGAGTTTTAAAAAGAGACCTCAAGTGTATCAGAAAAGTTTCTGGAGCAAGTATCCTGTCTACACTGGCCAAGTTGGAGGGTAAAGAAACTTTTGAAGTGACAACGTTGGGACAAGCCGAAGAGGTCATACCAGAGAGAATTTGTGATGAAGAGCTGATCTTAATCAAAATTACTAAGGCTCATACATCTGCATTAATTATCTTATGAGGAGCAAATGATTTTATGTGTGATGAAATGGAGCACTCTTTACATGAAGCTCTTTTTGTGCTGAAGAGAGTTTTAGAGTCAAATTCTATGGTTCCAGGTGGAGGTGCTGTAGAAGCTGCCCTGTCCATCTACCTTGAAAACTATGCAATGAGTATGGGATCTCGAGAACAGCTTGCTATTGCAGAGTTTGCAAAATCTCTGCTTGTGATTTCTAACACACTGACAGTGAATGCTGCCCAAGACTCCACCCACCTGGTTACCAAGTTAAGAGCTTTTCACAATGAGGCTCAAATTAACTGGGAATGTAAAAATCTAAAGTGGATTGGTCTTGAGACAACAAGCAAACAGGGTTGTTTGAAACAACCATAGTTAAAGTGAAGAGCCTAAAATTTACAACAGAGGCTACAGTCACCATCCTTCGGATTGATGATCTGATAAAATTACACCCAGAGAGCAAAGATGATAAACATGGATGGTATGAAAATGCTGTTCCCTTTGGAGTTCTTGATGGCTGATTGGATTTCCCTTTAATTTATAACAGTGTCAGGTGCAATATCTTCGCCTTGGGTGTCTCGCATTAAAGCAAGATGTCCACCTGGAAAAAAATGAAAATGCAAAATGCCTAAAGCTCCTAACCCAAAACATCCAGGAAATCCAGGACACAATAAGACCAAACCTAAGGATAATAGTTATAGAAGAGAGCAGATTCATAACTTAAAGAGCCAGTAAATATCTTCAACAAAATTATAGATGAAAACTTCCCTAACCTAAAGAATGAGATGTCCATGAACATACAATAAGACTACAGAACTCTAAATAGATTGGACCAGAAAAGAAATCCCTCCTGCCACATAATAATCAAAACACCAGATGCACTAAACAAAGAAAGAATATTTAAAACAGTAAGGGAAAAAGGTCAAGTAACATATAAAGGCAGACCTATCAAATTTACATCATACTTCTCAACAGAGTCTATGATATCCAGAAGATCCAGGACAGTTGTACAGACTTCTAAGAGAACACAAATGCCAGCCCAGGATACTATATCCAGAAAAACTCTAAATTACCATAGGTGGAGAAACCAAGATATTCCATGACAAAATCAAATTTACACATTATCTGTCCACAAATCCAGTCCTACAAAGGATAGTGAATGGAAAACTCCAACACAGGAGTAGAAGGGAGGGGAAACTACAAGAAGGGGAAACTATACCCTAGTAAAAGCAAGAAAGTAATCTTCTTTCGACAAAAGGAAAAGAATATAGCCACACAAATGTAATTCCACCTCTAACAACAAAAATAACAGGAAGTAACAATCACTTTTCCTTAATATCTCTTAACATTAATGCACTCAATTCCCCCAATAAAAAGACATAGACTAACAGGCTGGATACTTATACAGGACCCAGCATTTTGCTGCATACAGGAAACACACCTCAGTGACAAAGACAGACACTACCTCAGTGTAAAGGGCTGGAAAAGAATTTTACCAGCAAATGGTCCCAAGAAACAAGCTGGAGTGGCCGTTCTAATACCGAATAAAATCAGCTTTCAATCAAAAGTTATCAAAAAAGATAAGGAAGGACACTTCATACTCAGCAAAGCAAAAATCTACCAAGATGAACTCTAAATTCTGAATATCTGTGCTGCAAATACAAGGGCATCCACATTCATAAAAGAAACTTTACTAAAGCTCAAAGCACACATTGCACCCCACACAATAATAGTGGGAGACTTTAACACCCCACTCTCATCAATAGACAGATCATGGAAACAAACTAAACAGAGACTTAGGCATTTTCAAGTCATGATTTAATATTTTCAATCCTGATTTGAGCTTCTTCGAGGCTAGTAAACCATACCTTACATCGATTGATCTCTGTACTAAGAACTGCCCCCCTAGGGTTATTTTCTTAGACAGTTCCATAGTGGCCAAATTATTAATGTGTAAAGGATCTACCATGTATCACTCTTATCCAAGTAGTCATTTTGCTCAAATAGGTTAAATAAGGTTTTATACTGACAGTCTATTTGAGCCCCATCTACTAAAATTTAGTCTAGAGCTTGTGCTTTCAATTGCTCAGGACACAAGATTTACAAATATACTTTAGTCTCTTACTTGTCTGATTGCGATTTTTGCACTCATCACTTTTTCTGTATAATTGTATGTTTGATATCAACAATCTATATATTTTTAGTGCTTTTCTCTAGTAAAACAAGCATAGTAAGTAAAATGGCACCTGTTCATTTACCAGAGACCTGTTACCCTCTTTCATAGATTTTGGCAGAATTATCTTGTGGAATTGTCTTCACTTGTGCTTCACTATTTCTTTTGAGTTCTAATTTCTAGATAAGCTACCATGTAACAACTATTCAAATTAAAAACTACTGTCATCATCATAAGAATTATAAAATACGCTTATTCTAAAATAGTTCCTGAGGTGTAACTTCATCCTCCCTACGAAATCAAAGCATATACATCAGTATTAAAACTTACAAATTAGAGGAAAAATATTATGGAGACATAGCGGGAGATCATGGGAATCCCCACCGTGATCCTCCTGGAGCACAGGTTGGGAGGATTCCTGGCCACTTCTTACTCTATCAAGCATCCTGAAAGAGTTAAACATCTTATCCTGGTGGATCCATTGGGCTTTCCCCTACCACCAACTGACCCCAGTGAGATCCGTGCACCTCCAAACTGGATCAAGGCTGTGGCATCTGTCCTGGGACACTCCAATCCACTGGATGTTCTTCGAGTGGTTGGGCCTTGTGGGCCTGGGCTGGTTGCAGAGATTCCACCCAGACTTCAAGCGCAAGTTTGCAGACTTCTTTGAGGATGATTCCATCTCGAATATATCTACCACTGCAGTGCACAGAATCCCAGTGGGGAAACAGCATTCAAAGCCATGAGGGAGTCCTTTGGATGGAGTCATGTTGGAGCGAATCCACTTCATTAGAAAAGATGTGCCCATCACCATGACCTATGAGGCCAACACCTGGATAGATACCAGCACAGGGAAAAAGGTGAAGATGCAAAGGCTAGATTCCTATGTCCGAGACATGGAGATCGAGGGTGCATCGCACCACATCTACACTGACCAGCCACACATCTTCAATGCTGTGGTGGAAGAGATCTGTAACTCGGTTGACTGAGATGCTCTGAGTGGGAGAGGAGGAAGCTGGAGTTGCTGTAATCTATATCCCTGCCTCAGTCAGAACCTCTGTCCTTTCCTCATCAACTAACCTGTGCCATCCAGGCAGAGTCTCAGGCTATCCCCAAGATAGGACCACAGTGAGAAAGAGCACTTCCAATCCTATGCTGAGGGCAAGAGGCAGAATCCACCAGAGGCCTTGAACTCCCCACTCCGGGGAAAAGCATAAAAGGGCTGCCTAGTACCATCTGTTCTATCCATGCCAGGTCATGATTATGAGGAGACTGTGAACCATGCCATCTCCCTGCATGGCCTTCCCTTTCTCTAGACAGGGAGGGCTCCCAGCAGCCTTTCTAGTTTATGAATGTGTGTGAGAGTAGGTCCATACAGGAATATCCTTCTTCTCCATCACTCCACGCCTGTATCCAAGCTCAGCTTCAACTCACCCACCAGGAGCAGCTCTATTCACCTGCACAACTACTTCCATGACCTTGGAGGTCATATCCCAAGCTCTTATTGACAGACGAGGCAAGAGACAAACTCATCTTCAGCTCCTTCTGGGTCCTTTGGGAACGTTGGCCTTGAGCTTCACCCAAAACCAAGCAGATCAAAAGTATGGAATTTGCAGCGGGCACTCAGTGAGTCCATGTTGAGGATCCAGAGGCCCACACTGCCCCCCAAAGCCATGTACCAGAGGGGTGCGGTCCTTTTGCTCTGGGCTCACAGTCACCGTCCAGATCTTGTTCTGGTCTGGGAAGAATACATAACTGACCAGAAGCGTGTTCTGGAGACCCTGGAGGATCTTGGCATCCACTTTCTTCAGTTGAAATATCGAAATGGGGTGCCAATGAAATGGGTTCAGCTCCTGTACTGCTTCCACCCTTATGCCATGTAATAGAACCATGGCAAGGTACCTTCATGCAACTGGAGTCAACAAACATTAAGTCTACTAGCATCTTGATCCTGACTTTCCATCATTCACAGTTGTAAGAGGTACAGTTTTGTAGTTCATAAATTATGGGAGAAAGGTATTTTGTGATAACAGAAGGAATATTCCTTCTCTTCTCTCAATGTTTTCTGTCTTAGCCTCTTTAGATTCACCCTCTACCTCTATAGGTTCTGTCAACTAGAAAATAAGAACAAAATTCTCTCTCTCTCTCTCTCTCTCTCTCTCTCTCTCTCTATGTATATATATATATATATATGTGTATATATATATATATATATATATATATATATATATATATATCTCCCTCTATCCTATATCTCTATTTTTCTTCCATTATCTACAAAAAGAACATAGACTCCTATATTTATCCTATACTTGTACTGTATCTTGGTATTATATAAATTTTACAAAAACCTTACTTTTTCTTAGTTATTATATTAGTCTGTGTGGGAATGACATTTGCTGTGAGATCTCCAACCTGTTCTACACCTAACTCAGAAATCCTTGCCACTTGCCAGTTTCATAATTCTTTTTTACTTCTAAAGGGTTAAGAATTGCAATGGTCTTTCCATTTATATCTTTTCTGCAATTTTTAATCCGTATTACAGGCAGACATTTTCTTAGAGAAAACTAAAAGTTATTACATTCAGAGAGATAATTAAAAACATTAAACATTTTTACTTATTCTTTATATTTCTCATTTTGTAACAGTTTATAATTTGAATAATGCCCATTGTTTCAATTTTTATGTTTTTATGTATCTTTCCTCTATAAATATATTTAAATCTCAAAGTCTTCATTTTATTTTGTCATCTGTTAGGAAAAAAACCCACAAAATATATTATTTTATTATCACAAAGAATTCCACTAAATAAGCACAAGTATCTTCATAACAAGGAAACTATTAATAGCTTAAAATTAATGTTATAAAATCAGCTGTATATATGTATATATATATATGAAAATATAAAAACTTAATCTTAAAAAAATCCTATTTAGTTTACTCACTAAATTAGCCCAGATGTGGGTGCAATGTTCAATTATTGGTAATGATTCAGTGATAAACCCCTAACCTCAATAGCAGTCTTAATCAACATATCTTTAAAGGATATGAAAGCAAAGCTCACAGCTCTGCAATAAAATCCAGTGTATAAAGGCAATACAGACATTTAAAGATTGTTAGAATAGCACATTAGGGGTATGATGGTTAACTCCAGACAGAACATAAACTAAAAGTCTTTATGATCCATTGGGCATACTTTGCAGTTAATGAGTATAATGAGATTTTTATAAGAAAAAAAAAATCCATTGTATGACCTTCTACCTTGTTAAAATTTTCTACAAATATATTAAGATTATTTGCCTTAGCCATGGCAATTTATAAATAAAACTGTGTAAGAAATGATCACCTTTGGACTTGTAGTCTAGTCAGGTGCAGCAGGAGGACCGTTGCCATAAATGTGTGCATAATAACGCTGCCAATTGATCCCATCTTTATTTAGTTATCTGACTACATTCAAATCACACATTATTCCAGATTAGGAGACCAAGTGCTGTGAATCCATCAATTTTCCCTTATGTTTAAAATAATGAAATGACTTCTATTAAGCCACATACTAAATGTCAAATACTTTTCATAATTCGCACATGGTATGTCATTTAATTAAGATAGCTCTATATGGAGCACCAGTATCCTTAAAACATAGAAAGAACTTTCAAAATTCAGGGAGAGCAATGTTGAGCTCCCGGGGAAGAGGGGGCCCATTTGAGAATCTAGGAATGCCAGTCCAGATAGTTTCAAAATGAACTCTTATTCTTTTTGTCAGTTTTAAATCTATCTATCTATCTATCTATCTATCTATCTATCTATCTATCTATCTATCTATCTATCTTTTATTTCCCCTTTCTTCCCCAGTCTTTCCTTCCCTTCCTCCCCCACTTCCTGTTTCCCTCCCTTTCCCCTTCCCTTTCCTCATCTTGTCCCTCTCCCCCTCTCCCTCTGGGGGGGGGGTCTTATAAAGTCCAGAGAGAGATTAGTGTACTTTTCTATTATTTCCTGTTTTATTATTTAAAGAAACAGTTATCTTATTAAACCTACAATAAGGCCATAAAATCACAGCAATACATCTTCCTCCATCTCCACACAGTGCTTGAGTTATAAACACAGATGTGGCCATACCCTCCTTTAATTACAGGTGCTGAGGATTTGAACACAAGCCTTCATGCATGCATAGCAAGTGCTCCTACTCACTAAGCTGCTTTTATACATTTATATACATTTTATGCTTGATGACCATGTTTAACTGCATAGAAAATAGTGAATTTGAAGTTTATATTATTTATCTATTTCTCATGTAACCAAAGCTTTGTGGTTCCTAAGATTTATTTTTGTGATTTAGTGTGTATGTTTGTGTGTGTGTGTTCACAGTATATATTCATGCACATGCATGTGGATACCTAGGAAATGAAAAGAACATCAGTTCCCCTATAATTGATTTTCAGACAGTCTTGGGCTGTCTATGTGGGTGTTATGTACCAATCTAGGAGACTATAAAAGACCAGCACTGTAAACTGTCCTTTAAAACCATGTGTCGCTTTCTCCAGTGGTCCGAGCCCTGGGGCAGACTGGAGACCCTATTTAACCCAACATGTATGTTCTTTAGTTGGTTGCTCAGTCTCTGAGAGCCCCAAAGAGTCCGTCCTGGGGAGTTCCTATCCCCTTCAAGGCCCTTAATCCTTCTTCACTTTTCTATAACAGTCTTTGAGCTCCAACAAGTGTTCGGCTGACAGTCTCTGAATCTGTTTCAGTCAGCTGCTAGGTGGAGCTTCTCAGAGCACAGTTATGCTAGGATCCTGTCTGCAAGCATAGCAAAATATCATTAATAGTGTCAGGAACTGGTGCTTCCCTACAGGATGGGTCTCAAGTTGGGCCGGTTGTTGCTTGGTCATTTCCTCAGTCTCTCCCCATCTCTAACTCTGAATTTCTTTTAGACAGGACAAATTGTGGTGGAAAGTTTTGTGTGTGGGTTGGTGTCCTTATCTCTTCACTGGGGGTCCTGCCTTGCTAGAGGACAGCTTACGGGAGTTTTCAGATACCCCGAATACCAGAACTGGTCTTTTACTCCCTCTTTTGGACCAAATGGCTCCCTGAGTTCCATGAGGAATCTTGAATATTTTCAATATTAAGTACAGCAAGAATGTGACAATTTACTGAATTGTATCTTTCAAAAATGATTAACCTTTCCTATATTTGATATTTTCCCTCCTTAGTCTTTGAGAATTTTCTACATGCAAATACTTTCCTTTATACATGCAAATACATTCCTTTTCTCAGGAATGATCTATTGCCAATATCTCCTCACATAGAGACGAGAACACCCTGACCATCTCCCCTCTTCATACTACATTTTTTTCTAGCTTTATCTTCCTCAGTCTTGCACATACTGTCAACAATCTCAGTGAGTTCATATGTTCAAAGTTTCTGTTGTGTTCATAAACTTGTTTTGCTGGACACATCTACCACTTTTGACTTTTATACTTGTTGACCTGTCTTTCAAGATACACCGTGCGTCCTGGGAAAAGTGAAGTGATATAGCTGTGCTAATTAAGGACAGGCATGCCACAGCTTCTTATTATCAGCTCTGGGATGAGGTTGTCTCTGTATTGCTCACCATATACTACAAAAAAAGGTTTCTTTGATGAGGATTTAGATATACACTAGTCTGTGGCTTATAATGATACATTTTTATAAATCTGTTTAAGAATAAATAAGTTTAGAGAAATCATAGCATTAGGTTATATGCTAGAGCTATGTCTAGTCACAGATTCTGGGCTTGACAATAATACACTGTATGGTACTCATCTTGTGAAGCCCGACTTAAATTCAATCAAAAGTTTTTGGTTACTGCATGACATTCAGGACACCATTCCACCAGCGGGCATGTTTTGCCAAATAGTCTTTACGTCAGCTCATGATTTTCACAGATGGGTAATACTAACACTTACTCTTCTCAGTTAGTACCACGCACAGTACTTTCAAGCCGATGAAAGCTACCCTATAAGGACAGGATTTCCATATCAGTATCACCATGATTTCCCCATGTTCCATGAGTGACTATGCAGAATTGTCTGCAGTAGGGTCTCAGTGTATCAAGGCTGGAGGATAAAAAACATTGATGATACCCTGTGAATTTTGGAGGTCTGTAGGATGACACTGGCCAATTTCAAAAGAGGTAACCTGTTTCTGGGCTTAGCATTTTATTTGTTAAATAAATGCTCTGTGGTATTTAGAAGGGGCACTGTTCTATCACATTATATTGTAACACAATCTAAAGTCCTTTTATTTGTATATATTTTAGGATGCTTATATAGGAGGTTTCTCCATGACTTTTTAAACAATTTCAGTATTAGCTATTCCTCCCCACATTATTTCCTTTGTGACATTTTCCCACCCCTCACACCCACAGTATTCTTTCTGCTCCATTATTACCTATCCAGCATCCATTAATATGAGACACAGTTTTTATAAATGCTTTTCCACAAAGGAGGTCCAGTGACCTGCCAAACTTGGGATCATTCTCAAAGGGAGGCTCCAAGGCCTGAAATTATTACTTATGTTATCTATGGTGTTCTTACAGACAGGCTGCTCTTTGAGAGGCCCAACAAACAACTGACTGAAACAGAAGCACATACTTACACCCAATCAAAGGGAAGAGGATGTGGATCCCTGTGGTTGAATTAGGGAAAGGCTGGCAGAAGTTGAGGATGAGGGTGACCCTATTGGAAGACCAGCAGTCTCAATTAACCTAGACCTCTGAGATCTGTCAGACACTAAGCCACCAACCAGACAGCATACATGAGCTGGTTTGAGACTCCCGATATATATACAGAAGACAACTGCCTGATCTGGCCTCAGTGAGGGAAGATGTACATAACCATTTAACCCTTGAGAGACTTAAGGTCCCAGGGAGTAGGGAGACTTTTGTGGGATAGGGCTGGGGGAAAGGGGACATCCCCTTAGAGACTGGGAGGTGGTATGAGGAATGAGATGAAGAATTATTGGAGGACTGACTTGGAGGGAGATAATGCCTAGACTGTTAAAAAAGATTAAAGATATTTTAATAAATAAATAAGTGCTTTTCATGCTTACAACTTGTATAATAAATCCCATCTATTATTGACTCCAGGAAAAACTGGTATACCAATTTTCTTCGTTTTTTTAATTAGGTACTTTACTTACATTTCAAATGTTATCCTCTTTCCTGGTTTCCTCTCAGGAATCCCACTATCCTATCTCCTCACCTTACTTCTATGAGGGTGTTTTCCCGCCCACCCACTCCTGCTTCCCTACCCTGTCATTCCCCTATACTGGGGCATCAAGCCTTCATAGGACCAATGGCTTCTCCTCCCATTGATGTAGGACAAGGCCATCCTCTGCTACATATGTGGCTAGAGCCCTGGGTCCCTCCATATCTACTCTTTGGTTGGTGCTTTAGTCCCTGCGAGCTCTGGGGGTCTGTTTGGTCATGTTGTTGTTTGCCTATGGGGTGGCAAACACCTTCAGCTCCTTCAGTCCTTTCTCTAACTCCTCCATTGGGGACCCCATGCTCAGTCCAATGGATGACTCTGAGCATCCACCTCTGTATTTGTCAGCCTCTGTCAGAGCCTCTCAGGAGACAGCTATATCAGGCTCCTGTCAACAAGCATTTCTTGGCATCTGCAATAGTGTCTGGATTTTGTGTCTGTATATGGAATGGATCCCCAGGTGGGGCAGTCTCTGGATGGTCTTTCCTTCAGTCTCTGCACCACATTTTGTTTCTGTATTTCCTCCAGTTAGTATTTTGTTCCCCCTTTTAATTAGGACTGAAGCATCTACACTTTGGTCTTCCTTCTTGAGCTTTATGTGGTCTATGAATTGTATCCTGGGTATTCCGAGCTTTTGGCCTAATATCCACTTATCAGTGATTGCATACCCTGTATGTACTTTTGTGATTGGGTTAACTCACTCACCTATTCAGTATAGTACTGGAAGTCCTAGACAGAGCAATTAGACAAGAAAATAGGCCAAAGGGATACACATTGGAAAGGAAGAAGTCAAGATATCACTATTTGCAGGTGATATGATAGTGACCCCCAAAATTCCTCCACAGAACTCCTAAACCTGATAAACAACTTGAGCAAAGTGGCCGGATATACAATTAAATCAAACAAATTAGTAACCTTTCTCTACTCAAAAGATAAATAGGCCGAGAAAGAAATTTGGCAAATGACACACCTCACAATAATCACAAATAATATAAAATATCTTGATGTGCCTCTAACCAAGCAAGTGAAAAATCTATATGATAAGAACTTCAAGTCTCTGAAGAAAGAAATCGAAGAAGACCTCAGAAGATGGTAAGATCTCCCATTTTCATGGATTGGCAGGATTAATATAGTGAAAATGGTCATCTTGCCAAAAGCAATCTACAGATTCAATGCAGTCCCCATCAAAATTCTAGCTCAATTTTTCATAAAGTTAGAAAGAGCAATTTGCAAATTCATCTGGAATAACAAAAAACTCAGGATAGCGAAAACCATTCTCAACAATAAGAGAACTTTTGGGGGAAATCACCATCCCTGACCTCAAGCTGAATTACAGAGCAATAGTGATAAAAACTGCATGATATCGGTACAGTGACAGGCAGGTAGATCAATGGAACAGAACTCAAGATCCAGAAATGCACTCATACACCTACGGTCACTTGATCTTTGACAAAGGAGCTAAAATAATCCAGTGGAAAAGAAAACAGCATTTTCATAAATGCTGCTGGTTCAACATGTTACAGCATGTAACAGAATGCAAATTGATCCATTCTTATCTCCTTGTACAAAGTTTAAGCCCAAGTTGATCAAGGACCTCCACATAAAACCAAGTTTCTAACATCAGTTTTAACCCAAGGTCCTAGCATGTGATCTAGGCTCTGCAAATCAGACTTAAAAACAAAACAAACCAAAAAATAACAACAATGACAATAAATAACATTTTAATTTACCCAAGGGGAATTTTGAAGAAACAGAAGAAGAATACCAGTTGAATCCACTTAAGGAAGATGAGAGCATCTTCTAGGAAGTAGAAAAGGCAAGTCTTTAACTGAAACTAGCAACAATTACAATGATATCTTTGTTGCATCTACAGAAAAGATTAACAAGGCAAGTGTGCATTGAATATTTTTTTCTTGCTGTGTGAGCTTTAGTTTGCACATATAGCTTTCCTAATGAGAAGGTTCTTTCATATCCAAAAAGTATTTTTAAAACTATTTTAAGATATTAGTATTTATTTAGAGACTAATGTCTTTGATATAAGACTAAAAAGTCCATCAGATATTAACTGATTAAATTTATTGTTGTATTGCTGAATACATCCTGAGTTGTACTCACCATAATTTAGAGGAAAAAATATGCAAATTTGCCTATTTTGCATAGCTAAATTTGTCTTCTTTAATTAAGACCTTAAAGTTGTGTCACAGGTAATTTCACATGTTGATAGTTGGATTGACAGTATAGTTAAATCCAATAACTCCTAATTTTTAACTGTGGAATTAATATTTCTTATGTTGGGCATTTAATCTAAAATGATGAATTACCAGTCTCTATTCCCTATAAACCTGTGATCCAGGATCTCATGTATTAAATACAGTTACTTTTTATAATTCCTCTTAGGATCCTTAAATTGCATATTAAAATAGTACCAATTATTGACATTTTAAAAAATCAATGAAGCATTAAAACTTCCTGAAAAATAATATGGACAGTAATTTCAACATTTATGCCAAAACTAGAAATTTATTTTATAGTTCTGTCTTTGTGCATATTGATGGGAAATATTGCCCAAATCATAGTGTTAGTATAAATTGCTAGTATATTGTTAGAGGATTTTGCTTGACCTAAAACCTTGTTCTTCTGACATGTGGCTTCAGATTCATGGATTAAAAGTTCAAAAAATAGTCACATTATTGGCTTCAGAGATGATCCAGCAGTCAGGAGCACAATACTCTTGTAGTATCAGGGCTGGGTTCTCAATGTTTGTGTCTGATGCTTAACAATTGGGTGTAATTTAAGCTCCAAAGGGATTCCATACCCTCTTCTGGTCTCTTTAGTAGGCACCTGTGTTCATACATGTTTATATAAACACACACAGACACAAACACATATAAATGATTGCAAATAAAATTAATAGCTAAGGAAATGTAAATCATCATAATAAAACAGGTTAAAGTAAGTACATCATGTCTAAAGTAATTAATTGCAGATTATTTCCATTATCATAAACTTTTATTGTTTTTAGTGATTTTATTGTTTCTAGATCTAGTGATCTATATCTCCTGATATTATTGCCACTAAACTCATTGAAAAAAAGTCTATGTAAAGTTAGACTAGGATGGGAACTTGATGACATATTTCCTTTGCAGTTGAGATATTTATTTCTGAAGAGATGGCTCATTGATAAGCAATTTTCTTTGGCCTGATTTATTTTATGCTTCCTGGATAGGAAAGCATTTTCCAAGAGTATATCGTTCTGGATTTTTAATTAGCTCCACACAACCACTTAAACATGTGTAAAATAACATAAAATTTTATATTTTGAGGACCATGAAATTCTTTTAATTTGGTTTAACTTTACTTTGTGTTTTTCAAATACTAGATAAAGAAAGTATAATTGTCTTTGATTTCTGGTCCCAACAACCATTCTCTATGTAAAATTTGCTCATGCCATGCAACTTATTGAGGAACAATCTCATGATATATGGCACTGGATGTTAGGCATGCGCATTAGTATCTTACAACTTACTGAAAACTCATCACATTTCTCTATCGATGTAAGTGCTACACATCTGTTGCTTCATTAATATATACAACTTCCTTAACTGCATTCAACAGATGAGAAAACCATAACTTTAAAAATAGAAAGCATAAACAGAATTCCATATTTGGACTCCAAATACACCAAAGATTCACATTATCAAAGGCAGTGGTTCTCATCCTTATGCTGAGACACTTTCCCATAGTTCCTCATGTTGCGGTGATCCCTACCCTTAAAGTTATTTTATTGGTACTTCATAACTGTAATTTTGCTACTGTTATGAATTGTAATTAGTTATTGGTTATGCAGAATATCTGATATGCATGTGACTCCTGTGAGTGTCATGACCAGCAGAACCATTGAATAAGGTAACATAATACACACCAACTAATCGTCTCTAAGTTATAAGCTCTTAAAAAGAATACAGAAAGTATTTGAAGTAGGAAAGTATCTCTTCCTAACGCTTTCTAGGACTTTCATCTGAATGGAGGCTGTGGATTTTTACTAATTTGTCATACATGTATAAGTTGTTCTGAGCAGAAGAATTGATGAACATTTGTTGTTGTTTTGCTTTGTTTCAAACCCCGAATACAATTATAACTAGTCTAGGCTAATTGTATGTTTTAATGATGCAAAGAAGTCTGGGATATTTTATAATCTATAAAGAGGCATTCAGCTTGAGCACACAGTAACTGTGCTATCATATGAGGCTAGTCGTCTAATACATCTAGCAAACTTATTTTACATGAAAGAATATTAAGAAAGTGGATATGTGAATTCAACTATAGGTTCTATTGATGATCCTGCCTGGTTCTATGTTAGCTATGTGGATGTGGAAAAAATGATTTTTGAACTTTAAATTAGTGGAACAAACCAGTTACAATTCATATTTCTTGCTCTAAAACACAAGCTGGGTATATAACCAAGTGATAATATAATTGTGAACTTAGGGATTTAAAGAAATAAAAATAGATTTGAAACTTCTCTCTATACTATACTAAGAATTCATTCCCTTGACTATCAATAAGGCTCTTGTTTCAGATTTGGATTTTACAAAATTAAATAAAAGTAATATATATATATATATATATATATACATATACATATACATATACATATATATGATTGCTAAACATCTTTATATTTTTAAAAGATGTTTTAGCACATACCCTTTGTTAAATTGGCTAAAGTTTAGTGGTCCAACTCTCGTGCATGCTTACAGATACATGTACCAAAGTAACACACTGCATTGTGTCTTCCTAACTCTATTGTGCTCAAGAAGCCAAAATCCTTGAGTTACCTTGTCTGTTGGCATGTCAGTGCATCTGGGGTGGAAGATGAATATTGAAGATCTTGATCTCTCATAGTATCTTTGTTGACCTTAAGAAAATGTTGTTTAGAAACAAAACCTCCTTAATCGTATTTTACATCTATTTACTGGGGTTTAAATTGCTTGCATTCATTGCCATAGTGATGATGTAAGAAGTATAGACTGTTGAACAGTAAAGTACAGGTAATTAATGTATCTGGTTAAATAATGATTCCTCTACAAAGAAGCCAAACGGCTACAGCTGTCCCAGATGTGATATTAAGAAAGGCTATAATTGCAAAAGATGAAAATATTCTTTCCATCCCTTTATTGAGCTGTTTACATACTTAATAAATCAAAGTCCACTTTATGTCTTATTTGTTTGTTTTTAAATTTTTGAGGACATGGCAAGTCAATTACTTTTGTTCAAATAATTATACAATACAGTATTTCTTTTATCTTAAAGTCTATGTTGAAAAATTACCATTCCTTTGATATATCCCTATAAATATTTTTCTCAGGATAAAACAGATTCCTTTTTCTCCTACATTACAGTTTAAAATATTCATTTACCCAGAGTTGTTCCTAATTATATTTTGTAAATATCATCTAGTGTTATATGCTTTCTTTCCTAGCACCAAATTTCCTTATGCTGTATTGATACAGTTGAAGACTATCAGTGATCTAATTATAATTAGTATGCTTCAAAGTACTATTCAGTATACAGAGAAGAAAATCTTGTAACTTGGATTTGGAAGATGGATTTGCATTTTACTGAGCATGAAAACCTAGGCTCTATTGGTTCACCATGATATGTGTTAAGTAATATCTTAATAAAATTGGAGTCAATTCTATGTTCACATAATTTCCCTCTGCATGCTTGGCATTTTTCCTGTTGTGAGGGTCACATTCTTAGTTTTGAATATGAACACTTTTGATATGTTCCATCCTACTTTTGAAAAATACCTCAGGATAGTGAGAGGACAAAGGTGACCACCACAAAGCCTAATGATGTCCTGAGTTGAATTACAAAGCCTAATATGTTAATAGGAGTTGATAATTTAGGGCTGATGAGATGGATCAGTTGGTAAAGTGATTTCTTTATAAACATAAGGACCTGTGCTTGATTCCCCTCCCCCCCAAATAACTTGAAGTGATGATGTGTAGTTGCAACTCCAGCACTTGAATGCTGAGACACTGGCCAAGTACCATCATCGGGTTGATAAGTTGCAGGACAGTGAAAGATTGTATATCAAAAACAGGGAATGGATTATATTGGTGAATGGTGCCTAAGGTTCTGTTCCGTTCTCTGTATGTGAGTGCATACATGTTCATGTGTACACACTTTCACGTAAAATGTTCATACACATAGATGTAGATACATAAACACACACACACACACACACACACACACACACACACATGCACACTGAAAACCTTTAGTAGTGATAAAGTAGTAAGAAATACCCCATATTTAGTGATAAGAATCACAATGTTTTTAGACTTTCTTCTTTAAAAAATGTTTTATGCTTTTTAAAAACAATATGTCAAATTCCTAAATCCAGTATAAGGCTATTAAGATGATGGGGCTTTGTGAAATCAACAGGGCAAAACCTTTATGAATAAGATTTGGTTGTGTGTGTGCACACATTTGATATGTCACATGAAATGCATGTGTATGCACATGTGTGCCCTCCATATATGAGGAAGATGACAGGTATGTTTCTCTAGCATGCTTTACCTTACTGTCACATAACATGGTCCCTCACTGCACTGAGTTCTCTAGATTACCTACTTCCCCATATCTCCCAATGCTGGGCTTATAGGCCACGCATGCCACCATGTCCAACTTTATTGTGTGACTGCGTGTCTTTCAGCCTAATTTCTTAAAGTTGGAAGAGAAAGCATTTTTGTTCACTAAGCCACCTTTCAATCCCTGCAGTTGACTTGCTTTTTATGTTTCCTATTATGTAATAAACCCAGAAGAAATACAAACATAAATGAGAAGACACAGAAGAATCAGGAGTAGGCCCTCCCAGTTAGTAGATCTGATAGCAACTTCATATTACATTTTTAGCCTCTAAACAATGGGGAATATTAATGACATCATCTTGTTTTAATGAAGACTGAAAACAACAGAAACAAAACAATGAAAATTCTCTATATTTTCTACCCCCAGAATAAATATTATATTCTAGATGATAGACTCTCAGTTTGCTGACTGAATATGAGTCTAAATTTAAATGTCTGCTATTGTCATGAAAAATAATTAAAAGCAAAAAAAAAAAAAAAAAAAAAAAAAAAAGACTGGACTACTCAGTAGATTGACAATCTGATCCTTCAACAATTGTTTCCAAGCCTATGAACTAAAGATGTTAAAATTCAGTGCTTTTAAGTGATCTTCCACTTAATTTTTATGAGTACCAAGGTCTTTAACACAATACCTCCATAATTTATAGTTATGCCTATTGAGTAGGGAACACCAGCAAACAGAGTTTCATTACCCAGAAGCATCACGTTAGACCTTTCTGTTCCATTCACATCTGTGAACAGTCAATGTCAAAAAGTGCAGTGCTTCCTAAGTTGAACCACGTTTGGATAATTATCATCTAAAGTTTGAATAATGAGTTGCATTTTTCAACCATTATGGAATCTGAGCAGCCTATGAGGATATAATATCAGTGTATCAGTGTGAAATATTTTGCTCTAGTAATTTTAGCTTTTCAGTAACATGTACCACACTGTTCTTCCATCAGTAAACTGGGAGCACATTAGCAAGACAGACACTCTGTGATACATTCTTTCTCTTTTGCCACCTCCAAACTTCTTTTTTTTTTATTTTATTTTATTTTATTTTTTAATACTTTATTTACATTTCCAATGTTTCCCACTTTCTAGGTCTCCTCTTTGGAAGCCACCTATCACCTTCCCCTCCCCCACCTCTATGAGGGAATTCCACCTCCCACCCACCCGCCCACCCACTCCCATATTCCCACCTTGACATTCCCCTTTACTGGGGCCTCTCCTCCCCCTGATGGCCAACAAGGCCCTCCTCTGCCACATATGTGGTCCGAACCATGGGTCCCTCGATGTGTATTCCTTGGTTGGTGGTCCAGCCTCCAGGAGGACCAAGGGGGTCAGGCCAATTGACACTGTTGTTCCTTCCATGGGGCTGCAGACTCCCTCAGCTCCTTCAGTCCCTTCTCCAGCTCCTCCATCTGGGACCTCACTCTCAGTCCAGCGGTTACTGTAAAGTGAAACCATGCTTGTTCCTTTCTGACTGAGTTACCTCACTCAGGATGATATTTTCAAGTTCCATCCATTTAGTCTGAGATTCCACCTCACACCAGTCAGAATGGCTAAGATCAAAAACTCAGGTGACAACAGATGCTGGCGAGGATGTGGAGAAAGAGGAATACTCCTCTACTGTTGGTGGGATTGCAAGCTGGTACAACCACTCTGGAAATCAGTTTGACGGACCCTCAGAAAAATGGACATAATACTACTTGAGAACCCAGCTATACCACTCCTGGTCTTATACCCAGAAGATGCTCCAACATGTAATAAAGACACATGCTCCACTATGTTCATAGAAGCCATATTTATAATAACCAGAAGCTGGAAACAACCAAGATGTCCCTCATCAGAGGAATGGATACAGAAAATATGGTACATTTACACAATGGAGTACTACTCAGCTATTAAAAACAATGATTTAATGAAATTTGCAGGCAAATGGATGGAACCTTCAAACTTGTACATAATAATTTTTTTGTCTTATTCTTCTCTGTAAAAGTAACCCAGATGTAATTGTCCTCTAAGAGGTTTACTGCTGAATAAACCCAACCTTTCTATTTCTTTCTGAACTCTGGCTGGCTGGTTCAACTCACTTGTTCTGGCTCAAAACCCTCTTCAAGCAAAATGATTCAATCTGGCTTGTCTTGGCTTCACACTGAACTGTTCTACTTGAAAATGCTGCCTCTGAATTCTATGAACTGAAATACAATGACTGCACTGACTATACAAACCAAATGGAACTAATTGGAGCTGCATGAGCTCAACTGAACTCAACTGCATTCAACTGAACTATACCTTACTGCACTGAATTGAATTCATCTAAAATCCACTGCATTGTCTTAATGCAAGTGAACTATACTAACTGAACTATACTCCATTCTTGATGTATTCTAAGGTACTCTCAAGTAGCCTCTTTTTCTTTTTAGTTCTCATGAAAGTTGGGCATATCTTATCTCTGACTCATTCTGTCAAATCTCTCTCTGATTGGTCACTTTTGCCTCTCATTTTGACATCACTTTCAAACATGGCTGGTTCCTTCTAAAAACTCACTTTGCCTTCTTTATTTGTGATTAAAGGTATGTACTAAGAATGTCTCTTTATTTCAGTCAGAGGTATTAAAGGTGTGTCATTCCAGCTGGATCACACAGACCTACAAGGTCTTTGGATGTACTCTTGTTAGAGGAGCCATGTAGCTGGATTAAAATTCTTCTACACATGCTCTCTAAGCTTCATCCTCTTTTTTCCAATAAGCCCCCCTGTTAGAGTGCCTTTCTTTTTATGGCACAGCAAGTTTATAGCTGATTACAGAAGCACAGCTCAGAGGTTATTTACTTAGGTGTGGGCAACTAATTTCCATTTACACCACTGAAGGAAATAATATCCTCAACAACCATGGAGAGTGTGAAGACTCATGGACCCCAACCCATCCATGATGGAATATTGGCCAGGCCTGTCTTATACAGACCTTGCCAAATAATCACAGTTGCAATAAGTTCACAAATGAATTAGATCGGTTTTATCCAGAAGTCATATTTGATGCACATACCCACCCAAGGTCATGACTTATTTCTGCCCACTCTACAATGTTTATTGTCAATTTGTTTCTTAAATAAAATGTTAGTTTGAATGCATTCTGATAGTTTTTCATATATCACTTCCAAGTCTAATTTAACTACTAATTGCATGTTTCTTTTCCCTCAAGGGAAATAGGTGGTAAAATAAAGTTAAATAAGCTATGTGTCAAATTCCATATCAGTAGAACTTACCCACATTATTTTGATAGAACTTTCAGACGGACTGATCACATTTCACCTGGCCTCAGTCATTCTCAGCTTTAATTGTGACTGCTGAGGGGGTACAGTGGGTCCATTCTGAACAATAGCTCAGTATTGAGGTCAGAGTAAAGCCACTGTGTTATGCAAAGGCAAGACAGAAAGAGCTTCATGAGAGTATGACTCCTTTCTAGTGATGCCGAGACAAAGCCTTAAAATAACCCAACCCAATTCCTTCTCTAATATAGAAAAAAAGGAGGTTTCAGTTCAACATTAAGGAAAAATGTGTGAATGTGAAATCTGCTAATGATTTAATGTAATTTTTGGCTAGAATTATGCATATTTAGCCAAATGTTTCTCTACCAAATGATCACATTTGTGAATTTTCTCCTTAAGTTTTCTGTTTAGGATATTTCCCCTCTTTAGCCAACTTCTATTATTGATACCATAATTGCAAAGCTCAAGGTAAGATTTCTGTCAAATGGCTGGGATTATGGGTCAGTCTGTGGGCTTTTGTAGCATGCACAAAGTCCAGATTCAGTTCTTGGCTGCATTTGAATTTGAGGCCAATTTGGGATTTATGAAAATTTTTTTTCAAAAATCTCATTCAAAAATGCATTTGTGTGTGTGTGTGTGTGTGTGTGTGTGTGTGTGTGTGTGTGATATTACATTGCTTTAAATGATAATACAATATTTATCTATAAAATTATTGAACATCTTTTATTTGCACTTTCAAAGTATCCCCCAACACTGCCAGTTATACATTTTAATTTTTGTCTAAATGTGTTCTGAAAATAGCTGGACCACATGATACTCATCAGAATGAACCCTATATGCTGTCTTTTCTCATTAACATCTGTGATACCAAGAAATAGAATGGGAATATATTCTTTATACATCTATGATCTTTTGAAAAGTTGTCTTAAGTCAAGAGAGAAGGTAGAATTTATGGGCTTTCAATTCAATTAGATATTGGATTCTAATGTAAACTACAGCACTCTCTGGCTGTATCAACTTGGAAACTTTGTTTTATCTCAACCTTCCTATATAATAGCTTTATAAGTTGAACATACTTTTAAATTTGTGAAAATCAAATATAGTATGTGTAAATTTGTAGTACAATAAATATTTGAATTGAAATACCTAACAGATCATATGACTTGGCTTATATATTTTTTTATATTCACTGCTACTATTCTTTATATTCATCTATTATAAATTTTCTTTTATCGAAAAGATCCATACTGATAAAAGGATGGAAAGAGGACATAAATATAATACATAAGAAATGCATAATTTTAGGTGACTGCAGTTTTTCATTTCATTTATATAGGAATTTATTTTTATAGTAGTTTTCAAAAGTGTATGTCAGATGGTGTGAATCAAACATACTATAGTTCAACATACGTAGTGAACGCAGAAGCACTGCCTAAAATAAAACATCTTTGCCTTTATGAGTGACATATCACCTGTGCTAAGCTGAAGCCTAGAGTTCAGATTCCTCACACCCTTCAAAAGCAGCTTATTTCATTCACAAGACATGTTTCAAATTGCAAAATATAAAAAGAAATACACACTGACCCTTAAAATTCTCACCTATTTATATTTAGTGGCCAACCACATTGCTCAAAATAAATAACTCTGTTAGTTACCTTAAATGAAATTAATGAACTTATGTCATTTAATCAACCACAATTGTGAAAAATGAATATGTTTGTAATGTAAGCTTAGTATCTTTGTAAGCATGTATAGAAAATAATATGCGGGTGTCTCAAGTGTTTCTGCTTGATGAGTTTTGTGTGGTGCTGCTGGTTGCTGTGAGGAGAGCTCAGGCAAGCTCAGAAGTCCCGACATGGAATTCTTGTAGGATCATCATTAAGACTTAAGTCGGGAGACCTCAGCTTGGG
>CM052720.1:13468054-13520756 GCA_028551405.1 Uromys caudimaculatus
GGGGGAGGGGACATGGGGTTTCTAAAGAAAAGGGGAATCATCGGAAATGTAAATAAAATATCAAAAAATAAATAAATAAATAAAAAAAAAAAAAAAAGAAAGAAAATAATATGCTAGGACATCTCCACTCCTTATCAAACATATTGGCATTCTGCAAGAGACAAATGAAAGAGACAACTTAAGTCTATTCTGGGCCCAAGAATGGTAACTGCATCAAAAAAGAATTCACTTGTTCCTATAATGTGGGAAATGAGCCATTTATGGGCTGTTTGCCATCTATATGGATGAGAGGGAATGAGAAGACTTCTTTAGAAGCCATAGATTTGCTGAGTATTTGTGAAGAAATTCACCTGAAGATAGACTCAAGTTGACAAAGAAGGAACATAATTAATGAGGCACTCCTGTGCTCAAACATAGACAAAGCATCATTTCATCTATTTTATCATTTTTCCAGTAGCCTTTACATCATGTGAAGCTCAGGATTTTTGGATCATTGACTTGTCACAGGATTTTCCGTGTCCAATTACATTAAGGCAGTGGGAGGCCTGTGATTGGACAGGGAAAAGGGAGGCAGAGCTAGGAGTTGCAGAGAAAGGGAGCATCTCAAAGAAGAGAGCAAGGAGAAGGAAGATGGCTGCAGACGTGAACCAGCGTGGCAGTAACCAGTCACAACAAATTATGATATCACAAGGTTAGAATAATTGGGATAAAGCTTTTATCACTATCAATTGGCTCTGAAATTACTGTATTGGCATATTTTAAATTGAGAATTTATTGATACATAGATCTGATTGGTTAATTATAATCTTCAAGAGTCTTGATTTTACCGGGTTACTGGGGATTGTGATATGCAACTGTGAGGACGGTGCTTCAGTTTAGTTACTGGAATGTGGGACAGAGCTGGAAGGGCCAGCTGGGGATAACTGCTGGCGTGAACGCACCAGGGCAGACAGTGACAGTCAGGAGCATGGAAAGTGGGAGGTTCCATTTTACGATTTCCCACAACATTGAGTCAAATGCCCTCCTATTTCTCCCTGTGCTGCATCAATGATAATCATTGAAAAGTTAAATTAAAAACTTCTATTTGAACATCTATTCCTCAAATGTATCTTTGAATCAACATTTTCCCATGCCAAATACTTGAAAAATGAAACTATTACTTAGATGTAGCATTTTCCTCAGCATTCAATTATTCAGTAAATTTTATAAAATATTTATCTATCTTTTAATCCGTAAATGTTTGTGGGTCTGTTGTTAATATGCATTTTTAGACTAATTGTAGTTATCTATACCTTTCTTTGTCCAATTTGAAAAACAAGTTAAAAAAAAAATCCCAAATCTTCACTTTGAATTAAATAAAAAGTACTGGTTATTTGACGTATATTTCAGCTTTGGGATTTAAAATTATGCTTTTGCAGAGGACATCACATGCTAATACACTAAAACGTATTTTGAATAAGTAAAACAATGTATTCTCCTCTCCAAATTTTCATTTTACTCATTAGTTGTGAAAACCCAAATATGTGTCTTAATATCTCTAGTACTTTCTGCTTACTTTTAGTCATAGTAAAGCATGATGAATTGTTTAAGTTAAAAAAATGATGGGTATTGTCTATCATGTGCAAGATTAGATGCTTTATCAAAATATGCAGTATGATCTGCCCTAGGAAGTGAAGTTTTCATACATTGCATACAAAGATGCAATTATAGTCAACAAACTCTTATTATTAGGACTATAGGAGTAATAATGTTCCTGGAGTACAGATTGAAGAATAAAAGAAGGATCTAAAAAGAAAGATGCCAGTCTGTAACACAGAATTAGTGTCTTCTCTGCAGTCAAACAAACATACGCGGAGTCTTCAACATTTTTAGGCTCACATTTCCTCACATGTCAAGTGGACATTGCTCTGTTTTGTTTGTTTGATTTTTGTATTTTTTTGTTTTTTGAAAAATGTAAATGAGATGTGGCAAGGGAGATAGAGGAAAGGAGAGCAAGGAGTGAGGTTGATTTTGCACTGCGGCAAGACTCTAAGATGGTTACTTGTCTAAAGCAGGAGAATTCCTAGTCTTGAAAGTCTCCAGGAAATTCATTGGGAAATCATGAATCTGAAAAGAACAAGGTGCCATCTGTATTGATAAAAGCATTCCAGTTCTAGTGTGGACCACTCGTTGTGGCATTGTGGTAGATTTCTGAGAGTGTTATGACGTACAGAGACAAAACTTCAACATATTCAAGAGCTCACGGTAGTAGGTTAGGAAAGAAGCAGGGTACAAACTTGTCAACAAGAAAGACAAATAAGAATTGTAAAGATGTTATTGTGATAGAAACAAGCAGATGAAATGAGCCAGGATGTTGATGTATAACTGTGTAATACCACAGGACAGACATTGCATCCAAGAAATGGTATGCTGGCTTTTTCTGAAGTTATTTCTTTTCTTCCTTCCTTCCTTCCTTCCTTCCTTCCTTCCTTCCTTCCTTCCTTCCTTCCTTCTTTCTTTCTTTCTTTCTTTCTTTCTTTCTTTCTTTCTTTCTTTCTTTCTTTCTTTCTTTCTTTCTTGTTTTTTAGAGCTTTCACATTTGCCACTGAGCTATTAATATGTGGTCTCTTTTTTTTTTAACTTAGTGCTATGAACTTGATTCTTAGAACCATCTTCATTCTGTCCAATAAGTTCTGGTATATTGTGTTTTCATTTTACTCTAAAAAGATTTTAAATTAGTTTTTAATTAATGACTTTATCCATATTTTATTCAGTAGTGAGTTGCTCACTTTCAAGGAGTTTGTAACCTGCCTGTTCTCTCTGTTGTTAATATCCACCTTTTGTGCATGTTGAGTAGATACTATGATGTAATCCAGGTCCAGAAAGACAAATGTGGCATATATCCACTGATATGTGGATGCTAGCTGTTAAGTCTTCAAAGAGCAAACTAAAATCTCTATAACAACAAACATTATGTATAGTGTAAGAGAATGAACTGTGGATGTCCCTAGGAAGGAAAAACATAATAGATAGTTATGAATGAATGAAGAGGTTTTCTGGAATGAGAGAATCAGAGAATAGGAAGGAAAGAGAGACAAGGAAGAATATGCAATTTACAGTAAAACCTAAGAGATATTTGAGAAATTGTATGGAAATACAATACAGTAGAATCTTCCTAAGTTATGCACATGTATGAAGATGATCTAAATTGCCAAATAATGAGACAGAGCTCCAGCTGGACATCTTTCATCACCAAATGATACCTCTAGTGTCATTTAATCTCCTTATTGGTCAATGGAGTCCCATGAGAATCTACCAAACAACCCAGGCTATTGCCAAGATTACTGGTTGTTCTCCATAAACTGTCAATAGGGACCAACTGTTGAAGATGACATATACACAATTCATTGAACATAGAGAAGTTAAGCTGTGCTGACTTAGAGCCTTTATTCTTACGAAATAGTATTTTTGGTACTGGAAGATACTATCCGTGCTATTATAGTAGAAAGATAAACATCAAACACATTACAAACTCTTTTTACCTATAATGATCACCTGCTTATATGGCATACCACAACATTTTTTAGAGTAACCAATCACTATCTGACTGAATGCAATAATTATTCCATGAGACTGAACCCATTCATAACACTGCTCTGGTGACCAAGAACCTGAGACTTAATAAGACTGGAACATAGAAGAAAACTAAAAACTACTACTGTTCTGCTGAAAGAATGTAGCAACAAAATAACTCCTAAGCATATTCTGCTATAGTCATAGTATTAGTGCCTTGCTCAGCTATCATCAGCAAACTTCCTCCTGCAGTAGAAGGAACTAAATCCAGAGAACCATCACTATACAATGTGTAAAGAGTGAGAGACTGTCTTAGGGTTTTATTGCTGTAAAGAGACACCATGACAAAGGTGACTCTTATAAAAGAAAACATTTAATTGGGGCTGGCTTATAGTTTCAGAGGTTCAGTCCATTATCATCATGGCATGAAGCATGGCAGTGTCCAGGTAGACATGGTGCTAGAAGAGTTGAGAATTCTACATCTTGATCCTAAAGACAGTCAGGAGAAGATTCTCTTCTGCAGGCAGCCAGGAGAAGGGTCTCTTCCACCCTGGGTGGAGCTTAAACATAGGACCTCAAAGCCCACCCAACAGTGATGGACTTCCTCCAGCAAGGCCACGTTTATTCCAACAAGGTCCCAACTTCTAACAGTGTCAATTGCCATGGCCAAAGCATATTAATGCCATCACATTCTACTCCCAGGCACCCATAGGCTTGTTCAAACATATGATTTTATGAGGGCCATACCTAAACACAGCATACTGAAAAATACATTTAGTCTAACTTCAAAAGTCTACATAGTCTATAACAGTCTCAACAATGTTAAAGTCCAAAGTTCAAAGACTATTCTGACATTCTTACAGTCTCTTAACTATAATCCTCTGGACAATCAAAATCAAAAGGTAGATTACATCTTTCCAATATATCATGGCACAGGATATACACTACCATTCCAAAATGGCTTAGTAAGGAAATACAGACCAAAAAACAGCTGGGAAAACTCCAAATTTTGTATCTCCATGTCTTTCATGTTTTTCAGCTTTGATGACTATAACACATTTCTTTCTCTTGGGCTTGTTCCTTTCCCAGTTAGGAGCTTTCCTCAACAGGTATCTCATGGCTTTGACATTTCTAACATGTTGGGACCTCTAGGGTAACTTTGATTTCACAACTTCTTGTTCCAATGTCTGGAATCCACACATGATCTTCTGGGCTCCTCCAAAAGGCTTCTCTAGTTCTGCCCTTTGTAACACTCTAGGCCCTGGTTGACTCCATTTCATTATTGCTGCTGTTCTTGGAGGTCATCCTGTCATCCCATGGTATTGACATCTCCAGTTTATTGGGATCTTCCCCTACAACATGTTTTCACCAATAGCCTCTCATAGGCTCTCTTCCTGACGTCAAGCCTCAGCTTCTTTGCATGACCCCTTCAGTTCTGGGCTGTTACTGACAACTGAGGATACACCTTTACCAATGGCCTTTTCTGGCCTCTCACAGTGTCAGCTGTTCTCCATGACTCCTTCATGCCTTCAAACTCAGTAGCATCTGGGTGATTTATACACATTACAAAGTCTAGCCACAGCAGGAGTTACAACCTTGCCTATATGAACAGAGCTTCCTTGCATTTTCAGAAAATACTTCCCAGTATATTTCACCTCAGTAATGCTGATCTCTTATTAATCACAACTAATTTCTTAGCTCCAGCTAACAAGCATCAATTGTCCCAATAACATTTTCTATCCTTGACCCTAAAGGTAGAACCAAAGTTTGTCAAAGCTGTTGAGTTCTTATGCTTGCTGGGGTTGGATATGCTCCCCTTCTTCTATTACACCATCACCAGCTTTTTGTTTTCCAAGTCCTTCATTGACTAAGCTTGACTGAACTGGACCTTATTGTGAAGACTGACTTTGAATGCAAAGATATACATTCCTCTTTCTACTTGGTGTTGGGATTAAAGGTGTGGTCCATTATGCCTTGATCTAAGCTTTTCTTTCTCTATGTGGAACTTGCTCTGAACCAGGCTGGGCCTGATTTTGTTTATCTCTTTGAACATAGAATTCAGCTCCATTCTACTTCGTAGTGACTCTTTATTACTTGAACCATTTATTTTCTATTTTTCCCTTCTCAGTTTATTATACTTGATCAAAATGCTCTTCATAAGAGTAAGCCACAGGTCAGTCTATGGGAGGCTTTTTGAGATCTTATTCCTCAATGCAGCCAATCTGACACTCTTCACTTTAGCCTCAGGCAGAGTCCCCAGAAAAACGCAAAAAACCATCCACATTCTTTACCAAAATGTCACAAGAACAATCTCCTGGCAACATACTAAAATTCCCCTCCTCTGAAATCTCTTCAGCCAAGCTTGGTAACATCTAGGCAGACATGATGCTGGAAGATCTGAGAGTTCTACATCTTGATCCAAAGGCAGCTATAGGAGAAGGCTTTTCTACAGGCACCCAGGGAGAGGGTCTTTTCCAAGGTGGATGGAGCTTAAGCAAAGGCCCTCAAAGTTCATCCCCATAGTGATGCACTCCCTCCACCAAGACCATACCTATCCAACAAGGCCATAACTCCTAATAGTGCCACTTCTCATGGTCTAAGCATATTCAAATAACCACAGAGAGAGGGAGACCTTGGAACATTCAGCCCTAAATGAAATGTCTCCCTCAAATCCCTCCCCTAAGGATTCAGGGAATACTGCAGAAGGTGAAGCATAAAGATTATAAGAGCCAGAGGGCATAGAGGATACCAAGTAAACAAGGTCTTCTAAACATAGCAGGACCAACACATATATGAACTTACAGAGACTGTTACAATATACACAGAGTCCACATGGGTTTAAGGCAAGAAGGATGAGTCTTCCCCAAGTGAGAGGGAATGTGGACTCAAGCATACATCCCTAACTCAGAAGCTATCTCCAATTGAAAACCACTCACAAATGAAAAATTAATTCTCTCCAACAGAGTCTCACTTGGAGAACAAACCACTCTGACCCAGAAGTAAATGAGTAACACAAAACTGTCTCATTAGCATCTTTGGAGGTTCTTTGTCTCATAATGTTTTGTCAGGGAATTTTCTTTTTTAACTTTCCAGGTCCTTTGCATATGGATTATAGCTGCAGGTTATTTGTATTTATGGGAGACCCATGATGAACATGTATTTGGATGTCTATGATTCTCATGACTTTTCTTTTTCTTTGGCTCTTTTTCTTCTGTTTGTGTGCTTTAGCATACTCTGGTGGGGTTTGTTTTTGTCTCATTTGATTTTATATCATTCTTTTGATGCCTTTTTTTCTTCCAATGAAAGACAGAAAGGGTGTGGATTCTTATAAGAAGGGAAGTAAGGAGATCCTAGAGAACGTTCAGGAGGGGAACCCATAATCAAAATATATTGTATGAAAAGAACTATTTTCAATAAAAGAAAAGTATCAATTTATCACAAATTGATACAAATATGTTAGGAAGTCTAATATTTTTATATTTTTTCAGGTAAAATTACGGGGTCATAGTTTATACTATTGACAAACTTATTTCATTTAGCTATTCAATGTCAGGAGTGATGAATTTTAATAAATTGTATCGAGGAACCAATACATTTAACTAAATACCAGTGTATTACTCTATTATTTTAATGTGTTCTTTTGTCAACTGAGATCAAATCTTTAGGCTCCGATAATCAGTTAGCATATTTCATTAAAAGAGAGTTTTTAAAAGTGAAACACAAGGTCATAGATGCATATTATGAAAACCTCATGAGAAAATCATTCTGTCTTCAAATTTGGAGCTGCAGAACTCAAAAATTAATGAGTATTATTTGATTTGATTCTTCAGTAAACTATGTCTATTCTTGAATAACTTTTTTTCTGTTAGATATATCATTGTTCTAGAAGGAAAACAATTCTCTGATATGTAAATTATATAAAATACAGTGAATTTATTTGAGACTAGCTATCTGCGTCCATCTGGCTGCTACTTTGGTGCACAGACTATGTATGCTGATCAAAGAGGGTAGGGTGAATGTTGGTGATCTCTGGTTTTTAAGTATTACCTGTGGCAGATACTGTGCTCACATTGTTAAAGGTAAGAAATAACACATCGGGCACCCTAAATGTCAGATCATTACTCAACTCCTATATGCTGAGAAATACTTTGTAATCATAGTAATGATTAAATAAAAACACTTCTGTTTGTAGAACAGAGACTGTAATGAAGAAAATCAATAACTAAAACAAGACCATATTATATTTTTTTTGCATCTATTTTGGACAATGTGTAAATGCTAATTAATATAATTTATTAGCTTAATTTTCAATTTTAATGCAATGTATGAATTTATGACTTCAATCAATTCATAATAATGTATTCTTAGAACCATTATTTGTTCACTGTTAGACATAAGGACTGAGGTTTGACCATATTTTAAAGTCAAATTTTGGAGCACTTTTCTCATATCTTGGTTGTTTATTTTGCCAGGTTTTGATTCTTTTTCATAGATACATTAGCAAGCATTTCAAGTGTCGAATGATTCTAAATTTAGTATCTACATGAAACGCTCAAACCAACTTTAGCTAGAACTCTGAAATTCCTCTAATGAAAAATATCGTGGAAGCTCATATTCTTGTAATAATTTAATATTTAAAAGATAGCTTCCTACTGTGCTGCAATGCAGAGTTGGGAACATACCAAATAAATTCATTCCCTAGATAGTAATACACATATTCCTATATTTCATAGAATTCTTTGTAAGTGGGCCCTGAAGAAATGCAATGCACGAGGCAAGCAAAGAAGCAATCAGCTAAAAGCCTGATTAAGCAAGTGAGTTTCAAGCAAGCATTTCCAACCCTCAAGATTGATCCCTGAAGTTTCTCAGAATGGGAGCTACCTACAAACAATAAGCCCATAGAGACAGACTCAAATATCAAATGCAAAAGTGGGACTATCAATATGTCAGAAACGTAAGAGCAAGGCATGATTCCAGCAATCTGAACAATGGAGTGCATGATTTAGAATCTTTGCGTCAGCCATAGGGGTAACCCATGTCTATTCTGCACCATCTGTGCACCCTAGGGCTATCCAGAACAAGTGAGACATGAACAAACACCCAGATACAGTAAGAAGCAGGAAGTGTGCTCTCCTTTAACACAGATCAACAGATTTCAGACATAAGCATAAAATTTAAACATCTAAATACATGAGGGGCATTGTGAAGCTATATTGCAAATTAAAAAAAAATGTTATCCTTCTGTTAACTTTTAAAATCAGTATATTTTTTCTATATCACCACACTCAGAACCATGCTCTCTCACACCTTTCATGCATGTGTGTGCATGCACTAAAAAATAAAAAAATCAGTGACAGAATTGTGATTAACACTAGTTTTAATCTCAATGAAAATATTTATGTAATGATGCTTTCCTTGAAACTTAAATGTGAAAAACAACTACTTAAATTTTGTACAGCATTTTATTTGAACATGTTATTGAAGAAAACATTAGAAAAAAGTTAAATAAAATATTTTAGGTAAACTGAGAATGAAAAACAGCTACTGAAAATTGAAACACTTATGCATTTGAGGGATGGAAATGATAATATGTTCTATATCTTCATAATTTAATTAACTATTACAAAAATTATTATGCAATACCAAAATAGCCATCTCCATCTTCATCACTCCATGAAGTCCATGCCTGGTACAACTGCTATAAAAAGTTAATATCCACATAAATTGACTGAGAGAGAAAAGAATCTTTTCTGTGTTCATTTACAGTTGTCCCTTAAAGGTATAATTTTAGTTTCAGAAGACATTTTCTTAAACATATTAAGTTACTTGAAGATGGTGCTTTTTAGTTTGTGGGTAAGGCAACATGTCCCCACAGGGAAACCTATCAGCTTTCCATATTCACATACACCTAATGGCTCTCCAGCTTCTATTGATACTTTGTTGCTCAGCAGAGGGACAATACCAGTGATAACAATTAGCATTTTGGTTCCAATGAGTCAGAGCTTTACCTAGAATCTCTAATGTATGAGTTAGAGAATAATAATAATGAATTCTGTTATTTGAACGACAGTCCCTTAGGTAAAACAAATTACTTTCCTTGTTTCACAGATGAGCAGAAGTCTGCTTTGTAGGCACTATGTTGTCCAACAACAAAAAGCCACCAAGGAATAGTATTGGAATACAATTTTAGCCACTGTCTAGGGAATTTCTACTCATTGTGCATATAAAAAACAATTTTAATTTGAAGGTGTCCTTTTTTGTTTTTTAGATAAAATCTCAAATATATTCTACCTGTGCTGTTCTACCATCATCTACTATGTAATCCAGAGCATGTAGAAGTCATGACAGTCCTCTACCTTAGGCTAATTTTTAATATTTTCAATCATACAGTTTATGTAGATTAACCAGTTCTTTTCTGTTTTTATGCTCATCTTCTAGCCAAATGAAGAAGAGGTTTACTTGCAGTATACCTGATTATTGGTAGATTAAAGTTATACAGTTAAACATTCAGAATTAAACTTTCAGCTGGGACTTTACAAGAATTATTCCAAAGTCAATTTTCATTATTATCATAAATATGCATGTGTTTGCCTCCAGAGTTGATGAAAGATATGGGGAAATTTAAAAGAAGCCAGTTTATTCTTTCTCCTTATGGAGGTCGAATATACAATAATGGAATTGCTTCAATGTTGGAAGGAGTTACATATCTTAAGCGGGCAATTATTTTTAAGTAATGAGTGTTAAAATTCTGTAGCAGATCAAGTTTCCAGATGGCATGTAAAACAAAAAGCCAAAGGTAGGCAGGTCCTGAATATGTCTTTGAAGTAGTTGTACAGAAACAGAGTTGCAGAAAAATGGCCATGTCATCCATGATGTTAAACAAAATGTATGTGGGCTCATGTGGCTCATAACCTAACCAGAAAATATAAGAATAGTAGCAAACATCTGACGACGATATCTAAGACTGTAATTACAAATAATGTGGAAAAGTTTAAAATTACATGTCAGTTTGACAGATCATGAATACAAACTGATAACACAGCTTAAATTAGTGGTTTCTTCTAATATGTACCATTTCAAGGCCAGATAAAGATTAAAGGGACCACAGAATCCTACCTATTATTTTTACAGATTGACAGGCTGATACAAAACTTAACTTAAAGCTGCATATAACTGTATCTATATCAGTTCAATATTGCATTAAACTAGATAATGAGGAATTATATCTATGGTTCCCCACCCCCCACCTGTGCACCCTGGATAGAAAAATATATCCAACATGTCTTCTTTGTTCAAATATATCACCAGAACAATATACTATAACAAAAACTTTTAATTAGAAAAAAACAAAATATCTTTTCTACCTGCAATTGATCTTTTCAGAGTTTAAAAGAATAAAACAAAAGAATATTTCAAAGAAAAACCCAGCTCAAAAATTCCTCTCTCACATACTGGTGAGCATCTTCCTCGTGTGGATGCTTCGTTTGTTGTTGGCTGTACATCTCAGGAATGAATGTGCAAAAATGAAGAGAGTGAAAACTGTCCTTCCAAACATGTTGTGTTCTAAAGAGTATTTAAATAATATTAGACAGAGAGTCATATTTAAATAATATTAATTAGAGAGTTGCATATTTGTCATGGAGTATTAACCTTAGCTTCTTCAGTGCTAGCACCTCCCACTTCCATTATACAGTTGCTAAACCCAAGAACTGGTATTGATAGGTCTTCTCAATTAGAATTTATCCAGATCCATTGATTTCCTATACATGTCTATATGATATTTGAAGGTCACTGCTGTTTGTATCAATGTCTCCTTTGTCTCGCAATCACTGACCGTTCCTACAAATTTTCTTTTTTGTTGTTGTTGATGTTGTTGGGGTTTTTGTTTGGTTTTTTTGTGTGGTTGTGTGTGTGTGTGTGTGTGTGTGTGTGTGTGTGTGTGTGGTGATGACACATTTAAAAAACAGATGTCAGGTATTCTCAGTATTTTTCATGAATTAGTGTTTGAGTCCTGCTGGGATTAAACTGTGGATACCTAGAAGTTGTGGACCCAGGTTACTTATTTTTATTCTACCCCTTCCTCAGCCACAGATTTCCCACATCTAAGTCCAGGGCTGTTAATGCAACTGACATGAGATCTCTGTTTTGTTGTTGTTGCTGTTGTTGTTGTTGCTATAAGTTCAGTTTTCTATAGTTTTAAGATATTATTGAAGTATCTACAAGGAAAGGCACTGGTCACCTTGGCCAGAGAATCACGTGAGGGATTTTAACTCTCATTCTCATTCTCCAGTTCTCCAGTCTTATCCTCAGCTTGGTAGCAGATTACTTCCTGCAGTGTCTCCTTCCTATCTATAGCTATTCCAAGAAAATTATAAAAGCTCTAAAACTAATATGAACAGAATAATATTCATTATATTACAAAGGCAAACAGATTGTGAAGGAAATCAGAGAAACAACACAATTCATAAAAGCCTTAAAATATACAATTTCTTGGGGTAATTATAATCAAGCAAGTGAAAGACTCATGTGATAAAAACTACAAGACAATAAAGAAAAACCTTGAAAAAGGTGTAAGAAGATGGAAAGACCTCCCTTGCTCATGAATCCATAGAGTTCATATGTGAGAAGTGAAACATAGGTCAGGTACATAGGAGGAGAGTAAATACCACTGTTCTATATTTTTCTCTTTCATTTTTAATTTTGTTTTTATATCATACTATTTTAATATTTCACAATTCTCTTTTTTGTTTAGCAAAATGCTTCTTGATTCTTTTCTTTTTTCCTTAGAAAACTACCATTATTTTTATTGTAGTTTTCAATTTCTTTATTCTTTCTTTGCGATTTCTTTCCTTCTGCTAATCTGAGGCTGTTTATTGTTTTTTCTTTTTTTTATTGGATATTTTATTTATTTATATTTCAAATGTTATGCCCTTTCCTGGTTCCCCTCCAGAAACCTCTGATCCCATCCCTCCTCTCCCTGCTTTTGTGAGGGTGCTCCTCCACCCACCCACCCAATCCTGCCTTCCTGCCCTGGCATTCCCCTACACTGGGGCATCAAGCCTTCACAGGACCAAGGGCTTCTCCTCCCATTGATGCCAGAGAAGGCCATCCTCTGCTACATATGCAGCTGGAACTATGGGTCCCTCCATGTGTACTCTTTGGTTGGAGGTTTAGTCCCTGGGAGTTCTGGAGCATCTGGTTGGTTGATATTGGTGTTCTTCCAATGGGGTTGCAAAACCCTTCAGCTCCTTCAGACCTTTCTCTAACTCCTCCATTGGGGACCTCATTCTCAGTCCAATGGTTGGCTGCTAGTATCTGTCTCTGTACTTGTCAGGCTCTGGCAGAGCCTCTCAGGAGACAGCTATATCAGTCTACTGTCAGCAAGTACTTCTTGGCTTCCAGAATAGTGTCTGGGTTTGGTGACTGTATATGGGTTGGATCCCTAGGTGGGATGGTGTCTGGATGGCCTTTCCTTCATTCTCCACACTTTGTCTCCGTATTCCTCCCATGAGTATTTTGTTCCCCCTTCTAAGAAGGACTGAAGCATCCACACTTGGGTCTTCCTTCTTCCTGAGCTTCATGTGGTCTGTAAATTGTATTTTGGGTATTCTGAGCTTTGGGGCTAATATCCACTTATCGTTGAGTACATACCATATGTGTTCTTTTGTGACTGCGTTACCTCACTCAGGATGATATTTTCGAGTTCCATTCATTTGCATAAGAATTTCATGAAATCATTGTTTTTAAAAGCTGAGTAGTACTCCACTGTGTAAATGTACCATGTTTTCTGTATCCATTCCTCTGTTGATGGACATCTGGTTTCTTTCCAGCTTCTGGCTATTATAAAAAGTCTTCTATGAACATAGTAGAGCATGTGCCCTTGTTATATGTTGGGGCATCTTTTGGGTATATGACCAAGAGTGGTATAGCTGGGTCCTCAGGTAGTACTATGTCTAATTTTTTGAATAACTGCCAGACTGATTTTCAGAGGGGCTTATAATCCCACCAACAATTGTTCTGCTGAAGGAATACGCAAGAAAATGACTTCTGATGACATTTTGCTATACTCAGCCATCACTAGAAAAGCTTCCTCCTGCAAAAGATGAGAACAATTAACAGAGACCCACAGACAGACATTAGGTAGAGAATGAGGAATCTACATGGGATATCTCTATCAAAACCTATCCCTCAGGGCTGAGACAACCTCAAGAAAGAAAAAACAAAGAATGTAACAGCCAGAAGTGATAAAGACATCAAGGAAACAAGATCTTCTAAACACAGCATGACCTAGGCATATATAAACTCACAGAGACTGTGGCAATATGCACAGTAACTGCATGGATCTGCACCTGACAGGGTCCTTGCTCTGAGAGAGGAAGTAGACACATTGCTAACCCTGTTGCTATCTCCAATTCTTAACCACTTGCTTTTGAAAAAAGCAGCATCATAGTTTTCTCCAAAGGAATCTCATTAAGGAAGCAAACCATTTATTTGTAAGTGTCGGTCCCATGTCCAACAGTTGATGCTGAATACAAAAGAAATCCAATAGCATTTTGGATGTTGTTTGTCTCATAATGCTAAGTCAACCATTTCCCCCACCCCACAGGTCCTGTGTATATTTTATAGCTTCCAGTTTAGCATTTTTATTTGATTTCTGTGCATGTGAACATGTGAACCTCTGCCTTGTTTGTTGTTTGTCTCTTTTTCCAACTTCTTTTTTATTTTGTCCTATTCCAGTTTGTTTGTTTCATTTTATCTTGTATTTCATGTTGTTTTATTGGTAGTTCTTAGGAACCTCTTTGTTTTCTAAGAAGAGACAGAAAGTATATAGCTGGATGTGAGGGGAAGTGGAGGGAAACTGGGAGGAATAGGTGGAGGGAAATTCATAAATAGAATATGTTGTATGAAAAAATCTATTTTCAATTAATATATATATATATATATATATATATATATATATATATATATATATATATATATATATATATAAAACACCATATTATCAACACTGAGAAATCCAAAAGGATAAGATATAGTGGCATGAAGAGTGCTTCCTTGGTATCTACTGCAATGTGGGGTCTCTGTCAAAGGCTGTGACAAGCCATTCCTCCATTCCCTTCCAGGTGGCTTTACAGTAAAATGGAGGGATAAGGAGCAAGTAAAAGACTTGAGGAATATTTACCTCATTTTTTCCAATCTTCACATTTATCTATTGAATCCTAATGACTATATTCTTGACTTTATTTGCTTCCTGTAAAAAAGAATAAAATCCGGAGGAATGGGAGGGAGGGATGTCTCAGTAGTTACGAGTGCTTCCTTGGTCTTATTCTGGCTTGTTACCATTTAGATGCACTCCTTTCTTTTGAGAAAGAGAGAGAGAGAGAGAGAGAGAGAGAGAGAGAGAGAGAGAGAGAATATGTGTGTTTGCATGGGATGTGAAGGTGTTAGATTCTCAGTGAAGTTGTGGAGGGAAAACCATAATCAGAATATACTGTATGAAAAAGAAATATATTTTCAATTAAAGAAAGAAGAGACAAATAGGGAAGAAATCCAACAGAGTTTATTGTGTGCTTTCTAAAGCTGTCAGAAAACATTTCACAAATGACACAAGGGGGTCAAGTTCACACATAAAAGTCAACTCCTTATAGCTTTTCCATCCATTTGGTTTATTTTGAACATGACATATTTGCCTATTTAATCTTTTTCAACATCAATTTTAACAGAATACTGCGATGTTGTTTTAACATCATCATCATCATCATAATAATCACTAACATTAGAGTTTGCTATTGTATGTGACTAAATATTAATAAAGGAGTCTTTCTTATCTTTAGAAAAGAGGGCAATGAGTTCCACTCAAAAAGTCTAGAGAAAGGTTCTTCCACAGCAACAGAAAGATCACAAACATCCCAGGAATTAGAAGCCATTTACTTAAATCCAGAAAGAGTAAGAAGTCAAAAATAACTGAGCTTGGGGAGAGTGCTGACTACCACAGGGGTTGAAAATAGTTATGACAAATATTATTAATTATTTGGTTTCTTCTGACTAAAATTAATATTTTCAATTTCACACTTCAAACTATCCAGGGAAAAGGGGGGAGAAATATCTAAAGTCTACTCTGTCTGGTCATTCATATTTAATTCATATTAAAAACAGATAGGGTGTTATCTAATAATCCAGACAAAAGAAGACCCTGGACTGCTGCATAATTATTGAAGGAAAATGACAGATTCTTAAAACTCTAGAAATTCTTTTGAGTTAGTAGCACCTGCCTTCAGAAGTGATATATACTATATAGTTTTGGGCATGAAATGGAGTAAGGAGTGATCCCTGAGCCTCTGGAAGGTGAGCCTGACAGTAACTCAGAAGGGTGTGAATGGAATAAATTTCAGAGGAAAAATTAGGTGTTGCCTTGGTGTATATTAAGCCTAGGTATCAATAATAGACCTAGAATGAAATAATGAACAATATATGGCAATAAATGAACTGTCCCTCTACAAACCATACAAAGAAAGTATAAAGATACTTAGCAAAGTAGTTTTCTGATATTAATATCTTAGAATTATTTGTGACTTCATAGATGTATTATGTGCTAGGAACAGTCTTAAGTTCTAGAAGTGTATATGAGCGAGAAAAATTAATGTAATGAAGATTATATCTTGATAATATAAAGAAATTCCAAAAGTAACTATGTAACATGTATATGAATATAGCATGAGTTGCTGCTGCTACCTATTAACTCTTTAATCAATACAGCAGTTCTAAAAACTACATGCCTGCTTTTATTACAATTATATAGATATGAAAATTGAGACTCAAAAATTTAAAGAAATTTTCTACTTTAAGGAGCTAGTAGTAAAGAGAGCTGTGGCACACTATTACCTACTACAGACTCAAGAACACCTAACTTTCATAGCCAGCATATCTACATAAGATTCTTCTGAATTCCTTTGGTTGTCTCTCTGCCCTTATCACAGTAGATTATAGCCTTGTAGAAAACTGGTCTCAAACATAGTGTCCGTATTATGTCAAGAAACACAATATCAACTGACATCCCATAAGATCAAAACCTTAGATGCTTCAATACTAAAAACTTAAAAATCATTTTGTTTGAAATGATATATGTAGAAATTAAAAAGAAACATGTAATTCTTATTTAACAAGAAAATTGTGTTTTAAAGGTAGAAAGCTGAATTCTGGAGAGGGGATTGGCCACACAATATGCCAATGATGAAAACATTTTAAATCATGTCAATCATCTGCAATGTAATTCTTTCTGGACAATAAGACTCTATTATTTTGAGGGCATTGGAGCTAAATTTGCCCAAAAAACCCCAGCAAAATACTGATTCACTTGATGATAATTGAATGAAAACAGAAAAAAGAAGGTACCCAGCAGGATTAATTTTATGAAATCTGTGGTCAACATGTAAGTATGCAGGAAACGGATCTCCACATACCACCCCCCCCCAAAAAAAAAAAAATCCAGAAAAGAATGGAGCAGAAGAGTTGGAAATTCAATAGGAATGCTTGGGCTGATGTGTATCAAATCATAAAATTTAAAAACAACAGCAACACCAACAAAACAAAAGCAAGTATGCTTATTAAGAATAGCAATGCCCTGCCCTCTGAGAGGCACCACCCAGCAGCTAACTCAGAAAGATGCAGACTCCCACAGCCAAACTAGAAGGAGCTTGGAGACTCTTATGGAAGAGTATAAGAAAGACTTTTGGGACCTGAAGGGGATAGGAACCCCACAAAAAGACCAACAAAGCCAACTAACCTGGTCCCATGGGGTTCTTAGAGACTGCGCCACAAACTAAAGAATATGCACTGGCTAGACCTAGGCCTGCCAGACATATATAGCAGATGTGCAGCTTGGTCTCCTGTAGGTCCAGACCAACTGGAGCTGTTGCCTGTATATAGAATATTCCTCTACCTGGGCTGCCTTGTCTGGTCTCATTGGGAAAGGATGCACCTAACCTTGCAGAGACTTTAAGTGGCAGGGCTGGGAGATTCTAGTGGGGGCTGCTCACTTGCTCAGAGAAGAAGGGGGTTATGGAGGAAAGATTGTGGGAAGGGTGACCGGGAGCAAGGCAGTGAACACCATGTAAAGTGAATACATAAAATAGGAAGAAAGGAAGGAAGGAAGGAAGGAAGGAAGGAAGGAAGGAAGGAAGGAAGGAAGGAAGGAAGGAAGGAAGGAAGGGAAGGAAGAAAAGCCATGCCTTATAAGAATCAAAAGTACAGCTATTTGTTCGGATGAAGACTTGGAGATAAAGTTATGACCATAAACTTTGGTAAGATTTATGAATTATCTCAACAAGAAGGGAAGTACTTTATCCCTCTATTTAACCTTTTTAGAGCAAATTTTCTTTAAAACCTTTTGTCCTGTTTTATTTTACTTCTTTCCTTCCAAAGCTTCAAATTGATAGCAAGATTTTTTTTTTTACAAATTTCTATGGACTTTTTTTTTCACATTTGCATGTTCCAACATCTTATGCATGCAATTTATTGTTTTAGAAAATTAACATCCTTAATATTATTTTATAAATTTGACTCTACAAAATCACTATTACAAAGTTATCTTTGTGTTTAAGGAAGGTACGATCATTTGTTCATAAGCATCTGTGACTGAGTTTTCTGGAATGGGCTCTTTGGGTAACTGCTTATATAGTGTGACTCATGTCATGTTGTTCCTTGTTTGCTTTCATGGTTCAATTTATTATGAAAAGTGAATTAGTGTATGTTCTGTCCTATTTGAAAATTTTTATCAATAAACTCTCTCTTAAAATGTAAAGAAAATCTTTTAATTTTTAGATTGTTTTGTCTAGGATTATACTTTCTGGATTTTACAGTTCCAGTATTTTAGACTCAGGGTTTTGACTTTTCTAGATTTCTTTCTCATTAATTCTTTATGCATTTCATTCGATATGATTTTATTTTCTTTATATCTCAGTTCTGTCCAGTTCTGTTCCTTCTCTACTCACTGAATTCTCTTTTGTTACATTTCTAAAAAATAATAAAAGTTATTTGCAAATAAAAAACCTCATATATCAATATAAGCCAGACCCAAACATTGTATACCTCAATGACATTCTGTATAATTAGATTGACTATCTGAAGCTATGGAACTTCATACTCCATTTTGAACAGTCAATACAAAATATATTTTTCTGCATTTATATATCACCAAAATAAAAATTTAAATGAGAGTCCAAACTAAAAACATAATTAGTCTTATATATTCTTTTATGATTCAATTGTCCATTACCTACTTTGATTTCTTATATATTTATCCATTCTTATTCTTCATTGTGGATTTTTTGTTTGTTTGTTTTTTATCTATCAATTCTAAATTGTTTTACTTATGTAACATGAATATGTGAGTGTCCTATGGGGCATGGTCAGCTTACCAGGAATTACAATCTTAAAGAAAAGAATGACTCTGTTTTTCCCAAAGACTGGTCATTGTCAATTATTTCTCAGCTATACTGGAAGAATCTGTGCTAAGCTCAACTTTCTATGCTGGGATTTTGTCTGTATTGGATTTAAATGTTTCTTGTGTGTGCTTTCTCAACTATTGTGACTTCATATGCACCACTGCCCAGAAGTGTCTGAAGCATACTTTTCCTTATTACTTAACTACTTTCTCTGGCTCTCACACTCTTTTTATGCCCTCTTCCATAACTGATAATTGAGATTTGGGGAAGTGTATATATATATATATATATATATATATATATATATATATATATATATATATATCCCACATATGACTGAGAGTTTCACAGTCTGTTATTCTCTTCCACACAAATATTTATTGGTCTCTGTTAATTAATATACTGCAAGTAAAAATTTCTTTGATCAGCATTGGGAGATTGATTAATCTATGACTATAAGGATATGTAATTAAGAATCAATTTAATGCTATACTTATTTAGCAGAATTATAGTAGCTGGTTCCTCTCTAGGGCCTAAGTATGACCTGTCTATCTAGAGTTCCTGAAACAAAATCTGAAGCCAGCTATGGGTTTCATCTTGTGAAGCTGGACTTAATTCCAATCAGAAAAGTATTGGCTACTCCAATGTCATTCAAGCCACTATGGAACAAGTGGGCATGTTTTGCAAATATCCCATGAGAATTGTGACAACCATACAAGATTCAAAGATTTTGCGTGTAATATTCCCTTGAGATTTGCAGAAACCCAATGAAATCAATATATTTGCTTTGAAAAGTAAGAAAAGTGTCCCAGCTTTGATACTTTTGAATACCTAAGTAAAATGAATACTGGATCAAAGCCAGATCACTCAATTTTGTTCCTCTTCACATTGTTTTCTGTTATCATACAGAAACAGATTGCCTGCAAAACTCATGCATGAATGAAAGCAGTTTACTATGCCTAGAACTTTATCTCTGCCACCTATTCACAACTCAGCTTCAGTTCTCAGAGATAATCTAATTAATGTCATGAATGTAAGAAAACAAAGGAGAGGAACTGAAGAAAATGAAGAAGCAGAGGCTTCTCTTAAAAATATTGGATTTGCTTTGGCTACAATGCTTATTTAATGTCAAAAGAAGATATAAATAATGCAAACTTAAACTATCTTAAAGATAGTAAGTGACCTTAGGGTTACAGTAAGTGCTCCTGCAAAAAGCAGACCCAGCGTTATGATCTTTACAGAGTGACTGTGCCTTAACTTTTCTATATGCTTTTGCAATAAGAGATACATTCATTTACAGTGGTGAATAAGTTCATGATAAGTAGCATCTATTCTTTAATGGATACCAAGCAGATACTCTTAATAAGATCTGATTTAGTCCGTGACATTGTTAAGAAGAGTGCACATAATGGGTCAATTCCAAAATGTCCCTATCTTGGACAGTGGATTAGGAGAACGTTAAAGGCTCCTCATATATTATCATTGATAATATAAATTTAAAACACTGAAGAAATTCAGATATAACAAAGAGAATGTGTATAGAGTGAGCAGAATGAGGAAAATGGTAGATTGGTATTTAAACTCGTTGCTGAGTAGAGTGTCCCATCTGCCCAGTATTTGTCACCATTGATTTTTCCAAATAGAATCAACTTTATTCTCCACTGAACATTGGATATGATGGGTTCATTAAACTGGCCTGTGAAATTCCTTGGGAAATTTCAGACACTCAAATGAATATGTAATCTCTTAAATTATAGATATAGCTTTGATAAGTTCACTTTCCCAAGCTCTATGTCTTCTGGTCCCTTGGTACAAACTCAGCTTAAGGCACTTAAAGTTAACATGGCAGAAAAATAATGGAATTCATAAAATGCACCAATAGATTGTAGTTGACTACTGGCTGAGAAGACATTTATTCTTAGGGAAACATAAGCATACTTCATCTCATTGAATGACCAAGAAAAGAGAAGGATGCAGATATGTGAGCTGATTGCATAGCAGGCAAAGGAATAACCGTAAAGGCACTGGAGAAAAGAGTCCAGAGTGCTGTGCTGTCAATCGTGCTGAGACACCGAGGGCTGTTAGGCAAAGCTGACCTTAAGAATACTGCCTGTGCCCTGCAGAATATTTAATGGAATATACTGGGAAACTCTCATGTCATCACAGTGGAATTCAGCATGCAATTACATAAAAAGAACAAGTCAGGTTATATTCTAAAAATATGGAGCTGACATACTAAATCAAACATTTCTGTTCAGTCACATAAGTAAAGAGTAGTAGTCCATAATACATATTCAACTCCACATCCAAAGTATAGATTTGTGCACTCCCAGTAAAATCTTCAAGTTGACAGGAAATATTATTTTTTAAATTGTGCTCTAACTCTTTTCTAAGACAATAACCCATTTTAACAGCTCAAAGTAGGATTTTCTAAAATGAGTGCCACTTCTAACTCTGATTTTCTCCATTCTAATGCTGGCTTAGCAAATGATATAAAGATTTGCATCAAGTTGTTAGAAAGAACAGTCCAGAATACAAAGGAAGAGACTTTCTTGTAGTAAGAAGAAACAGCAATAAATAAATGATTTATGAAATCCATTTGAGTGGATTGAAAAGAAGGTTGGATGATTATGAAATTGGGGGTAGAGTAAAGGGCAGATTACACTTAACCACTGCATATTGTCTGCAGTTGTAGAAATACCTGATCAAAGTGTATTAAAACATTTATTGAATATGTACTATTTATTGACGATGTAGCTAGAATTTTACATTAGAACCCAAGTGTGAGCAAAGCAGAATAGAATCATATTAGAGAGAGTGAAAGTCAAAGGGAATTGAAGGTATGTGATAAACACATAGACACATTTTTATCATTATAGACAGGCCACCATAGAAGAGGAAAATCTCAAGGGGCCCTAGTTCTAGACAAAGATGGCAGGCCATTAAAAGGTGCTGATAGTGGAGGAATAGTGTCTCACAGGAAAGAGAGCAATATTTGGATAGGCACACAAGTGGTCAGGCCTGAAATCACATTATAAGTAACAGAAATTTCATGAACTGAGCTGGTTGTATTACAATATTTAGGAATATGTAAAAGTAATTAAAGAAGAAGAGGCCATAAATTTTGAGAGAGAGCAATGGTGGGGAGCATGGAAGAGGCTGGGGGGAGAAAGAAGGAGCAAAGGTGCAATTTTATTTTAATTTTTGAATTTGAATTTGAAAAGAGGACTATCAGTTATACTATAGTTATTCCACTATCAATAACTTTTATACCTTTAATATTTTATACCTTTAGGGGAGTTTGAATTATTTTCCCTTCCTTTTCCCCTACAAGTGGTGCTTCATTAAAAATCCCTGTGTAAAATAATTAATAAAAGAGTCCTTTTAACATGATTTAGATATTTTTGAAATTCACCTTTCAGTAAGCATTTATTCTCCTTTTTCAAAGGAAAAGATATTTTAATACACCACACAATTAATTTATAGACTACTCAATATTTTTTATTTCATAAACAACTTGAAATTATTCACAGTATGTATCATGACATAGGTACTTCCTAATGTTGCACCCAGATATTCTTTCTACAGTTTTTCATATTCTGACCTCCTTGATTTACATGCCTTTAATCTGAAAATATCTGATGCTACTCTACATAACCGAGAGTTACTCCAATGTGTATAGATTTAAATTTTAAAACGAAAAGGGTACTCTGAATACTCACCAATGAAAAGAAAACAATACAATCAGATAATGAAAGAAAGAAAGAAACAAACCACCCAGAGTCAGTTTGCCAAAAAGACATACCAGATAGATAACAGATTCATAAAAATGTTCAGCCTCATTATCTATTAGAGAGATACAAATTACAACTATAACACCCTACTTACTTTAAGAGGCTAAGCTATGAATATACATAGTGAGAACTGGCAAGAGTTTTGATAATCTTTGTCATATACTCAATGATGGTGAGAATGTAAAATGGTAGGACCATTGTGACAAACAAGTTGGTAGTAGTTATGATGGTTAGTTTAGCTGTCAACTTGAGAGGACAGAGAACAAGGTAGCAGATATGCCTGTGGATGTGAATGGTACAGTCACGTGGGATGGGTTCTAGAAAGAATGACAAGGAGAAGCACATAGCAGCCTTTTCTCTCTGCTTCCTGCTTGTGGACATATGTGACCAGCTATCTCACAGTTCAGTCACAAGAGCTGTTCTCCCTCCCATGGCCATGGCTGCAATGCAGAGACAGCTTGATTGTTTCTGTTTTGGAGTGTTTAGGTTACAAGAACCAAAACACATACTAAAGATTTGGGAAAAGGATTTTATGGTTTTTGTTTTGTTTTTTGTTTGTTCGTTTGTTTGTTTTGATACTTTATTTACATTTCCAGTGTTTCCCCCTTTCGAGGTCTCCTCTTTAGAAACCCCCTTTCCACTTCCCTCTCTACCTCTATGAGGGTATTCCACCTCCTACCCACTCCCTTATTCCCACCTTGACAATCCCCTTTACTGGGGTCTCTAACACCCTCAGGCCCAAGGGCCTCTCCTCACCCTGATGGCCAACAAGGCCCTCCTCTGCCACATATGTGGTCTAAACCATGGGTTCCTCAAAGTGTATCCTTTGGTTGGTGGTCCAGCCTCCAGGAGGACCTGAGGGGTCAGGCCAGTTGACACTGTTGCTCCCTCCATGGGGCTGCAAACTTCCTCAGCTCCTTCAGTCCCTTCTCCCAATCCTCCATCTGGGACCTCACTCTCAGTCCAGCTGTTACTGTAAAGTGAAACTTGGGTATTCCGGAGTTTTGGGATAATATCCACTTATCAGTGAGTATATACCATGTTCGTTCTTTTGTGACTGAGTTACCTTGTTCAGGAGGTATTTCCAAGTTCCATCCATTTGCCTATGAATTTCATTAAGTCATTGTTTTTAATAGCTGACTAGTACTTCATTGTATAAATGTACCATATTTTCTGTATCCATTCCTCTGATGAGGGACATCTGACTTGTTTCCAGCTTCTGGCTATTATAAATATGGCTGCTATGAACATAGTGGAGCATGTGTCTTTATTACATGTTGGAGCATCTTCTAGGTATATGCCCAGGAGTGGTATAGCTGGGTCCTCAGGTAGTATTATGTCTATTTTTCTGAGGGTCCGTCAAACTGATTTCCAGAGTGGTTATACCAGCTTGCAATTCCACCAACAATGGAGGAGTGTTCCTCTTTCTCCACATCTACACCAGCATCTGCTGTCACCTGACCTTTTGATCTTAGCCATTCTGACTGGAGTGAGGTGAAATCTCAGACTCGTTTTGATTTGCATTTCCTTGATGACTAAGGAGGTTGAACATTTCTTTAGGTGCTTCTCAGCCCTGTGAATTTCCTCAGTTGAGAATTCTCTGTTTAGCTCTGTTCCCCATTTTTTGATGGGGTTATTTGTTTTTCTGGAGTCTAACTTCTTGAGTTCTTTGTATATATTGGATATTAGTCCTCTATAGGACGTAGGATTGGTTAAGATCTTTTCCCAATCTGTTGGTTGTCATTTTGTCCTATTGACAGTGTTCTTTGCCTTGCAGAAGCTTTGCAATTTCATGAGGTCCCATTTATCGATTCTTGATCTTAGAGCATAAGCCATTAGTGTTCTGTTCAGGAACTTTCCCCTGTGCTCAGGTGTTAGAGACTTTTCCCCACTTTCTCTTCTATTAGATTCAGTGTATCTGGTTTTATGTGGAGGTCCTTGATACACTTGGACTTGAGATTTGTACAGGGAGATAGGAATGGATCAATTCTTCTACATGTAGACCAACAGTTGAACCAGCACCATTTGTTGAAAATGTTGTCTTTTTTCCACTGGCTGGTTTTAGCTCCTTTGTCAAAAATCAAGTGACCATATGTGTGTGGGTTCATTTCTGGGTCCTCAATTCTATTCCATTGATCTACCTGCCTGTCACTGTACCAATACCATGCAGTTTTTATCACTACTGTTCTGTAGTACAGCTTGAGATCAGGGATGCTGATTCCCCCAGAAGTTCTTTTGTTGTTGAGAAGAGCTTTTGCTATCCTGGGTTTTTTATTGTTCCAAATGAATTTGAGAATTGCTCTTTCTAAGTCTATGAAGAATTGAGTTGGAATTTTGATGGGGATTGCACTGAATCTGTAGATTGCTTTTGGCAGGATGGTAATTTTTACTATATTAATCCTCCCAATCCATGAGCATGGCAGATCTTTCCATCTTCTGAGGTCTTCTTTGATTTCTTTCTTCAGAGACTTGAAGTTCTTTTCATACAGATCTTTCACCTGCTTGGTTAGAATCAAACCAAGATACTTTATATTGCTTGTGACTATTGTGAAGGGTGTCATTTATCTAATTTCTTTCTCAGCCTGTTTATCCTCCAAGTATAGGAAGGCTACTGATTTGTTTGAGTTAATTTTATATCCAGCAACTTTGCTGAAGTTGTTTATCAGCTGCAGCAGTTCTCTGGTGGAGGTTTTCGCTTCACTTAAATATACGATCATATCATCTGCAAATAGTGATATTTTGATTTCTTCCTTTCCAATTTGCATCCCTTTGACGTCTGTTTGTTGTCTAATTGCTCTAGCTAGAACTTCACTTACTATATTGAATAGATAGGGAGAGAGAGGGCAGCCTTATCTAGTCCCTGATTTTAGTGGGATTGCTTTGAGTTTCCCTCCATTTATCTTGATGTCGGCTACTGGTTTACTGTATATTGCTTTTACTATGTTTAGGTATGGGCCTTGAATTCCTGATCTTTCCAAGACTTTTATCATGAAGGGATGTTGAATTTTGTCAAATGCTTTTTCAGCATCTAATGAAATGACCATGTGATTTTTTAGTTTGAGTTTGCTTATGTAGTGGATTACATTGATGGATTTCCAGGTGTTGAACCATCCCTGCATCCCTGGGCTTAAACCTACTTGATCATGATGAATGATCATTTTGATGTGTTCTTGGATTCAGTTTGCAAGAATTTTATTGAGTATTTTTGCATCAATATTTATAAGGGAAATTTGTCTGAAGTTTTCTTTTTTTGTTGGGTCTTTGTGAGATTTTGCTATCAGTGTAATTGTGGCCTCCTAGAAGGAATTGAGTAGTGTTCCTTCCGTTTCTATTTTGTGGAATAGATGGAAGAATATTGGTAGTAGGTCTTCTTTGAAGGACTGATAGAATCCTGCAGTGAACCCATCTGGTCCTGGGATTGTTTTGTTGGGAGACTTTTAATGACTGCTTCTATATCTTTGGGTATTATGGGACTGTTTAAATGGTTTATTTGCTTCTGACTTAACTTTGGTATTGGGTACCTGTCTAGAAAATTGTTCATTTCATCCAGATTTTGCAGTTTTGTTGAGTATAGGCTTTTGTAGAAGGATCTGATGATTTTTTTAATTTCCTCAGAATCTGTTGTTATGTCTCCCTTTTGATTTCTAATTTTGTTAATTTGGATTCTCTCTCTGTGCCCTCTGGTTACTCTGGCTAAGGGCTTATCTATCTTGTTGATTTTCTCCAAGAACCAACTCCTGGTTTTTTTGATTCTTTGTATAGGTCTTTTTGTTTCTACTTGGTTGATTTCAGCCCTGAGTTTGATTATTTCCTGCCTTCTACTCATCTTGGGTGCATTAGCTTCTTTTTGTTCTAGAGTTTTCAGGTGTGCTGTTAAGCAGATAGTGTATGCTCTCTTCAGTTTCTTTCTGGAGGCACTCAAAGCTATGAGTTTTCCTCTTAACACTGCCTTTCATTGTGTCCCATAAGTTTGGGTATGTTGTACTTTCATTTTCATTAAATTCAAGGAAGACTTTAATTTCTTTCTTTATTTCTTCCTTGAGCAAGTTGTCACTGAGGAGAGCATTGTTCAGCTCCCATGTGTATGTGGGCTTTCTGTTGTTATTGTTGCCATTGAAGACTAGCCTTAATCCGTAGTGATCTGATAAGAGGCATGGGATTATTTCAATCTTCTTGTGTCTGTTGAGGTTTGTTTTGTAACCGATTATATGGTCAATTTTGGAGAAGGTACCATGGGGTGCTGAGAAGAAGGTATATCCTTTTGTTTTAGGATGAAATGTTCTGTAGATATCTGTTAAATCCATTTGGTCCATAACATCTGTTAGTTTCACTGTGTCTGTGTTTAGTTTGTGTTTCCAAGATCTGTCCATTGATGATAATGGGTTGTTGAAGTAGCCTACTGTTATTGTGTGAGTCACAATGTGTACTTTGAGCTTTAGTAAAGTTTCTTTTATGAATGTGGGTGCCCTTTCATTTGGAGTATAGATGTTCAGAATTGAGAGTTCTTCTTGGTAGATTTTACCTTTGATGAGTATGAAGTGTCCTTCCTTATCTTTTTGATAACTTTTGGGTGAAAGTTGATTTTATCCGTTGTTAGAATCGTTACTCCAGCCTGTTTCTTTGGACCATTTGCCTGCAAAATTGTTTTCCAGCCCTTTACTCTGAGGTAGTGTTTGTCTTTATCATGGAGATGTGTTTCTTGAATGCAGCAAAATGCTGGGTCCTCTTTATGGATCCAGCCTGTCAGTCTATGTCTTTTTATTGGGGATTTGAGTCCATTGATGTTAAGAGATATTAAGGAATAATGATTGTTGGTTTCTGTTATTTTCGATGTTATTTTTACTTTTATGTGGCTATCTTCTTTTGAGCTTGTTGAATGATTACTTTCTTGCTTTTTCCAAGGTATAGTTTCCCTCTTTGAGTTGACATTTACCATCCATTATCCTTTGTAGGGCTGGGTTTGTGGAAACATATTGTGTAAATTTGGTTTTGTCATGGAATATTTTGGTTTCACCATCTATGGTAATTGAGAGTTTTGCTGGGTATAGCAGCCTGGATTGGTAGTTGTGTTCTCTTAAGGTCTGTATGAGTTCTGCCCAGGATCTTCTAACTTTCATAGTCTCTGGTGAGAAGTCAGGTATAATTCTGATAGGTCTGCCTTTATATGTTACTTGACCTTTTTCCCTTACTGCTTTTAATATTCTTTCTTTGTTTTGTGTATTTGTTGTTTTCACTATAATGTGATGGGACGAATTTCTTTTCTGGTCCAATCTGTTTGGAGTTCTGTAAGTTTCTTGTATATTTATGTTCATTTCTTTCTTTAGGTTAGGGAAGTTTTCTTCTATAATTTTGTTGAAGATATTTACTGGTCCTTTAAGTTGGGAATCTTCTCTCTCTTCTATACCTATTATCCTTAGTTTCTATCTTCTCATTGTGTCCTGGATTTCATGGATGTTTTGGGTTAGAAGCTTTTTGCATTTTGCATTTTCTTTTAGTGTTGTGTCAATGTTATTTATGGTATCTTTTGCTCCTGAGATTCTCTCTTCTATCTCTTGTATTCTGTTCATCATGCTTGCATCAATGACTCCTGATGTCCTTCCTAGGTTTTCTAACTCCAAGGTTGTCTCCTTTGTGATTTCTTTATTGTTTCTATTTCTACTTATAGCTCCTTGATAAGTTGTTCATTTCCTTTGTCTGTTTGATTGTGTTTTCCTGTAATTCTTTAAGGATTTTTGTGTTTCCTCTTTAAGGGTTTCTAGTTGTTTATCTCTGTTCTCTTGTATTTCTTTAAGGGTGTTATTCATTTCTTTCTTAAAGTCTTCTATCATCAACATGAGAAGTGATTTTTAGTCTGAGTCTTGCTTTTCTTGTGTTTTGGGGTATCCAGGGCTTGCTATGGTGGGAGAACTGAGTTCTGATGAAGCCAAGTAGTCTTGGTTTCTGTTCCTTATGTTCTTATCATTGCCTTTTGCAATCTTGCTAACTCTGATGTTAGCTGGTCTTTCTCTGTCTGGCTGTGGCTTGGCCCTCTTGCAGTTCTCTGTGTCAATACTCCTTGAAGACCAGCTCTCTCTGAGAGGTGTTTGGGTTTGGAGAGCTGTGGCACACGGTCAGCTCTGGAGTGCAGACAGAAACCAGAAGGATATTGTCCCCAGCTGTCCCTTAGTTCCTGTGTCCTGAAGACTCTGCAAGGGTCCCTCTTGATATAGTAAGTTTGAACAGAAGTGGTTGTTTTGCCTGTGCTCAAAGGTGTGTCAGCACTCCTGGGATACCAGCTCTCTCCTGGAGCCCTGTGGCCCCGGCTGAGTTCCCCAGGCACAGTTGGAAACCTGAAGGTTCCTGTCCCCGCCTTTCCTCAGTTCCTGTGTCCTGAGGGTTCTGGGTGGGTCTTGGTGAGCAGTGGTGGTTGCCTTAACCCCACTCATAGCTTTTCCATGCTCCTGGGAGGGTAGCTTTCTCTTGGCGCTAGTTGGCTATGGAACCCTGGTGGCCCAAGCAGAGGTCTCCACCCTCAGATGGAAACTAGAAGGTTCAGAGGTTTACTGTCCCCGAGTTTTCCTCAGTCCCTTTATCCCGCGGGTTCCGTGTGGTTCCCAGTGAGCAGTGGTGCTCACCTTAACCCCACTCATGGCTTTTCCACGCTCCTGGGAGGGTAGCTTTCTCCTGGCACTAGTTGGCTATGGAACCCTGGTGGGCCAGGCAGAGGTCTCTTTTTTTTGCTTTTTAACATGAATATAGGCTTTTATTTCTATGGAATACTGTGAGTTTTGTGGTACCTGAATATTAAACTTTAAAAAAAAATTATATTATCTTAATTAAATTCTTATTCTTTGTTATCACAAAGTACCACTAAACCATGAGTGGAGATAAATGGTTATCTTTTGAAAGTGTATATAACATTCTCAGTTATGTAATGAAGAGTTTTCCTTTTGCTTATTTACCAAGTGAAATGGCTAATCTTTTATTGCAATGGAGGCTGGAATGTGTATGTACTTCCTTAAATTTCATTTGTACGGCATTTTTAAATTTTAAATCTTCAAACATTGAATATTCTTTAGTAGGTGAATGTCAAGAATTGCGGTATAAACACATAACAGAATACTACTTGGCAATTAAAAAAAAAGGTATATCGATTTAATACAAACAACAGCAAGGTCTAATCATAAACCTATGTGTAATAATGTGGAAATAATATGCATAGCTACTCTAAAAGAGTTATATTTATATGTGATTTCACACAGATAATATTATTGAAAAGAAATTAAAAGTAAAGGGTAGTGAATTTAAGGGGCTAAGAAAGGGACGGAGGGGTGGGCATGCATGTAAATGCTCTAACTGTGACCATTCAATATCCCTGTGCTGTGTAGTAGAATTAGAACATGTAAGTACGAAGAAGAGAGCTGTGCTACTGTGTTGCTTCTTACAATTGCATGTGAGAATCTGCAATGACCTTAAATAAACATGACGGTCAACTGAAACTGTTACCATCGCCCTTTACACACACTAGTGCCCAAGAACAATGAAAAAGAAATGAGATTAGGTGATTAGTCAATGAAGCAGAATTTAGTTTACAGAATGATCACAATCATGTTCCTGTCATTGCACATATTTTCATCCTTGCCCTATCTCCTGCAGAGAGATTGAGTGACAAAGGGACTACTTTCATTTGCTTCTTCCCTGTGACACAGCCATGAGCACTACACAGTCAACTTTATTCTTAATAAGTATCAGTAACCACATGCTTCACACAGAAGTCAAGGAAGCCTCAGCACTATATGACAATGGGCTAGTGAATTTCACCCACAGCCTTCAGAGCCCCAGCCTGAGTGGGACACACACATTTCAGCATCAACTGAAAGATTTAAACTCTCACTAGTTAAGTAAGCTGAAGTAACACTGTTTTTAATATAACTGAGAGGAGTATGGTTGTATAACCTTCAGAGGACAAGCATTTATCTCCACTTAAAACATTTCTGACAATGAAATGCATCTCATCTGATGATACAACCCATGAAACAAGGTCCTGTAACAAGTAAGCATTTAGCATTAGCTCAGCATGGGTAGAGGAGGTTGACTTTGAGTTTTATGGTTTAAAGCTTAAGCATCCAAGGACCTGACAGGTAGGTTGTCAGGAAGCAGCAAGAAGAAAAGAAGGGGAAAAGCCATTAGTAGGTTTACAAAACATATCCAGGAACACATAGTTAAACCTTAGAATTACTTTGATCCATTTTATTAGACAGCTCCTTGTCAAGCAAGTGGGCTGTGCCACCAGAATAAAATCAGAACTGGCAAGGTTGAGTGAGCTCAGACCCAGGAAATCTCAGAAATCTGAAACTGGCAGGAGTGGAGCCACTCCTTTCCTGTCTCTATAACTGCTCTAAAATACATGACACCCCACCAAGGGCAGTCATTCACATAAAGTAGCACCTGAAGTCCTTCCCCATGCAAATAAAGCATCATTACTGTCTCTAACTCAACCAATGAGAAATGTCTACCTCCAAATCCCACCCTACTCCTCAAGGTCTCTGTAATTCCTGTCTACATGGAACAAAGCACACACGTTATTTTACCTAGTATCTTCTGAGAGTTGCCATCTTTACTGAGCTGAAACACTTGGGGAAGAATTCACTCTTTTGAAACATTTACCACTGGATTTTTTTAATTGGATATTTTATTTACATTTCAAATGTTATCCCCTTTCCTGGTTTCTACTCTACAAACCCCTGGATGGCCATGTTCATGCAACCGTAGCCTCTGTTTCTAGCAGACCACCCAAACCTCCTTATTTCTCTTCTTCCTCCTCCTCCTCCTCCTCCTCCTCCTCCTCCTCCTCCTCCTCCTCCTCCTCCTCCTCCTCCTTATTTATTATTTTATTTATTTACATTTCAAATGTTGTCCCCCTTCAAGGTCCCTCTCTACAAGCCCCCCTCCCCTCTGCTATCTAACATTCCATTCCCACCTCACCCCTGCAGTATCCCCCTTCTCTTGGGCATCAAGCCTGCACAGGACCAAGCACATCTTCTCCCATTGAGGCCAGAAAAGGCTACATATGCAGCAGGGGCCAAGGACTAGCCCATGTATGCATGTTGTTTGATTGGTGGCTTACTCTGTGGGATCTCTGAGGGGTTGATTAGTTAATACATTTGTTCTTCCTATGAGGTTGCAATCCCCTTCAGCTCCTTCAGTTCTTCCCCTAACTCTTCCATGGAGTTCCTGAGCTCAGGCTAAATGTCTGGCTGTTAAGTATTTGCATTGTTCTTAGTCAGGTGCTGGTAGAGCCTCTCAGAGGACAGCCTTGCTGCAAGCACATCAGCGATAGTGATGGGGTTTGTTGCCTGTGTATGGGATGCATCCCAAGCTGGGGCAGTCTCTGGATGGTGTTTCCTTCAGTTTCTGCTCCATTTTTGTCCCTGCATTTCCTTCAGACTGGAATAATTCTGTGTCAAAAATTTTGAGATGGATGAGTGGCACCATGCCTCAACTGGGAGACTGGAGGTGGTCTACCCAGGCTTCACCTCCCCACTGTTGGGCATTCCAGCTAAGGTCACCCCCCACTGGGGCCTGGGAGCCTCTCACATCCCTGGTGTCTGGGACTTCCTAGAGATTCCCCATGTTCCCCACCCCCACTGCTGTATATTTCTATTTATTCTCCTGGACCTCTGGGCTTCTCTCCTGTCTTCTCCATACCTGATCCTTGCCCCCTTTTCCCTCTGCCTCTCCCCTCTCCCACCTAGATCCCTCCCTTCCCTGTGGTTATTTTGATCCCTTTTCTAAGTGGGATTGAAGCATCCACACTCGGGCCTTCCTTCTTTTTAAACTTCTTAGGGCCTGTGAATTGTACCATGGGTATTCTGAACTTTTTGGCTAATATCCTCTTATCAGTGAGAACATACTAAGTATTTCCTTTTGTGTCTGGGTCACCTCACTCAGAGTGATATTTTCTAGTTCCATCCATTTGTCTGCAAGGTTCGTGATGTCCTCATTCTTAATAGCTGAGTAATATTCCATTGTGTAAATGTATCTCATATCTTTTGTCCATTCTATGGTTGAGATACACTTAAGTTGTTTCCAATTTCTAGTAATTACAAAGCTGCTTATGAACATAGTTGAGCCGTGTCCTTTTGGCATGTTATAATATCCTGTGTTATTAGAGACAGGTCAGGAGTACTTTTAAACAAATTTAATAGCTTCAATATTAATCAATAATTTGGTTTGAAAGACTGGAACTTGCTATGTCCCTAAAAGTAGAAAACAACTGGAGAATCAAAACATGTTTAAAGATTACTGTGATCTCAATCCTCAAAAATAACATAAATAATATTGTGTTTCTTTTCACCTTTGAAACAGACAAATACGTTTCTCATAACATGTTCTTAATAAATATGTAATAACATATATTTGAATTCATGAATGATATGAGGAGATTATGTTTTTTTCTGAGAATTTGTGGACTTTCAAAAATTGTATTTACTGTTATCTTTCAAGTCACAGTGAAATAAGCTGGAACTGATCAGGGAGATGTCTCCCTATTTCTGAGTTTGCATAGTATTGCTGTACAAGCTGCTCAGGAAGAAAAAGCAATGGTCTTTCCCAGCTGCACACTGTATCAACTGTGAGACTGACCGACTAGACAAGCTCTGACTACATATGCAAAGGTGGCATGTCTGGTATGGGATAATCAACCACTTTTTTTTTTGTTTTTTTGTTTTTGTTTTTCCTGACAGAGTTTCTCTGTGTAGCCCTGGCTGTCATGGAACTCACTCTGTAGACCAGCTGGCCTCTTACTCAGAAATCCACCTGCCTCTGCCTCCCAAGTGCTGGGATTAAAGGTGTGCACCACCATGGCCTGGCTAATCAACCACTTTTTAGTCAGATTTGTGAAACACTTCCCAGAAGGAATTGATATCTAGCAAGATGATAGATCAGTGTTTGCCACTTGGGAGGATATTTGTATCACCCTTCCTCAGGTTCAGAATGCATTGGAGATGAAAGAGAAACAGATCTTAGCCATTCTGATTGGTGTAAGGTGGAATCTCAGGATTGTTTTGATTTGCATTTCCCTGAGGACTAAAGAACAAATACAGAGGAAGATGCTCACAGGCAACCATTGAACTAAGCACGGGGTCCCCAGTGGAGGAGTTAGAGAAAGGACTGAAGGAGCTGAAGGGGCTTGCAACCGCAAAAGAAGAACAACAATATCAACCAACCAGACCCCCTAGAGCTCCCAGGGACTAAACCACCAAAGAGTACACATGAAGGGACCCATGACTCCAGCTGCATATGTAGCAGAGATGGCCTTGTCCAGCATTAATGGGAGAAGAGACCCTTGGTCCTGTGAAGGTTAGATGCCCCAGTGTAAGGGAAGGCCATAGCAGGGAGGTGGGAGTGGGTGGATGGGTAAGGGAGCACCCTCATAGAAGCAGAGGAGGGGTGATGGGATAGGGGATTTCGAAAAAGGATAACATTTGAAATGTAAATAATTAAAATATCCAAATAAAAAAGAAGAAAAAGAAATAGAGAAACCTCAAGATCTGGAAGAAGGGCTGAGAAAGACTCTTATCTGAATATGATAGGGCCACTATAGTCATAATCCTATACTAAACAAGGCCGATTAAAACTGTGCCTCTCAACAGTCAGGTGAACCAAAGAGAGCATACCTCTTACTACTGAACAATGTGTTTATGATGGTTTCTGGGAGGATGAGCAGTCATTGTTTTCCGTTGTGTATCCATGAGTGACCTTGGCAGGCTCCAAAGGACAATTCCACATCCATGATCATGCTGACTATCTTTGTTAGCTTCAAAAAATTAAAAAAAAAAAAAGGGGGGGGAGATTTGGAGGGAAGACTAGAGGTAGATTGAGGTGGGAATCATGTAAACGCTGGTAGAGTGATCAGCAGAGTCAGAAGACATTGTATGCAAACTGCATCCAGATTGTCAAAGTACACATTTATTAAGTTATTTTTAACAAATGTATATTTATCCACATAACAAAAACTATCATTGGATTTCTTCTTTAAATGTGTACATATATGAACCAAAAATAAAATAACTTAGTAATCTTACAGGCTAAATCAAATGACCAGTCTGAGCAGAATATCTCACTACGACAATGATTTCTTCATTTTTACAATGTGTTTTTGTGATACATTTGTTAGACATGAGAAGAGTGTACAGTTCTTCAAACTGAAAATCTCCAAGGCCTTGAGTTATTATTTGATGTCCTCACAGTCATCCAGCAATATGATTTCTGCGACCTTGTGGAGAGGATTTTAAAGGCATCTTGTCTGAACTTTAATATAAATGGAAATATTTTATCATTGATTTGACATTTAAAATACATCATAGCTGGTTATAAAACATACTGAATTACAAACTTTTCTCTGTCAAAACAATAAATCTTTCTCTACCAAAATCTTGTATTTGTTGTAAAAGTGAAGACTAGGTTTATAATGATTTTTATTCTTGTAGAGATAAGCAGAATTTTCTACCTGAATGAATGTGAGTTGGATTTTGTTTTTCACTAAAATAGAAAATATATCAAGTGCTTTCTAGCTGTAGGTCTCATCTCATGATTTTTTTTTCTTACAACAATGTAATTTTTATCTGTATCCTGAGTTCTATAGCAGATTACAAACAGATCAGTTTTGTATTACTGCTTCTATGATTATTTTGGTATTATCTCAGGGACTCTTGCCAACTTATAGATTAAATCTTTTTTTTTCAGACTCCATATATGCTGTATCATCTGTCATTGTTTTGATATTTTTTATCATCTATTCTGGAGAAGTGATGCTGCAAGGGAGATTTGCCATTCATTGCACAAAACTGGTATGATTTGCTGTTTTTGTTCTCTCCTGAATTTCTCATTTCCTTGAGAACATTTGTATTGATATCTCACTGAGCTATGCTCCCTTGCCTTTAAGGTCTTATCAGCAAATTGCCAGTTGGTTACTTCCAAGAGATCATTAGTTAAATTCCTAAAATTCACTTGGGAAGTACTGCATTGGCAACAAAGTAAAAAGCTTCCTTATCATTACTTAAGGCTTCAGATTTATTACTGTGAAATATCAGTTTTAGAAGGATCCACAGAATATCCAGTTTCTCATGTTAGTGTGATCATGAAGACTTGTGGGGATAACATGGACATTGAAAACATTTCAAATACTTTTTCATTTAAATTCATATATGACATTCATATATATCGTATATAGTATATATTATTCTTTCATATATATATTTTTTATACAATATGTACAATTCTCTGATCAAGTCTCCTTGTTTTCCTCCTGTCTTCTCTCCAATACTACCAAATGCATTTTCCCAGTTTCCATCTTACATTCTTGCATGTTTTGTGGCCCATTTTAAGCCACAATTTATGGTGGTTTGAATGCGGATGGCCCCATAGGCTTATATATTTGAATGCTTGGTGCCCAGTCAGTGGGCTGGAAAGGAACATGGCCTTGTTGAAGAAAGTTTGCTACTGAGGGTAGCTTTGGGTTTTCTAAGCTCATGTCATGTCCAGTTTCATTCTCTGACTCCAAATTTCAGATCCAATGTGAGCTATCTGATCTCTGACTGCTCTGACACCATGCCTGCTTGCCTGACTTCACGATCCCTGCCATGAGGATCTTAATACTCTGAAACTTTAAGCAAGTCCCAATTAAATGTCTTTCTTTTATAAGTTGCTTTAGTCACGGCGTCTCTTCACAGCAATAGAATTGTAACTGAGACATACCTGAAAGATTCACATTCCCTTGGTAATACTTAGCATGGCCTCTGCTGAATTCTTGGTTATTTTCTTCCATGTTTTTCAGCTAAGAACTTCTCATGTGGATCCTCATTGGACAGGCTGCATGGTGTTCTATTGCAAGAACAGAGACTATTTGGGAACATATAACCTCTTAAGTTCTACTTCTATTTACACCAAGCACTGTTGTATAGTCAGTTGCTGATTATTTACTTGAGGCCAAAAGCCTTGATCCTTTCCTGAGAAAACACATTGGTCTGTTCTGAAAGTCCATTGTGCATCCAGCAGCCTCTAGCCATCACTTAAGGTTGGTGTCTTGACATACTCTGCCTAGAATTTCCCTTCTTGGTTTGAGTTTCTGTAAGTCACTTCTCTAATCTAGGATGTATCAGGTCGTTCGCTGACAGAACCTAATCTAAGAGATTAGAATATTGAACTTGGGCTTGAAAATTAAAATTAAAATTACAGTCCACAGCATGGTCGTTGGCTTCAGAATACCTGGAGAAGGGTTTCAGAATGTCTGGCAAGAATCGACTCAAATCATTTATGCAATTTCTCACTTAAAAATAAAGTAGCATACTTCTCCATCTATAACTCTCCTCTTTACGTATCTTCTCTTGTTCTGTAGATTGTAGTTTGGTTATCATTTACACAACTGCTAATATCCACTTAGAAATAAATATATACCCTATTTGTCTTTCTGGATCTTGGTTACCTCCCTCAGGATGATTTAGTTTTCTAGTTGTATCCAAATGCCTCCAAACTTTGATCTGCCATTCTTAACAGCCAAGTAATATTTCATCATGTAAATGTACCACATTTTTAAAATTCATTCTTCTGCTGAGGGACACTTAGGTTCTGGCTATTATGAAAAAGGCCATATTGAAAATAGTTGGGCAATCGTCCTCGTGGTAAGCTGGAGAATGTTTTGATTATATGACTAAGAGTGGTATAGTTGGGTCTGGAGGTAGATGGGTTCCCAATATTCTGAAAGACTACTATGTTGATTTCTATAGTGGTTACACAAGTTTTCACTCCCATCAGCAATGGAGAATTGTTACCTTTGCTCCATATTCTTGCCAGCAGAAGCTGTCACTTGTGTTATTGATCTTAGCCATTGGGACAGGTATAAGATGGAATCTCAAAGAAGTTTAGATTTGCATTTCCATGACGGGAAGAAGGTTGAACATTTCTGTGTCTCTCAGCAATAGAGATTCCTATATTGAAAAATTTTCACTTAGATCTGTATCCAATTTTTAATTGAAGTATTTAGATTTTAATATCTAGTTTCTTGAGCTTTTCTTTCTTTCTTTTTATCTATTTGGAGTATTAGTCCTCTATCTAATATGGAGTTGATAAAAATCTTCTCCCACTCTCTAGACTGCCTCTTTATATAATTGATGGTATCCTTTGTCTTTTCAGTTTCAGTGAGGTTTCATTTATTAATTTTTTTATTTTATTGCCCAAAACATTGGGGTTCTCTTATGCCAATGTGTTCAAGGTAGTTCCTCATTTTCTCTTCTATCATATTCAGTGTGCCTGGTTTATGCTGAGGTCTTTTTTTTCTTTATTTTTTCTGGTGTTGAGAAAAAATTATTATTGCTCTATGGAAGTTTCTCTTTACCAATAGCTGAATTTTGTATACTGAAGTACAAATGCATTGCAGCTCTTCTTAACACATTGGGAAAATAGTGAATCACCCATGTACTGTGTAAGAGTTACTGTTATTAGAATTCCATTATTAATTCACTCTTTGGCCCTCACTTGTTTTCAAGCCTGAGTAATCACAGTTTTTTTAACTTTCCCTAAAAATTTTTTTTTTAAATTTTATTTTACAGTACAGATTTTATCCCCCTCCCAGTCCAGCCTCTGCCTGTTCCACATCCCATAACTCCACCCTCTGACTGTTCCACATCCCATAACTCCACCCTCTGACTGTTCCATATTCTATACCTTCCCATCCCCTACACCTACCACACCAGACCTCCTTACTCCCTGGGGCCTCCAGTCTCTTGAGGGTTAGGTGCATCATCTCTGATTGAACATAGACCTGGCAGTCCTCTGCTGTATATATGTTGGGGAGCTCATATCAGCTGGTGTATGCTGCCTGGTTGGTGGCCCAGTATCTGAGAGATCCCAGGGGTCAAGATTAGTTGAGACTGCTGCTCCTCCTACAGCATCGCCCTCTTCCTCAGCCTCTTCCAGCTTTTCCCTAATTCAACCACAGGAGTCAGCAGCTTCTGTTCATTGGTTGGGTGCAAATATTTGCATCTGACTCTTGTGGCTGCTTGTTGTGTCTTTGGGATGGCAGTCATGGTAGGCCCTTTTTTGTGAGCACACCACAGCATCAGTAGTGGTGTCAGTCATTGGGGCCTCCCGTTGAGCTTGATCTCAATTTGAGCCTGTCCCTGGACCTCCTTTTCCTCAGGCACTTCTCCACTTATGTGCCTAAAGTACTTTCAGACAGCAACAACTGTGGGTCAGAATTTTTAACTGTGGGATGCCTACCCCATCCCTCACTTGATGCCCTGTCTTTCTGCTGGAGGTGGGCTGTTTAATCTATTCGAACATGAGTTTTGTTCAGGGTGTTAAATATTAACTTATTTACATCCTTCTATGTACAGACATCCAGTATTGAAAATGCTTTTTATTTTCCAATGTGTATTTTTGGCTTCTTTATAAAAAAAAAAAATCAGGTATCTGTAGGTGTGTGAATTTTAGCTATGGATTCAACTTGATACCATTGATCAACATATATTTTATACCAATATCATATGGTTCATTACTATAGCTCTGTATTACAACTCGAAAACAGGAATAGTGCTCCCTGGGAAGCAGAATATAAAATAGAATAGATTCTGCAGTCCCTCTGGTAGCAGAGGGGAATGAGTGGAGAGACCCACAGATACACATTATACAGAGAGAGTCTCAACTGGCGGTATCCATGGGGTCCATTTCCATGAGATCAAGAAATGCAATAGAAGAGGAGGAGAGAAAGTTTGTAAGGGTGAGAAGGGATGGAGAATATCAGGAGAACATGGCCTAACAAAGCCACTAAGCAGGGCTCATATGGGTTCACAGAGACTGAAACAGTAAGCTTGGGGTCTGTATAGGTCTGCACCACGTCTTCTGTATATATGTTATGGCTCTTATTGCTCTCTTTCTCTCTCTTTCTCTCTCCCCACTCACTGTGGAAACAAGTATATCTGTGACTCTTCTTTGCTGCTCTTGACACTCTTTCCCTTCTATTGGTTTGCCTTAGCCAGTCTTGATATGAGAGCTTTTGCCTTGTCTTGTTGTATGTTGCTTTATTCTGTTTTGCCGTAATCTCTTGGAAGCCTGAAGGAAGATAAAGGGAGAGTCGATCTGGAAGGGAGGGGAGGTAGGAGATATCTAGGAGGAGTGGATGGAGAAGAAATTGTAGTTCGGATATACTATATGAGAGAAGAATCTATTTTCAATTAAAATAAAAATATTTATCAACAAAACATAAAAAACCAAGTAGTTATGAATAGCAGATAAGTGTATGCCGTGAAGGAAGTTGTTCCATTCACTGCATAAGCCTCAACCTAGTTGAGGCTGACATTCTTCAGATAAATATCTCTGCATTGTGATAAAACTTACTTCTTCATGCTAAGCAGTAACTTCTGAAAAGTTTCACTACCAAGAGAAAATTATACTTATTCTGTGGTCATTTCAGAGCCAGGGGAGGGTTTAATGATAAGGTACATCATTCCAGCCATTTCTAGGCAAAGAAACTTAAACTTATGGGACAAATCATGGAGTATTGTCAAACAAAAATCCTAATACACTTAAATCTTGAACTCTAAGGCCTCATACGTATCTCAATGCTGCAGGTATTATTTGAATAGAAAACATATTTCTCGAGTGTTTCTTTTAGCTATGTTTCTTCACAAAAATGTGATCACTTCTCTATCAGTAGGTGTTATTTAGCATTCTAAAGTCTACAAATTGAAACTGATTTTTCTATTTATCTTGATTGTGAAGAAAGTAATATTTTCATATTCATATATGCATCAAAATGCAGTGGAAATTACTAATTACTTTCCTAATTTCACTTTAAAATTTGTAGTCATTATGAAATTCTTTATAGTATCGGATCTAAAATGGGCAATGTTTTTTGAACAAAAAGTTTTATTTTAAGTACTTTTGAATAAATTTCAAATCTTCGGTAATGCTTATATTACTATAAAGGTTTAGAAGAAGCTGTGATTAGGAATTATACTAGACATGTGCTGTCAGATTAAGATGTGTGCTCATCCTTCTGTAACCAGATTTTACTGAGCCTAGTCCCTCGAGAGGAGACCTTCTTCATCCTGTCACAGAAAATTCTTCCTTAGAGAAGAATCCATTGCCCTGGGTCCTTTCCTTCTTTTTTGTTATGTATCTATCTATGTACTTATGTATCTCTATCTCTATCTATATCATCTATCTATCTATCTATCTATCTATCTATCTATCTATCTACCTACCTATCCATGTGTCTTCTCTCTCTCTCTCTCTCTCTCTCTCTCTCTCTCTCTCTCTCTCTCTCTCTCTTTCTGTCTATCTCATATATTTATATGTTTTCTTCTTTCTCCTTCCCTCACTCTAATTCTTTCCCATTCACCCCTCTTTCTCCACAATGTCTAGACTAAGTCAGAATTCATTGTTAATTTTCTTAAAATGTTATAGACTATGTATCAGCAATAATAAATAATCTACTACCAGATTTTAATATCAAATCCCATCTCAGGAAGACTTAAAAACAACTTTTGTGTATTTACACACATTGAAACATTGAAACATTGAAGAGTTTTAGAGAGATTGTCTGAAAGGTTAGAATCTGTGGGCATAATGAATTAGGCACTCCTTACACACAGTTTACATTTCTTCCCAGGAGCCAGAGAAAGCAACAATGGTCATCAACAACTCATATCACTCCTTGGTCTTCTTCTATTCTTTCCTAAAACCTAAATTAATTAATTATACCTAATACCTAATAAATCTTCTAATTATATCACAAATTCATGAATATTGATCTCAGTGTAAATATTGGAATGGTTAATAAACAGAAGTTGAATGAAAAGACAAAGTGTCTAATATACCTAGTTTATGGTATGGTAATATTTATTGGTACCTGTAATAATACCATTAATACCAATTATATATATACATTTGTAGATACTGAGGCATTTCATCAACTATTTTAGAAACAAATTTCTTTTAAAAATATTCAGTTATTTCATTTGGTGAATACGTGTCTGGGTGTATGTATATGCATTGCGTGCTTGTAGAAAATCATGAAGGTCAGATCATGCATTGTGGGGCAGTGATCTGTGACAGGCAATCTGGCACCCGGTTGAGCACAGATGTAAAATCTGGGTGACACAGAGGAACAATCTGCAAGGGACAGGAAAACATTATGCCAACACTCCCAGGAGGCTTTTGGCTCCAGTCACAGTCACGTACCACCCCTCCTCAGGTAGAGGTGTGGTCACACAGCTCCAAGCCATCCCCATGTTAATGAGACACCTAGAGGCTTAGCCATTCCCCTTCCCAGTTACTATATCTGCCTGGTATCTCCCAGAAGCCACAAGGTACAATTCCATCCATGCCATTCTCCACAATGACAATAAACGTCTTAGAATTATGGAATGTCTCTTCATCTGGACTCACTGTGGGAAGTGAGGGATCTGGCCCTCGATTAAGGAGCTGCATCTAATCTGAGGGCCGAGGGCTTCTCAGCACTCCCAGAAGGTATCCATTCACCCAAGCCTAAGCAGCTAGCCCAGAGTCGCCAAAACCTGGTCTCGGTGGGAATCCCAGCTGTGCTCTGAATAGCCTGTCTGCAGCACCCTGCGGTGACTGTGGTGCCCCAGGCTAGAGAACCCACAGAGACAGCTGCTTCAAGTTCCCCGAGAATGACCCCCTCCCCCACCCATGGGCAGGGCCTGCAAAAGCTTCTCACAGCCCCCACCTGTCCATTGGATTATGTGTCTCCTGTTCCACCCAGAGCCGCAGCACCTGGGACAGACACATGGGGTTTCTTTCCACTGTGCCAGGCTTGTTCCAACATCACATCACATCCTATGGAACTGGAGTTACAGATGATCATGAGCTCCAATGTGGGTGTGAGAAAGTGAACTCAAATCCTCTGCAAGAGTAGCAATCATTCTTAAGCAATGGGCCATCTGTCCATCTTCTTAGGACCAAGTTTGACTTAGTACACTAGAAAATTTTACTTACTAATTAGTAATATTTTCTGATGTTTCCAAATACTGGAGACACAATTTAGAATCTATTTACTTTGAAAGCACTTGTTTCTCTTTGTCACAGAAGAGGTGAAAATGGCTCTAAGAAAGAAGAAAACTACCAAGCACCAAAATCTATTTTGTTAATTATCCTTTCTATGAGTTTGTGTAATTTGTTAATTCACAAGTTCTTAATTTTCAAATTTGCAAATATTTACAATGGAGAAGGACATTGGAGAGATTTAATAATATAGCACAAGGGTTGTTTTAGAGAATTTCAGGTTGAAACTTTTTGTATCCACTAAATAGCTCTAGTAGGCAGATACTACTTCTGTTATTGATGACACCCCAGTGATAGGGATCTGACAATTTTCCCATCATGCTTCAGCTCTCACAGTGGCCAAACTGATCTGTACACAAGCTGCTTCCAAACTTTAGCACCATGATTTCTAATATACCAGCAGCCCCTGAACTGTACCATAGGCAAAGCACATAAGTGATACTGTCAATCATTCCTGTATGTAAATGTGGCTCACAAACCTCCTCTCGGGGCTCTTTGGTTTGTATGAACCACCTACCACAGAACTTTGTTGGCTTCCAGATACTATTTCTCTGTTTGATGTTTAGTCTTTTTCTGGGCTAAATTAAAATGTTGACTGGACATCCTCAACTCTAACATTCTGTTTCCTTGAACTGGCAAAGGATTGACCTGACACACTATGCCAAAACTTCAGATATTTAAACATTCACCTGAATAATGAAGCTATCAGAAATAAAAAGCATGGCATCATCAAAAATTTCTGTTTAAATATTTTCTATTTTCTAATGATGTGTTTATTTAGTGAAGTCTTCTGAGCCTAAATGACTGAAGATCATAAAAATGATGAGTGTGACTTTTATCAAATGTGAACATGTATAGAGCAAGGCAGTTATTACCCCCATTCTTTTGTTAGAAACGGGACCTTATTCACCTAAAAGTATTATTGATTTCAAACTACTTAGAGAATAAACTGTTTATTTTCACACCGTTCATTTTCCACTGTAAAACTTAATCATTTGCATCTGATAAAGCGTGATGTGTAGAGCACGTCAAAGGATGGAATAGTGATTAACATTCAGATGGAGGTGACTGGAAATTGGCTCACGCCTTACAATGACAACTTTATATAAAAAAGATCATGACTGCTGACAATAAAAATGTGTTAAGTATATTTCTAAACTTCAGAGACAACTGATAGGACATATAGTGTATCTCATAACCTTGATAAAAATAATTTGTGCATCTAGACACTTTTCCTGAGGGTGTAGAAGGCCTGAGGCATAACAGTTGTGTGCTGATCTGCATTCTGACACATTTTGTAGAAGTCTATTGGAACTTCTGCATAGTTGAAAACACAGTCTGTAAACTTCATTGAATTTTCAATAGTTGTGTCATTAAAGTTTAATGATAAAAGCTTAAAGACATAGGGTTAGTTTCTACCATACTAGCTAAATTCAGTTTTAGTAATATAGATCCAATAGTAGGCAGGTGGTAGATTTTTCTACGGATTCTCCTTGTCATGCACCCTGGTTTTTATCTGTAGACCTTTTCTGACTCAGTTTACTTCCTTGTTTCTAAGATAAATTCCCACCAAAACCAATTCATGGGAGGAAAGGGTTTATTTGGTTTATGAGTTATAGTCTACCCTCAAGAAAAAAATAGGGCAGCTATTAAGGAATAACCTGGATGAAAGGTATGAAGCAGAGACGATGGGAGAATTTTGCTTACTGTTTGGCTCATTCAGCTTTCTTCCAACCTTTCTTTTACAGCTTAAGGATAACATCACAGGCTGGGTACTTACACATCAATCAATGATTATTAAAATGGGCAGTAAACATGGCCACTGGTCAATCTATTGGAGGCAATTCCTCAGTTGATGGTCTTTCTTCTCAAGTGTCAAGCTGACCATCAAACCTAATAATCACAAGTTAACGCTTTGTCAACTCAACACACAAACTCTTATCTGTTAAACCATAGTCTTTCTTTATCTTCAAGATCTCATGTTAATGTCACATACACAACAGTTCAACTATAAGAGTCCAATAATCTTTAAAAAGTCAACAGGTAAAAAATTCAAGGTTCTTTTAAAAAATAATCTTTAAAATATGAGCTACTATAAAATCTAAAATAAGTCACATTTTTGTGCTAGTTAGCATTTTGTAAACTTGAGACAAACTAGAAGCATCTACAAAGAGGTTGTTTCAATTAAGAAAATGCCTCCATCAGATTGACCTGTCGGACATTTTATTATTATTATTATTATTATTATTATTATTATTATTATTATTATTATTAATGACTGATATGGGAGGGCTCAGGCTACTGTGGCCATTCCCATCCTTAGCAAGGTGGTCATGTGATGTAAAAGAAAGCTAGTTGAACCAAAGCTTAAAGAGCAATCCAGTAAGCTACTTTTGCAGTGGTGTTTATCCTTTTTACCACTTTATACTGTCTTGCCCTGACTTCTCTAAATGATTGAAACATGTATTCCCAACTCTCTCCTCTCCCAAAGTCTCTCCTCCTCAATTTATGTTTTGTTGATTATTTTATTATGGCAACAGGAACTTAACTAGCACAATATTCTTTATTCCAAAGTAGAATAAAGGTACAATTACAATCACATCAAAGAACATCTAAATATAACAACGTAAATAGCTCAATATTCAATATCTGGCACTCACTAATTTTCTGCACTCAAAGGGGTTCATATCTCCAGCTCTGCTGCCCACAGCACACATAGCTTCTCCTGTAGGTTAGAGTCAGCTCCAGTCCAAAGCTGCTGCTGTTCTTGGCACGTGTCTCTCAAACGTGGCATCTCTGATAGGCTGGAATGTAGGATGAATTTTTCAAAACCTACTTTAATAATGGTTCTCAAATGCTTTGACCCAACGTCTAGCCCACCTTCAAAAGACAGGGAATAGATGGTAAATAGGACAAAGGGATCTGGACCTGTTTAGAAGTAGTTGTTTGAGGGTGATTCCAATCTCTGCCTGTCAGGATACCAGCAGTCTAGTTCAAAAGTGTCATCAAACAGGAATCAGCAACAGCAGCGTGATACAGCACAGTCAGGCCTCTGCTGAGTCGGCGCAAGTCAGCAGGAGTGACCACGACCAGCTGGAATGCCAGGAGTTCTCTGCTGTGCCTCTCTCAAAGAAGTGAATACCAACTAGGAGTTGCACAGCTAGCAAAGCAAGCGCTTTGTCACTGTCCCTCGAGTCCTATTTCTCCTCTCTCCAAACATCACCTGTCCTACCATGGGTCTTTCCTCAGCAAAACACCACTTAAGTCTGCATCACATCACTTCACTGAGGTTTCCAGATAAGCTCAGGAGGTACTTCAGGAATTCCTTCTCTTGAACTCTTGAACTCTCACAATTTCTCTCCAGACAGAATTGGAGATAAGCAAACATGGAAACTGGAGGCTGCATTAGGGTATGATAAAATACATGAGGCTATTTAAATCAGGACAAGTGTAAGAGTTACAAATTCAGAGCTGAGATAGCTTTGAGAGCTCAATGGCGTTAGTGCTTCAGAATTCCAAACACTTCCAAAGTTCTCCCATGGAGCAAGTCTTCAAGTCCTTCACAGAAATATTCCACATCAGTACCAATTTCTGCTTCCGTTTGCTTTGGTGTTGGTGTAATATACATGGGTGCAAGTCCAGTTCTTATTTTCACCTTTTCTGATTTTTTTTTATAGGTAGAAAATGTCTTCAACTTCTCAAAGATTTGTTGTCAGCATTTGAAATGCTGGAGCTATGCTACTCACACTTGAGTAGTAAATGAAGTTCTGAACAGGAAATGATTTACTTTATTTGAGCTGATTAGCATTGTTCTGATAGTCATTTTTATTTTTTTACTGAAGTCTTCTTCACTTTATATCAGTGCATTCTAATCTTAAATGATAGGCAGAACAATCCTGTCAACATTCTTAGTAGTTGTATGGTAGACAACTCTGAATATATGCTTTTGCAAACTTGAAAAACATGATATAATATTTTGAAAAAAAAAACCCATGGAAGTGGATGGAGAGATAGCTCAAAACTTAAGTTCATGTCCTGCTTTTGCAGAGAACTTACGTGCGCACGCATATCAGGCAGCTCACAAACACCTTTAACTCAGGATATCTGACATATTATCTTGAGCATCAGCAAGCACCATGTACATAAGTAGAAACACACACACACACACACACACACATGCACACACACACACACACACACACACACACACGCACAAACATCTTTCCAATGTATAAATGGGAAAAGTCAAGATTAAGTTTTAGCAGATCTTTTGAAAACACACACACACACACACACACACACACACACACACATATATATATGTATATACATATGTACGTATATGTCAAGTTTTATCAGATCTTTTGAAACGTCAACTAGCAACAATAATTTTATTTGATATTCTTTGTCAAGCTACTCATAAACTGATACTACCAAATAAATAAATGTGTCCAGTATTTATTAAAATATCAGAAAAATGACTAAGGTAGAAAAAAATCATATTTTTAAAGTGGTAAAAGTAAAATCAAAAAAATCTGTTGTATTAAACTTTTAAGTTATTTGAAAGACAATTGTTACATTTAAGACAATTGCTTTCCTGAGCTATTTGTAACATGATACTAACCCAAATTGAAATACAGTATGAAGAATATAGCTAATATTGCATTGACAGAAAAAATGGGTATAGTACTTCCAAAGTAGGATGGACTGCTCTACGTAAAATTTCATGTATTAGATATTCAGAAAATAAGAAAAACTATATTTTCTTTTGAACATTCTGTAGTTTCTAATTTTCTATGAGTATGAATTATTTATTTAATAATAAAAGTTTGAAATATTTCAAATCAGAAAAGTAGTTGTCCCTGTGTACTATAAACTGTGCATATATATACCTATATATGCAATAAATTGAATATATTGAAATCATAAACAGGTAGAAAGAGCAAGTTATAACTTACATGTGCTTTAAAAGTATTTTGGTTGCTATAAATTAAGAAAAGAGAAACACTTTTATAAGATATTACTGTAAAATGGCATATTTTATATTTTCTTCTATAAAACTCCAGAAAATATGAATTGACTGCCTTCTGAACACTTCTTAATTCTATCTTAACTGTCCAGATATTATTGACAAATGAATAGATGATTGCTGGCACAAGCAGAGATACTTCAGATTTCCTGGTCATTTCATATGCTCTTCTTGCTACATATAAACTGACTGTTCGCTTGGCTTCCTTCCTAGGAGTGTATGAACAATGCACGGGGGCAGATTATTGTCTTCTTCACAACAAACTATGCTTACCTGCTGTTTTATTCTCCCAACTTCTACACCACATATCTTTGGAAATCATAGCTGTGAATCATATTTATTATTGTTGTTATCGTGATTATTGATCACTAATTAAAGCCATCTTTATTCCGAACTTTTCTGCTTCCATCATTGATCTTCCTCAGCAAATTATTTCAATGAAGCAATATTTTATGCAGCTGTTTAATATGTAGTTAAGATGATATATAGGTTTTCCAACCACTTTTATTTTATATTTATAGTAAGTATATAAAATAAATTAAACCTGACTTTTTATTGAATTGATTTGTAGATAATTTTTAAATCTGTAAAACTTGTAAACCTGTATAAAATATTATGGACTTAAAACTAAATGCTTAGACTTGACAAGATGATGTAGTTTGCTAACAATACTAAAATTTATTTTATATTGTACACTGATAAGTTACTAAAATCAAAGCTCAAGATTACGGTAATCACTGATAATGCAAATATAACTCAAAACAGAGGGCAGCTGTGATTACTTTATAGGATATGAAAATTTGTTGAACAAGGATGCTAAATTATTTATCACTGGAACCATCTTCTTATAAAACCACTTGGTAATTAAAAAAAAAAAATTACCTACCTCATGAAGTTCTTGAGAAAATTCAGTCCCCGTTTCCAAAGATATTTCTGAGAGTAGATCTGATATTTAAACTCAGTGCACTAAAGTAGAAGTTTTCCCAAGGTTACATTAACATTACAAGTCTTTATGGATGCTGCAGAGCAAAGCTGGGATTGAGGAACGGGACTCACAGTGAGAAAATTCAGGACTGAGTAGGAGCTGGTGAAGCTGCTGATTCACACACAAAGCCTCCCCACCTCTGGGACTGCTCACAAGTTTAAAATGGGATTCCTGTAGTAAGCAGAAAATCTTTTGCTGCTCTCTTAGACTTACCATAATCCCACCCCTGTAATATGCAAACATGCAAACCACACAGGAATCAGGCTTGCTCGTTTCCTCTAGTCCTATTTAAATTTCCTTGTATGAACTGAAAATAAAATTTCAGGCAGCATTAAAAATAAACTTGCAATGTCAAAAGGGTTATGCTGACAATTTAATAATTAAGGAGTAGATTTTTAGTTTGATCTTCTCAGTCTCCCTGTTGCATAAATATATACTGTCAATCTTAGGCTGTGCTTTTGATACTACCATAGCACTGGAGCCAAGCAGATGCCTCTGGTGGGATGCTTGAAATATGAAAGAAACCCATCTAACAGCTAAAAGTAAATATGTGTGCAGGGGATAGGAACAAGAATGACAGAGGGCCTCTCTGCCTGCTCCATATACTCCTTATCTGTTTTCAGAGACACACAACAACTACCTGGCCTTTCCAGAAGCCTCTGAAAGGCTATTCAGAAGAACCATTTGTTGATATAGAGTTAGCAAAAACACTTAAATTCTGTTTGTTAATAGATTAAGAAAAAGGAGATAATTGTCATCACATGGTCCAGATAAAGTAAAATCTTTACTCCAAAATAGTAGTTCTTTTGTTTTGAGAGATACAAAAATGGCTACTTTTTCTTTCACCTTATGTGTCAACCTTAGGTTTTCACCTTGGGACACTGACGTCTTTCAAATGTAAAATTCATGAAAGTGTGAAGTTGATTTCACAGGCATGGTCCATGTTCATGCCAGTGCACATCCAGGCCAAGGGATTCCTCAAAATTAGCAATTCAAGGTCACTGTGCACTTAAGATCTCAGGGGGTTCTTCTTCAGGTAAGCACCTCAAAGCTGTGGTTCTCTGAACGTGCTTGTCCCTGGCTCTCTGCATTTGCTTGTACGACAATTGTGTTTGCTTTGTGGCCTCAAGTCTTTGATTGATCTGAGATGTTCAGCTATTGTCTTACCATTTGACAGTGGTTTGTAGTAAGTCACTGATAGAGTCCTGGCCTAGCCTCCACATCAGTCTTGTAGCACAGCAAAACCCAAAGTGGGTGATAGCATTCAGTAATATCCCTTGGGAAATTTGGCCCTAGAAGTGGCCCTGCACTCTGTACTTGCTCACTAAACATGGATATTTAAGTCAACTTTGGATGGTCCTTACTAATGGCTTTTCTTCCTTAGAGATTACCTGGGCTTCTGTTATCTAGTAATGTCTGCTTGAGTATTGTATGTAGCTAATACCAGGACAAAATACTTTGAATGCTTCCTTCTTAATAGTACTACTTCTTGTTTAATGGATAATTTGATATTACGTCACCTTAACCTCTTGGAAGCCTATGCATACAGGGTGCTAGTGCAGATGTCTACATGTGAGAAGCTATTAAGGCCCAGTGGTTTTTGCCATTCTCCACATGTTTTATGTGGCTTTTGGATCTTGGAAGGCATTTGATAAACTTTGTTCATAGGCAACTATGTTACGCCTTATTCTAGGGCATTTCTTTGAAACTTTCAGCACTGAGCCGGTACTTCAGATTCATACCGAGTGTTCAGGGAACTTGAACAAGATCAGCTTACTCTTACTGAACCAGACTCAGAATCATCCCAGAAATGATGGTCTGTGGGATCTCCATAAGCTTCTTTGTGCATAGCAAGCAGCTACTCCAGATGCAGTTTGCAGATCCACCTGTTAGTGCCAGCTAAAGATATATGAGGAAATTTGTCCTTAGCTTTAATCCTTTCTATGCTATACAGCCAGATGTTTCAACTACACTGCACTTCAGTATTGATCCCCAGAGAACAAGGTGTTACTTTGACGTTCAGCCAAGGATATTTATGTCAAAATTTTTTCTGGTTGAATCTTGCTTTCAAATACAGAAAAATGTGAACATTAAATAAACATTGTGAAATAAATTGTGATATATATAAACTGTGCAAATTGGATTATATTGGTTGTGGATTAAGACTAGTATTAATAACCAGAAAATAAACTATATATAGTTATTATTCAAACAAAATTTTATACATATGTCCATATACACTTGATTTGTACTAATGAATTAATGAGACAACCCAGATGCATAAAGGTGGCTGTTTTAATGTATCTGATCCTTACAATCAACTGGGAAGGTGGTTTTCTACAACTCTTACTAGGCTTTTGTCTGCTAATCAGGATATCTGAGAGAGGCATTATCCAATCATATAGAGTAACTATGTTTTCTCTGTCTCTGTCTCTCTTGTATCTCTCTTTCTTGTCTCTCTATTATCTATTTATCTGTCTGTCTGTCTGTTTCTCTTTCTATCATCAACTCATCCATTTATAAATAACTGAAGCTTCTAAAATAGGTTTCCCCATGGAACTTTCAAACATCTTTAGTGTTGTTTATCCTACACCCATCCCTTTCTCGGTCATGCCCTCCCATCCCTTTCTCAATGAAAGCTCCATCTTCTTATTACACCCTCTTGCCTCTTCATACAACCTCTATTTCCCTTCCTTAAAAATTATTACCCTTCCCTGGTGTTCCATTTCAATTTCTCAGGCTTCAACAGGTTCTAAAATTTTAACACACAAATCTAAAGATTCAAGGCATGTGTCCACATTAGATTGTGGTGATCTCATCCAATATGCTTTTTTCTCTTTCCAGCTATTTCTCTACAGATTTTAAATTTTTATTTTCTTTTACAGATAAATACATTTGCTATGTTTATGTATGGCCCATTTTCATTATCTATTCATCAGTTTATTGACATTCTTTTTCATTTCCTATAGCAAATAGAGCAGCCATGACCATAGATAACCAGGCATCTTTGTGGTATAATATAGAGGTTTTCGGGTCGCTTAAGTATATGATCATATCATCTGCAAAGAGTGATATTTTGATTTCTTCCTTTCCAATTTGTATTCCTTTGACATCCCTTTGTTGTCTAATTGCTCTAGCTAGAAATTCAATTACTATATTGAATAGATAGGGAGAGAGAGGGCAGCCCTGCCTAGTCCCTGATTTTAGTGGGATTGCTTCGAGTCTCTCTCCATTTAGTTTGATGTTAGCTACTGGTTTGCTGTATATTGCTTTTACTATGTTTAGGTATGGGCCTTGTACTCCTGATCTTTCCAAGACTTTTATCATGAAGGGATGCTGAATTTTGTCAAATGCTTTTTCAGCATCTAATGAAATGACCATGTGGTTTTTTTCTTTGAGATTGTTTATGTAGTGGATTACATTGATGGATTTCCAGGTATTGAAACATCCATCCATCCCTAGTATGAAGCCTATGTGATCATGATGAATGATCGTTTTGATGTGTTCTTGGATTCGGTTTGTGAGAATTTTATTGAGTATTTTTGCATCTATATTCATAAGGGAAATTGGTCTGAAGTTTTTTTCTTTGTTGGGTCTTTCTGAGGTTTTGATATCAGTGTGATTGTGGCCTCATAGAAGGAATTGGGTAGTGTTCCTTCTGTTTCTATTTTGTGGAATAGATTGAAGAGTATTGGTATTAGGTCTTCTTTGAAGGTCTGATAGAATTCTGCAGTGAACCCAACTGGACCCGGGCTTTTTTTGGTTGGGAGACTTTTAATGACTGCCTCTATTTCTTTAGGCATTATGGGACTGTTTAGATGGTGTATCTGATCCT
>CM052720.1:13521256-13563260 GCA_028551405.1 Uromys caudimaculatus
TGGAAACATATTGTGTAAATTTGGTTTTGTCATGGAATATTTTGGTTTCACCATCTATGGTAATTGAGAGTTTTGCTGGGTATAGCAGCCTGGGTTGGCAGTTGTGTTCTCTTAGGGTCTGTATGAGTTCTGCCCAGGATCTTCTGGCTTTCATAGTCTCTGGTGAGAAGTCAGGTGTAATTCTGATAGGTCTGCCTTTATATGGTACTTGACCTTTTTCCCTTACTGCTTTTAATATTCTTTCCTTGTTTTGTGTATTTGGTGTTTTCACTATAATGTGATGGGTGAAGTTCTTTTCTGGTCCAATCTGTTTGGAGTTCTGTAAGCTTCTTGTATATTTATGTTCATCTCTTTCTTTAGGTTAGGGAAGTTTTCTTCTATAATTTTGTTGATGATATTTACTGGTCCTTTAAGTTGGGAATTTTCACTCTCTTCTATACTTATTATCCTTAGGTTCTGTCTTCTCATTTTGTCCTGGATTTCATGGATGTTTTGGGTTAGAAGCTTTTTGCATTTTGCATTGTCTTTTACTGTTGTGTCGATGTTATCTATGGTATCTTCTGCTCCTGAGATTCTCTCTTCTATCTCTTGTATTCTGTTGGTGATGCTTACATCAATAACTCCTGATCTCTTTCCTAGGTATTCTAACTCTAATTCTTTGTGATTTCTTTATTGTTTCTATTTCTATTTTTAGCTCCTGGTTAATTTTGGCATTTCCTTTGTCTGTTTTATTGTGTTTTCTTGAAATTCGCCTCTTTGATTGTCTTTTCATGTAATTCTATTTGGATTTTTGTGTTTCCTCTTTAAAGGCTTCTAGTTATTTATCTCTGTTTTCTTTTATTTCTTTAAGGGTGTTATTCATTTCATCTTAAAGTCTTCTATCATCATCATGAGAAATGATTTTGAGTCTGAGTATTGTTTTTATGGTGTGTTGTGGTATCCCAGGCTTGCTGTGGTAGGAGAGCTGGGTTCTCATGATTCCAAGTACCCTTGGTTTCTGTTCCTTATGTTCTTACCCTTGCCTTTTGCCATCTTGTTAACTCTGATGTTAGCTGATCTTATTCTGTCTGGGTGTGGCTTGCCCCTCCTGCAGGCCTCTATGTCAATACTCCTTGAAGACCAGCTGTCTCTGAGAGGTGTTTGGGTTTGGAGAGCTGTGGCACAGGGTCAGCTCTGGGGTGCAGAGAGAAATCAGGAGGATCTTGTCCCCAGCTGTCCCTTGGTTCCTATGTCCTATGGCTCTGCAATGGTCCCTCTTGATCCAGTGAGTTTGAGCAAAAGTGGTTGTTTTGCCTGTGCTCAAAGGTGTTTCAGTACTCCTGGGATACTGGCTCTCTTCTGGAGCACTCTGGCCAAGGCTAAGGTCCCCAGGCACAGACCCCTGGAGGTCTCCACCCACAGATGAAAACTGGAAGGTTCAGAGGTTTCCTGTCCCCTAGTTCTCCTCAGGCCCTGGAACCCCTGTTTCTGGGCGGGTTTCGGTGAGCAGTGTTTCTCCCAGAATTTGTTTTCAATTATTTTCTCAGTATATGTCATTTTGACTGGAGTAAGAGGAACTACCATTTAATTTGCTTGCCTCTGATGGTAAAGGATGTTGATCACAGTAAAAAAAAAAAAAGAAAAAAAATTTAGTCATTGTTTTTCGAATTCTCACTTTCTCAGGGCCTTTGATACTTTAAAGTGAATGGCTATCCCTTGTGGTGCTTGGATTTTTAAGGTATTATCACTATTATCATCATCATCATCATCATCAACAACATCAACATCAACATGAATATACTCTGTCAGATGGATAGCAGGCAAAGGTTCTTTCCATAGTTTCCAAGTTGCCTCTACCTCCACTATAGAAGCTTTTTGGTTCTGTGATCTTATTTGTTAATAGTTGGTTATATTTTAAGGGCAATCATCTCAAATTATACCTTCTCTATGGTAGTTAGTAACAACAATTAGAGAAATAACTAAACTAGGAATAATTACACATAACTATGAATTATAAAAGTATTTACCCTAACTGGTTTATTCAAATAAATGTATAAAAATATAGAAATATATATAAAATACTAAGAAGTAACAGGAAAATATTAAAAGAATACTAAAAAGGAAGTTTTCTCTTTGAAAAGATACAATTAATGGAATTTTGGTTGATTTTAGTTTTCACGTAGTTTGTAGAATTTTTAGAATATATGTTCGTTTTTGGTTGTAAAATGGATGAATTTGAAATAAAAAAGACTAATTCATTTTAATTTTTTTCTTATGAATAAAATAAAGTAGTACAACAAGTGTTAAGAACATGTAAAGAACATGTATATTTGTAAGAACAAGTAGAGAAACATGGAAACAGATTATAAATTATATATATATGTATATATATATATATATATATATATATGCATTTCTATGTGTGTGAATTTGTGTTTTGTGTAAGTGTAGGTACCTTTGATACTGATATTTTTGTCCTTATATCAAATAACATAATAATTCTGTAAATATACAGTCTTCTTACTATGCTTTTCTAATTTTTTTAAAAATTACATTATATCATCTCTTGCCTTTACTCCCTCCAACCATTTCCGTGTATCCACCTCAATCTTTCAAATGTACGAGTTTTTACTTATTATTGTTCCATATGTTTATATTAAAAGTATATAAATATAGCCTGCTGAATCCATGTAATTTTGTTTGTATGTATATGATTTCGGGAATGATCACTAGGAATTAGATAACCAATTAGGGGCCTCATACTGGGAATTACTAATCCCCTCTCAGCATCCCTTAATTAGCGGTATAGACCGGCAGGCACATCGTTGAGGTGCCGTGGGTTCAGCTTCCCTATCATTTTTAGAAGACATGGGGGAAAAAACAAAACAAAAGCCAACCAAACAAAATTTTTTCACACATAGAAAAAGAAATATAGAAATTTGAAATAATTTATACTGTCTAACTCTCTTGTATATTTTGACATTCATGGCAATAACACCGTGAATAATTGGCATCAAAATTCAGTCCATTTTTAAGATTGGTGGCACACACCTACATCAAAGCACACAGGAGGCTGAGGCAGAGAGAGTTTGTGGCAAATCTGAGCTATATAGTAAGTTCCAGATAAGGTGGGCCACGATATCTCTTTCAATAAACCAAGAAAAATATGAATTGGGAATGTTGTTCATGTCTAGAGTACATGGTAGAGTACATGTCTAATATACTCATAACGCTAGGTTCAATTTTCAACTTAAAACTAGTTGATTGTCAATTGATTTTATCCCCTAAGCTTTCAAAAGTGTGAATTATTTGCAAAAATTAAACTATGTTTCTCTTCTAAAATTTAAAAATGTTCTTTTCAAGTGTTTTTTTTTTGTCACTATAATTTTGGTAGTTGTCACCTAAATGATCTGGAGACAACTGCAGACAGTATATAGTCATTACCATGACTGTAAAAAAGCCATGCTTTTAGTAAATAACTCACAAAGTCCTTGAAGAAATATCTTATTGCCCCACTGCTATACACCTCTGGTCAATTTCCCGACCCTCTGTACTTCTACCCCATCTGTCCCCACATCTGATCCTGTTCCCCCTTTTCCTTCCCTCTCCTTTTGCCCTCCCAGGTCCCTCCCTCCCTCCACTTTCCATGATTATTTTGTTTCCCCTTCTAAGTAGGACTGGAACATGCACACTTTGGTCTTCCTTCTTCTTGAGCTTCATATGGTCTGTGAGTTGTATCATGGGTAGTCCGAGGATTTTGGCCAATATCCAATTATCAGTGAGCACACACGATATGTGTTCTTTTGTGACTGAGTTACCTCATGCAGCATGATGCTTTCTAGTTCCATCCATTTGTCTGCGAATTTCATGAAGTCATTATTTTTAACAGCTGAGTAGTACCTCATTGTGTAAATATACCACATTTTTGGTATCCATTCCTCTGTTGAGAGACATTTGGGGGGTATCCACCAAAAGACCCCAGATGCCAGGAAAGCAAGAGGCTCCCAGGACCCAACAGGGATGGCATTAACTGAAATATCTAACAAAGGGGAGAGAGAACCTGTAGTGACCATATCCAGAGGTTAGGCAGAACCCCTGGTTGAGGGATGGGGTCACCCATCCATCTCAAAAATATTAACCCAGAATTGCTCCTGTCTAAAGGAAAGACAGGGACAAAGAGAAGAGCAGAGACTGAAGGAAAGGTCATCCAAGACACAGCCCCTCGTGGGGATCCATCCCATATGCAGCCACCAAACCCAGACACTACTGCTGATGCCAAGAAGTACTTGCTGACAGGAGCCTGATATAGCTGTCTCCAGAGAGGCTATGTGAGAGCCTGACCAATACAGATACGGATGCTGGATGCTAACCTTCAGATTTAGCATGGAGGAGTTAGGGGAAGGACTGAAGAAGCTGAAGGGGTTTGCAACTCCATAGAGAAAACAACAATATCAACCAACCAGAACCCCAAAGCTCCAAGGGACTAAAACACCAACCAAAGAGTACACATCGAGGGACCCATGGCTCCAATCACATATATAGCAGAGGATGGCCTTATCTGGCAGCAATGGAAGGAGAGGCCATTGGTCCTGTGTAGGCTTGATGCCCCAGTGTAGGGCAATGCTAGGGCGGTGAGCAGTGACTGGTTGGGTGGAGGAACACCCTCAAAGAAGCGTGGGGGGATGGGAGAGGGAGTTTGTGGAGTAGAAACTGGGAAGGGGGATAACATTTGAAATGTAAATAAATAAGATAACCAATAAAAAAAAGAAATGTCTTATTGCATCAAGCACATCTGAAAGTAGTTAAAATACCAGGCTTGTAAAGATAGAGGAAAATGTGCTTGAAGAAAGAGTTTCTGTTTTTTTGTTTGCTCTGGTTTTTGTTTTTGTTGTTGTTTATTTTAAATGTAAAATTCGTTTAATCTCAGATCCTCTAGTTCAGACCACTAACCAAAGAATACACATCTATTGACCCATGATTTGGACTACATATGAGGCAGAAGAATCACCTCGATGGCCACCAGGGAGAAAGGAGAGGACTTTGGGCCTCAGAGTGCTAGTGGCCCCAGTAAAAGGGAATGTCAAGGTGGGAATATGGGAATGGGTGGGCGGGTAGGTGGGAGGAGGAATTCCCTCACAGAGGCGGGGAGGGGGAGGGGACACGGGGTTTCCAAAGAAAAGGGGAATCATCGGAAATGTAAATAAAGTATCAAAAATAAAAAAAATAAAAAAAAAAAAGAAACTCATGGTTCTCTGGAGTTGTGAGTTTATTGATTTATTTATTTATTGTAACCTCTAAAGTATTTCAGTGACTTACCACAAGATAAACACCTCATTGACTTTTGTCAGTTTGTTTTTCTGTTTGATGATCTCTGTTATTCTTAATGATAATTGAGATTTGCTAAGGGAGGTGTCCCTTGGGAAGAAATGAGAATTCCTCTTGCTGTTTCCCTAAGAGGCACAATATTTTCCTGCTTTCAGCAAGTGATGTTTCTCACTTTCCACTCCCTTCTATCTTCTACAGAAAAGTCCTCTATTTACAAAGAAAATGAGAGTTGTCAGAAGGCAAACATAAAATATCACAACTACTGAAATCGAGCTAAAAGATTCATCTTTTTACCTTTCTCCCCCTGATACTAAAAGTGTATACAGATTCTGCCTGTCAACTACATTTTACAGCCAGGACCATCATGTACTACTTTTTTAAACTACTCACTATTCTTCCTTTATCTAATCCATTTTCTTGCTAAGTAACCATAATAAAGTATTTCAAGCATGCACTTAACAGTACATCAAGCGGAATATTAGAAAAGACAATGAACACAGTGTCCATCCAACTGCTTATTAGTCTCATTTTTCTTTTATCGACAAATCTTTGCAAGCGAAATGTGTATAACTCCTGTCAGACACCTCTCCCAGTGACTTGATCTATTTTAATTCATTCTAGTCTGATCTGAAATGACTATATCTTTACGTTTTCTTCACATTATATTTTTATTATGAATGATTTTTTTTAAAAATTTGATATTGTTAATCCACGTCTTTATCTCTAAATATTTCATGTTGTCACTTAATTGGCATACAACCACCTTCAAAGTTCTGCTTCTTTCCAGACACATATCTGCCTTCTCATGTACTTCTGAAAACTCATGTTCCATTTTCATTATTCATTTCATTTAAAATGGAGGCTTTTCAAGATAGAAAGAAGAAAAACAAAAACATAAAACAAAACAAAATCAAGCAAACAGAAACCCTCCCCTTCCATTTCCTTTGTTGGATAAATGAACCAATGCATGCTACTTACAGTTCACCTTCATGCAAGGAATTCACAGTATAGTACACTCAGTCCACGTCTCCTCCAAGCAATCAATGACGTTTGTGCAAGTTCTAAGGACTATTTCAAGATGAATACACATTAAACTTTTCCAGACTAAGCTTTTATATTTTCCCCTGTATTTTGGTTCTGAACCCTGTGCCATTCCCAACAACACTGATGACACCAGCTTTGCTAGGTGAAGCAGGGTCATTGGACCATATCCTCAGTGTTTTACTTCATCTTAGTCATCCATTGCATTACACAGTGTCTTACTTCACTTATAAGTAGTTCTCAAGTGCACTTAGTTCCCTGTGTCTCCAATACTGTAGCAATAGTACAAACTATAATAACTTATGTCAAGCATAGAAAATAAGAACCTCTTTTTTACTTCCTGGATCAACACAAGTCACTCCATGTTGGATATCCACAAAACAGACAGAGAAGTTTTTCTCAAAACATAAAAGTAGTTACTTCATACATATGCTTAAAATTATTCTAAGATCCAAATAAAAATAAAAGTCTATAATATAGTTTTCTTTGTAACTGAACTTCCTATGCCTCCAGTCATACATCACAATGACGAGATGATCTCCATTATAACTATTAGCATGTTAAGCTTTTGATTTACAATTAAGAACAATTATCAATTGTGTAGAGTGTGATATCACATTTGATGTTGCTGACTGCATCTGAAGCATCATGTAGGAATAACAGGCTAGAAAATAATATGTGATAATGAATAAATAGAGGAACACCCACGGATGACAGTTATGTGATTAATAATTACAGGGATTGATTCACAAGAGAAGATATAAGCATTGTGTCTGATATCATGCTCTGAGTGAACTTGACACAGCTTGGTTTCTGTAGTGTGTCTCCATTCTCACTATTTTAATTATGTCATATTAGATTAAATTAGGTTATTCTTTCCCAAATATAGCAATTATGTTTTTAAAGCATGACTTAGTGGTGAACTGAAGGGTCACTCTGACAATCACCTGTAATTATTGAAGGCATACAAATACCAATTGAAGATGAAACGTGCCTGATAGAAAATTAGTTCAGAAATTAACAGAAAAAATAGACTTCGGATTTTTTCTCCTTTTTTTCTTGTACTGAAAATGGATTTTTCTCACATGCAATACATTCTGACCGTGCTTTCTTATTCCTCCACCTCTCACAACTCCCCACCACATACCCCCCTCTCAAAGATGGTCTCTCACTCCACTTCCTATATGAAAAAAAGCAGGCCTCAAAGAGACAACAACCTAAAAACGACAAAGCAAAATACAGTGAGACAGGACAAAAGTCCTCACACTAAAGTTGGATATGGCAACCCAACAGGAGGATGGAGTCCAAGAGCAAGCAAAGAATTCAGAGGCACAACTTTTCCTACAGTTATCAGTCCCACAAACACACCAAGCTCACAGTTGCAACACACAGGCAGAGGACTTGGTGCAGATTCATTCAGGCCCTGTGATTGGTGCTTCAAGCCCTGTGAGTCCATATGAGGCCTGTTTAGTAGATTTGGTGGTCCTCCATCTCCTCTGACTCATAAAATATTTCCTCCCCATTTTCTGTGAGGTTCCAAGACTTCTAATGGAAGGGTGCCAAAGGAGGCCTCAAATTTAGACTCTTTCTCTGCATAAAGTCTGGATATGGCTGTCTACGACCACTGGTTGGAGGAAGCCTCTCTGATGATGACTGGATAAGTAAATGACATATGACTATAGCACAATATCATTAGGAATCATTTCATTAGTCTTTTCTCAGTTGTGTTTTAGTTCTACTTATGTCTCTGGGTTGTTAGTTTTTTCAATCGAGCAAAAAATTTGTACCACTGAGTTCTAGGATGAATGGATCTTCATATTAGTTATGTGGAAGGATGAAGAAATTGTCAGATTAAGATAATATTGAGGGCATGTCCTAATCGCTGAAAATAAAATATTAGAAATCTTGTGTGATTCAGTTTCATTTGTTCCAGTTATGATTTTCCTATCATCTTTACACTTATAACAACTATAACTAATATTTGATGACTGTTGAGTTACAGACTGAGAATTCATCTTTTAAACTTCTTTAAACTGAGAAGTTAGAAACATAAAATGACAAAAAAATATTTTATTAATGGGATAGTAAAAAGCATAAACAAGTTTTGATTCCAGAGGCAGAAAAAAAGTGCCAAAGTTGTATCGACTTTTTATATGTTAATGTATATCTGTCAGTATATGAATATTCTTGACTTTATTGTTCATACATTTTCCACTTCATTTGCCATATTGAATTCAAAGTATCACCTATGTGAATATAAAACTCTACTCTGTATTTAGATAATCTGTCATATTTAATATGAAAAAGAAATAAGCATTATCTTTCCTTGCGCCATCAAATCATATTGCCCCACCATGTTAAGAAGAAGGCTGGGATCTTTCCTGTTCTCCATACTTTGGGACTAAGGGGGAAATAGAAGGTTTTCACTGCCCTCCATGAGTGTGGCAGAGCTGACATTTTAGCCATAAATATCTTTATATTGTAGAACTGTTCACTGACTGTTTCCTAGCTTCCTTCCTTCCTTCCTTCTTTCCTTCCTTTCTTCCTTTCCTTTCCTTTTTTTTTTTTTTTTTTTTTTTTGCTATTTTGTGTTCTTTGCTTGTTTTTCCCATGCTGGTGATTGAATGGAGTTCTTAGAATATTTCAGTTTATTGACTTAGAACACTTTCCTCTGAATTGTTTTCGAGAAACGACTTAATCATTTCTGGAACTCAGTTATTTTTTTAACCAACATTATTGATGTGTCTATGTGTATTTGCATGTGTTTTTGTATATGTGGAAGGTTTGTATGTTTGTGTATGTATAAACATTCATGTCCATGTGTAGATGTGTGTGTAGTATATATGTGTATGTGTAAGTATGTGTGTGTGTAAAGTGGGTATGCAGTATTTGTGTATGAATGTGTTCTTGTATATAACTAACAATTCAATATAACTCACCAATATTTATAATTCAAAGAAAATTAAAATATAGAAAGTTTTAGTTAACCTTTGTGCTTGAATTAGTGCTGGAAGATTTTTGAAAGATGATTTTTGATGCTAAATGGAAGGATTTATTTTCCTTGAAACTTGAGAAGATGCAAGATTTCTTCCATAGTTTCAACTACATTTCAAACTGAAGGGGAGGGAGAACCTGTCAAGGCCATATCCAGATGTTAAGCATGGCCCCCTGGTTGAGGGATGGGACCACCCACCCATCTCCAAAATTTTAACCCAGAATTGCTCTTGTTTAAAGAAAATACAGGGACAAAGAGGAAGGAAAGGCCATCCAGAGACTAACCCACCTGGGGATCAATCTCACATGCAGACACCAAACCCAAACACTATTGCAGATGCCAAGAAGAGCTTGCTGACAGGAGTCTGATAAAGCTATCTGTCTTCTAAGAGGCTCTGCCAGATCGTGACCAATACAGATGCGGAGGCTTACAGCCAACCATTGGACTGAGCACAGGGACCCCAGTGGAGGATTTAAGGGAAGGACTGAAGGAGCTGAAGGGGCCTTATCTGGCATCAGTGTAAGAGGAGGCCCTAGTTCCTGTGAAGGTTTGATGCCCCAGTGTAGAGGAATGCTAGGGCAGTGAGGAGAGAGTGTATAGAAGCAGTGGGAGGGGTTAGGGGGGTTCCAGAGGGAAAACTAGGAAAGGGGATAACATTTGAAATGTAAATAAATAAAATAAGAATGTAGTACTCTTGCTTCAGTTGCCTTTCGAGTTATATATTTAATGATAAACAAGAGTTGTCACTCTATTTGAAGTTTTCATGTAGGGCTGGATTTTTGCTCAAAATGCTTGCTGGTTGAGAAAGAAGGACAGATAGGTTGTTGTCATGAGAACTTCCTAATTTTGTGTCAATATAAATTAATTCTTCAACCACAGAGGTAGGTTTGGGATCAATGATAGAACACTTCTTCTGCGTGTAAAAATATATGAAACAGTGAGCACGTGACAAGCCCATGGCCTAGTAGCTCCATCAGAGGTTTACTGTTCACATTTAACTCTCATTTTCTCTTAAAATAGAGAGATGTTATGCATTCCTTTGTGTGGAGTGCTTCCTTGATGCCATTTTGCGGTATTTGCAGGCCTCTGTGACATTATCAAGAGGATTGACATTTTAAATATTTGCTGTGCTCAGTGGGCACTAATTCAGCAAAGGTGAACCACAAACTCATTTCGTTGTGGCACAGCAAGTGATGTGTGTCTGTTTAATCACAGCCGATGTATTGAGATCAAAAGGCACTGAGTTGTTAAACTCCTCATACTGCTACCCAGCAGATGTACCTGGAGGGGCCCATAAAGGAAGAGTCTAAGAAGTGAGGAAAGTACTTAAGTTGTTAGCTTACCCATTAAACTACCCATAACAGCAAGAGAGTCTCTGAGTACTCACTGCTACTATGTCTTTAGTCAATTCTTTACAGGTCTAGCTCAGTCATTTGCAGGCTTTCCAAAAATTGACAATTTTCTTATTTCCTTAAATCAAAGTTTTATTTTCTGTTTTGATCAGATATAGATATAGGTATAGGTATAGGTATAGGTATAGGTATAGGTATAGGTATAGGTATAGATACAGATATATTTCTACACCACTACACCATTGGAAGAAGCACTTTCCAAGGGGTGTGTGTGTGTGTGTGTGTGTGTGTGTGTGTGTGTATGTGTGTGTGTGTGTGTGTGTGTGTTTGTGTGTGTGTTTTAATTAGTTCAGCTTCTAAAACTCAAAAGGTTATTTTAAAGAGCAGGCCTCCAAGAGACAAGAAACAAATATGACAAAACAAGATACAAGACAAGTCAAAAGCCCTCATGTGGAAGCTGGACAAGGCAACCCAATAGGAGGAAAAGAGTTCTGAGAACAGGGAAAAGATTCAGAATCACACTTGCTCCCGCTGTTAAGAGTGCCAGAAAAATGCCAAGTTAACCTGTATAACATATATGCATAGGACCTTGTAGACCCATTCAGGCCCTGTGCTTGCTGCTTCAGTCTCTGTGACCCCATATGAGCCCTGATTAGCTGATTTATTGGGGTATGTTCCCTGGTTGTCCTCAAAAGCCTGATTCCTACAGTCTTTTCTCCCCTCTTCCATGGGGTCCCCAGAGCTCAGGAAGAACCTGTTGGAGATTTCCCATTCAACCAGTGATTATGGATCACTGCACTCACTACCCATCTTCTGCTTGAGAAAACCTCTCTAATGACAACTGGACAAGGCACTTATCTAAGAGCATAGCAGAATATGATTAGAAGTCTTTTCACTGATTTTTGTTTCCAGTTGTATTTGGTTCTATGCTGTGTCTCTCGGCTATCCCTTCTCTGGTTCCTAACTATCCACTGGCTCCCTCTAATGGCATGGGCCACCAGTTAAACCAGACATTGATTGATCACTCCCATAAGTTCTGAGTCATCATTGACCAAGCACTACTTGTAGGAAGTACAAGTTGTAGGTCAAAGGTTTTGTGGCTGGGTTGGTGTCCAGGTTTCTCTTTCCATAGTCTACAGACTGCCTTTCTGTGCCAGCTTACTACAACATAGGAATTATAGCTCCATTCAGGAATGGGCTTGACCTCTCTATTTTCAATGATCCATTTGGATTGTTGTCTTTGGCAATGGGGACTGATTAAAGTTTTTTAGAGAGCAATCCTCTGTTCTAACGTCTGCCTGGATTGGTTGGGGAGCGCCACAGGACCCCGTGGCGCACAACTCTACTGAATGTTATCTACTCTGAGGCATTCTAAGGTGATTTCCAGAGTGACTGTACAATTTTGCATCTCCACCATCAATGGAGATGTGTTCCTCTTGCGGAACATCATCAGGAACGTGAGCTATCCCTTGTGTTAGTGACTTGGCCATGCTGACGGATGTAAGATAGAATCTCAGAGCAGCTTTGATTGGAATTTCCTTGATGGCTAAAGAATTTAAAAGTATCTTTAAGTGTTTCTTCGTCAATCCAGAGAGGTTTTTCACTAAGATTTTTACACAAATTCTCTTGACTCAAATTTGTGATGGTTTATCTTGTAAACATGACTGAACATGATACTAATATCAGTGTTTTAGAATTTAATAATACTTTTACTCAATCTGTTTGGTTTGCTTGTCACCACTTTTCATGTCAGACAATTTACTTAACATCTCTTGCAAAAGCCTATTATTTCGTATTTTGACAAAAAAGAAACAGATTTTCCAAAACAAACATGCAAAAAACCCATAACATGCATGAAAATGAAATAACAGTTATAACTGTGAGTGCTTTCATGAACAAACCTTTAAAATTTTAATGACAGAAAATCTATTTTACATCATATCTCCATCACCATTTTCCTGCTGGATTTCTATCACAATTCACTGTTTTAATTAGTATGTGGCAGGGAAAGGGTTTATGGAAAGGAAAGGAAGGAGAAAAATTCAGAGAAAGAGAATTGGTTTGTATTCAATGAGCATGAAAGAAAAATAGTCTTGGTAGCCATATATACTGTAAGAAAAATATTTTTTAATTTAAATTTAATTTATTTATATCCCAAACACTGCCCCCTCCCTATATCCCTCTCACAGAATTTCTCCTTCCACCCCCTTCCCTTCTTCTTTCAGAGGGTGGAGTCCCCTGGGTATCCCCATCACTGGTACATCAAGTCTTAGGCACATCCTCTCTCGCTGAGGCCAGATAAGACAACCCTATTCAGAAACAGATATCACAGTCAGGCTACAGCTTTAACAAGAGCCTAAACTCCAGTTGTCCAGGACCCACAAGGAGACTGAGCTGCATGGCTTCTACATATGTGCCCAGAGGCCTCTTTCCAGCCCCTGTTTATTCTTTGTTTGGTGGCGTGGTCTCTAAGAGCTTTCAGGGGTCTAGGCTAGTTGATTCTGTTGGTCTTCCTGAAGGGTTCCATACCATTTGGGACCTTCAATCCTTCCCCCTTTTCCCAAAGTCCCTGGAGTGGAAATTTCTGGTTGTGTCTTATAAAAACTCACATGGAGTTTTGCTGAGGCAAAAACCCATGAGAGGACACACGATGTTTGGAGAGAGTATAAATAAGGCTCAACGGACAGGGACAGGCACTTGTACAGCTAGCTTTCTGGTGCTCTGTTGGTCTTAGTTCTCCCTGATCTTCACTTTCTTGACAGAAGCATAGCAGAGAATTTTTCCTGGCATCTGGCCTGATTCTGGTGGCTCCTGCTGACTCCTGAAAATTCAGCAGAAACCTAGCTATTTCGGTTGCATCATGCCACTGCTGATGGTTTGAGTTTGGTACACTGACACTACTGAACTGAACTGCTGGTATACCGACAAACGGAGATTGCAATCAAATGAAAGAACTTCTACTAAATAGGTACACATCTCCTTGTCCTATTTACCATCTTTTCTCCCCTACCTTTGGATGGTGGGCTAGAAGAGGCGTCAAAACATTTGAGAACCTATTAAAAGTCCTTTTTGAAAAATCCAAGCCTACAAGCCCCAGACCTCCATTCAATGTTTGTCAGTGGGTATCTGCATCTGATGAGTAGAGTTTCTCAGAGGGCAGTTATGCAGAGGAAGTATTAATTGGAAACAATGAAGGTGTTTGAACCTACTGTAGACATTTAGGAGATATTACTGAATAAAATGGATCCCTCACCGTATGGAGTTTTTCTAGCAGAAAAAGACTGAGAAGTTTCTAGGTCAAAGGATATGATAAAGATTGTAGAAATACTTGGTTATGGGGGATTTATGTAAAGTTAAATCATGGTACTTTATCTTATTGTATTTGTGATCCAAACAAACTTGAAAACAAATATCAATGAAAAGTTTATTATTTTTGAAACAAGAAGATATGAAACAGGCTGAGCATTACCTTTACTTGAGCAACAGCACTTCAAGGAAAAGAATGCATTTTACATTGTTACAAGAATATAGCCCTTGGGTTGGAGCTTTAGAATTATCAGAATACCACTATTAATAACGAATACCGAAAGAAAACCTTTTCTATTCCAGACCAGGTACTAAGTAGTCACTCAATAATAGCATGCAGTTCTTTTCAGAGGAATCTGAGCTACAGAGGGATTAAGGACTGATTGATGTATGCACAGGCTGCCTCTGATTCTATAGTTGGAAGCGCTTGCCTGGTGAACATGTCCAATAACCAAAAGTGTTCCTTGTTTCAGATCTATTTCTTGAAATATTACATTTTGTCGTTTCCTACAGGGGAGAAAACAATTGGAAAAGCTATTTGTCTTGCTTTTATCCTTGCTCATGAATTTCAGTCCAACCATTATAAACTAGAAGATAATAGTGAAGCTAAATTAGGTGTTATCTTACTCTTAGGTTTCATATTTAAAGTGTTACTTTATTCCTATTCTTGAGAGATTTCCTTAATGAATATGGTCTTTAAATAGTCCATACTCAATTCTTTCCTATTTTGCATCTTTCTAGTTTGTTCTTGCTATTTGCTTCATTTGAATGCCTTTCCTTGATGATGTAAAGGAGAAGAAACTGTATGCCATAGGATTTACTGAGCAGGGACACAGTTGCTCATTAGGCAGTGAGCTGGCTTTTTTGTACTAGGGAAGAAATGCAGTGACTGGTGGATGCATGGAGTATCACTATGACATGCAGAACATCCTTCTCCTATGCCAATTGGGCCACAATTCTGCTGCATTCTGTTTCATCTGTAATGGTTGCATTATCTTTTTTTTTTCTCATCTCACTTTACCCCGAAGTGACTGTCTTCTACCATATGTCCTGGAGATAAGAAAAGTTCTCATTGCCTCTTCTACTTTTTAGTTTCTCATTTTTGAAATTCTCTAGTTACAAAACTCTTATCATAAAATCCTCCTACTTCTTGTTCTTACAAGGGTAGTAGCTGGATTCCTGCTTGTCAAAAAAATCCCTCTATTAATATTCTACCAATTTAAAATGTAGGTGAGTGACTTATACCACTCAATGATCTGACTTTATCGTCATCTATGTTCCCACCTTAATGTTTTACTTTTTCAAACATTATATTCTCAGTAACTGCCACAATTAATAATCTCAGTTTAACAAACACCAGCTTATGTTCCTTGTCATTCTCTACTTTACCTCTAGGTTTTTTGAATGATGGTATCTTTTTTTATTTTTTAAATGGGTAATATATTTGTTTATTTCTTGAGAATTTAATATATGCACACCATGTACTTGTGGCATTTTTTATTTTTTTAAATTTTTTGATACTTTATTTACATTTTGAATGTTTCCCCCTATCCAGGTCTCCGCTTTGGAAGCCCCTTATCCCTTCCCCCTCCCCCGCCTCTAAGAGGGTATTCCCCCACCCACTCACCCGCCCACCCACTCCTGTCTTCCCACCTTGACATTCCCCTGTACTGTGCTCTCTAACATCCTCAGGCCCAAGGGCCTCTCCTCCCTCTGAAGGTCAACAAGGCCCTCCTCTGCCACATGTGTGGTCCGAACCATGGATGGTGGTCCAGCCTCCAGGAACACTGGGGGGGTGGGTCAGGCCAGTTGACACTGTTGCTCCCTCCACGGGGCTGCAAACTCCCTCAGCTCCTTCAGTCCCTTCTCCAACTCCTCCATCTGGGACCTCACACTCAGTCCAACAGTTACTGTGAAGTGAAACTTGGGTATTCTGAACTTTTGGGCTAATATCCACTTATCAGTGAGTACATACCATGTTCGTTCCTTTGTGACTTAGTTACCTCACTCAGGATGGTATTTTCAAGTTCCATCCATTTGCCTATGAATTTCATGAAGTCATTGTTTTTAATAGATGAGAAGTACTCCGTTGTGTAAATGTACCACATTTTCTGTGTCCATTCCTCTGATGAGGGACATCTGGGTTGTTTCCAGCTTCTGGCTATTATAAATATGGCTGCTATGAACTTAGTGGAACATGTGTCTTTATTACATGTTGGACCATCTTCTGGGTATATGCCCAGGAGAGGTATAACTGGGTCCTCAGGTAGTATTATGTCCATTTTTCTGAGGGTCTGCCAAACTGATTTCCAGAGTGGTTGTACCAGCTTGCAGTCCCACCAACAGTGGAGGAGTGTTCCTCTTTCTCCACATCCTCGCCAGCATCTGCTGTCACCTGAGTTTTTGATCTTAACCATTCTGACTGGTGTGAGGTGGAATCTCAGAGTCGTTTTGATTTGCATTTCCCTGATGACTAAGGATGTTGAATATTTCTTTGTAAGATCTCACTATTTCCTGACCTGAATGCTTGTACTACCATAGTCCTGTTTAAAAAATTCCTTCCTGTATCTATAAGTTAAAGAAGCTCTATTATAACTTCTCTATTAGATTCAGTGTTTCACATCATGTGTTGATTGAAGTAATTCATATATTTGAAGTTGAGTTTTGTGACATGAGTAACAATGATATAGGTCATTCTTCAGCATGACCCTGTCCAGTTGACCAGTGTCATTTTTTACATATGGTGTATGTATTTTTGTCCTTGGCCATAAATCAGATGACCATAGAAATATGATCTTACATGTAAGTCTTCCATTCTATTCCCTTGATCAATGAGTGTGTTTATATGCACATATCATGCTGTTTTTATTACTATAGTTCTGGAGTATGATTTGAAATCTAAGGTGACAACATCACCAAGAGGTGTCTGAATAATATTCAGTATTGTTTTAGCTTCCTGGTACTTTTAGTTGTCTATATAAAACTTAAAGTGATTTTTTTTTCAAGTTTTCGGAGAATGGCATTGAAGTTTGTATGAGGATTGCACTGAATCCGTAGATTGCTTTGGTTCAATATCCATTTTCATAACATTATTCCTACTGATATATGACCATAGGAAGTCTTTCCATCTCCTGGCGTCCTTTTTCAATTTCTGTTTTTACCTTTCTAAAGTTTTCATTGTATAAGTCTTTAAATTGGTAAGTTAAATTTTTTCTAAGATATTTTATTTTATTTTTGAGGGTATTGTGAATAATATCTCCCTGATCTTTTTCTCAGCATGGATGCAATTTTTGTAAAGGAAAACTACTGAGTTTTGTGAGTTAATTTTGTATCTTCCTACTATGTTGAAAGTATTTATTATCTAGAGAACTTTGTTAGAATTCTTTAGGTCTTTTATGCATAAAAACATAACATAGTAAGGGTACATTGACTTATTCGTTTCTTATTTGTGTTTCCTATCTTCTCCACTTGTTTTTTTCTCTAGATAAGATTTCAAATTCTGTATTGAACAGGATGGGGGAGAGGAGATATCCTTGCCTTGTTCTTGGTTTTAGTGAAAATGCTTTGATTTTTCTCCATTTATCAAATGTGGGTTTTCTGTATCTTTATTGTGTTGAAATATATGCTGTATATTCTTAGCTTACTTATGAAAGATTTAAATTTTCATTTATAACTTTTTCACTGACTCAATTATCATTCAGGAATATTTTATTTAGTTTGCATAAGTCTTTGTAATTTCTGAGGTTTCTCTTGCTGTTAACATCAAGATTTATTCTAATGTGGTCAAGCTCTAATGTGGTGATGATATTTCAGCTACTGAACTTGTTGAGGTTTGGGTTTGAATATGTGAGTCATTGTACATAGCCATCCATGGGCTACTGACCCTTATTTATCATCAGAGAAATACAAATTAAAATAAATTAAATATTTCCTCCTACTCCATTTAAAACAAATAGGATTTTATAAAATGGCAACAAATGCTAGTATGGATGTTCAGAAAATTGAATACTTATTTGCAGTTAGTGGCAAGAAAACCTGATGCAAACACTATGGAAATTAATGTGAAGGCTCTCCAAATAACTAGCAATGAATCTTCAATATGTGGGTTTTATTTGAAATGCAGGTCAGTAACTTAGTAAAGATCCATGAAGTAGCCTTTCAAGGTTTCGTAAAGAGTTACTAGGAGATTTAGGGCTAGGTAGAACAGGGAGTCAGGGAGGGATAACAAAATGTTAAATATGTTTCAAAATGATGTATGAAAACCATTACTATAGTACCTTCCTAAGGAACACAATGCACACATATACAAATATTTTAACTAGAGTTAGTCTATAATGGTACAAAACCATCCCTACAAGACACCATTAGGCTAGCAAATAAAAACGTCCAGTGCCATGAATTATTTTTGCATTTTTTAGTTATTGGCCAGTGATGTACCACACACACTCCGTACACAATATTCTTGGTCATCCTCAAGATCTTGATTTCAGGAGCCTATTACTGAAAAAGACATACTCCAGGCGTAAAGCCAAGAAATTTAACTGTTTCTCCTTATTGGCTAGCTTTCACAGTGTGAGGAGATACCATGTATGTTGTTAGAGAATAAAATAATCAGTTTTATTAAACTATGTACTTGGAAATCTACGATGGGAATCTCTCTAGCTGTATATATCTATTGTTACAGTAATGGCATGAATTTTATGGGATTAGCCAGCTATTTTTTGATTAGAATTAAGGTCTACTTCACAAGATGAAACCCGTACCTGGGTCCATTCCAAACCTACAATGATTGTTCTGCTAAATGGCCAATGATGTTTTTATTGTACTTAGATTATTGTACCTTAGATTAGTGAATTCCTCACCCTTCACAAAAGCATCATCTTTCTTCAGTGGATTGTGATTAACACAGAGATACAACTAGTCAGAGTGCAGCAAATAAGGGCCTATAAAATGTTTAGCCCTAGCTACAACTATATTATACCATTCTTCTCAAGGCTCAGGATCATTGTATAAGAGTATAAATAGTGTGTGAGAACCAGAGGTACTGGATAACTACAGAATGATAGTGCTTTCTAGACTCAGAAGGGCAATTGGACACATGAACTCACAGCAGTTTACAACACCATGCCCAAGACTTGTGAAATCTCAATTAAGAAAAAATCCAAGCAGGGACTGGGGAGGCAGGCATGAAATCTCATATCTTACTGAAAAGCTATTGTCAACTGATAGCTGCTGGGAGACAGAAAGTCAATTTGCTTTAAGGATGTGGTCATTGGGAGGTGAGCATGCTTCAGTGAAAGGCCGTAACAACCAAGAATATATGAACAGCATAAATTTTGTTTGATGGGTTTTAAAAAATCAGAGTCAACATTGAGTAGATAGGGTAAGTTGGGGTGGATCTGGGAGAAGTTGAAGAAAATGATGAATATTGCACAAAGTCTAAATGATTATTAGAACTGATCTAAACCTAGATCTAAAAAGTTATGTTCCAATTTTACTCCAATAATGCAAACATAGGATACACATTCAGGTATATAGCCCATGGCGTTTATAATATATACATATGTAAAGAAGGCAAACAAACAAACAAAAAGGTATGAATACAGTAACCAAATGAAACAAAGGATTACTGCTGTAGTGAGAGATGCTAACACATCTAGAATGGGGTCCATATGCTATACTTCAAAAAAATCTTAATTTGGGTGCTGGGGTGTGTGTGTGTGTGTGTGTGTGTGTGTGTGCGCGCGCGCGCGCTCGCGTTTAAGAATACACATATCTGTGCTTTTTGAGGTGCTGATGTTTATGTGTGGATGGGGAGTAAAACATCTTAAACATCTTGAAGATGAGGATTCAAGGAAAAAGGTCTTCAGGCTGTTGCATTCTGTGATTGGCCTCAGTGAATTTTTCCGTCTTTGTAAATGGTTATTGACTTCTTGGAGTCATTTTTCATCATAGGTTTCTTTGAAAGCTTCTTTATCAGCTGTTCTTAATTTACTTAAACCAGAACATGTCTGACATGATGTAGACTTCTATCTGCTACCACTGTCTCTGAATCTTCTCCACAGAACACATTATCTAACTCATAAAAACAGAGTTGGAATACCAGAACATATTTTATCATCCTCAAACCTTATTTTTTTTTCTTTAACTGAAGGACAATATGCAAGTTAACCAAGTATCCAGGTGCTTGTCTTTCCTGTATCCCTTGATAGAGGTCAAGCATGCCCATTTGAATGTTTCAGGGGGAAGTATGTCTCTAACACCCAAGAGAGACCTCATTTAGATTGAGGAGTTAAAATATTATTGCTCATATTAATTTTAAACTTAACTCTAATTTTTCAAAGACGAAGAACTCTGTACATACAATTTAAATATCCACCACTCTTCAAATTCAGCATATTAGTTAAACACTTAGTAAATGGCTATTGTATAGATGAAGCTGTGGAACACTCTTATGTTTTCTTTCTTTTTCACAATAAAATGTAGAGAGCCCAGTACTCAAAAATCCAAGTGGTAACAAAAAAGTATTCATGTAATTTCAATTTAATTTTAAATTTCATTTTTTGTAATAGGATGTTTCTGAATGAAGGGGAGACATTTGCAGCAAATGCGAAGCAGACTTGTTACCTCCTCAGGGAGGACACAGCATGTAACCTTCCTTTTTCATGATATATTACCTTTCAGAAGCTTTTGTTTCCATACGAGTAATCACTTGCAGGTTAGAAAGGCTGTCAAACACAGAAGGAGAATAACAAAACTAGGTGAATACATATAGTACAGAATAGTGGAAACAAAAATCCAAATACTTGCTAATCAGACTGGAGGAACTTATTAACAATGGCAAAGGATTTTAGAAAGAAAGACTCACCCAGGAGAGAGAAAGGTAAAAACAAGTCTACCTGAGTGCTCTGAAATAATTGCTTCTGGATGACATCGCAGAATGTGTTGATCATAATGTATTTTCTTTCCTGATGTACTCTTCCTTTAAATTTAAAACTATTAGCGTTTTTCAAAGGGAAACATAAAAACGAATTAGAAACAAATGCTTGTGCATCCTGGATATGCTATAAGCACTCATATTCTTGTAGCTATACATGCTGGAACATATCATAGAAGGGAAAATTAAGCTCATTTTTATGCCAAAAGGAGCAAAAGTATTTTCTTTTTATTTCAGCTCCTCGATTATATGTCTGATTCAACAAAATAACATAGTGCCAAGACCAAGAAGCCCCTATAAATGAAATTTCCCTGAGGACCATGAGCATATAGAGCTTTGTCTTTCTAACTCTCATATTTTATCATAACTTGGTGTTAACTTTAATCCAACTGTAATATCAGAAATGTGATGATTGCTTCTATTTTTTAAAATGGTAAAAAGGAAAAGTAAAACAGTGATATTGGTGAATGATGTTCACTTTCCTTTGACTTTTCTTTCTAATAATGAAATATTATAGACATAGTGACTCAGAGTCTCTGCTTTTCAGATGACGAAAGGTGGCAGAAATTGAATTTTAGGGATTGTTTTATGTTAAAATTTTCTTTACTTTTATTACAATCATGTTGTTAGAAGAGCAAAAATTTAGCTACCTTTTTGAGGTCATATCCATCGACCAAAGTTCATTTTATTTTCTGCATCGTATCACAAAATAACCTTGCCCTTGAGTTTCACATTCAAGATTCTCATTCAGTTATATGTAGCAGCTCATCTTGTGATCAGAACACATTCCTCTGATTGCTCTGTTACTTATACTTTTGAGTCTGTGACATATACATGAGAGGGTGTGGTAGGAAGAGGAAAGCCTTCCTGGGCCATTTCAGTCGTTTCTTTACAGATAGCTGTTGTCTCCTCTCCTTTGTACCTGAGGTGAAACTGATACATGGGCTACACTTAAGCATGCAGCACATGTCAAAAGCGAGCAATGGGGATCAAGGAAGGAGTCAGTCCTATATCTAGGGGGATCTAGCTAATACCCCCTTGTATTACCATCATAATATAAATACATTAGTGGATTTCTCCATTCATTCATTAAGGTAGAACCTTAGTGATTCAATTATCCCTAAATGTTCAGAGCCTGTAGGAAACCAAACTTTCACTACAAAGATTCTCTTATCCAAACCATATCAAAATCATAATACTTACTACTAGGACTTTAATATAACGATATGAATTATGTACAAGAGAGATATCTTGAAATTTTCTGAATAAGACTTAATTTTTCCTTTATTTCATAACTTGAAGAGTCACTATTTTATAGCTTCTTAATGTTTCAATATCTTTTCGATAGGTAATGTTTTTCTCATTACCTTCCCAACACTGTTAGTTAGTGAACAATGACATTTTAATTGGTTTGAAAGTGAAGTGAAAACTAATTTCTTAATCGTAAGAACATTTGCCTACTAGAAACCTGTCAGGAACCATTGGATTACAACTAGACAACTTTTAGAAATGACCACCTTTCTCTAATGTGGCAGTCAAAGACCACTTTACAATATTTTATGCTATATATATATATTTTAGAGAGCTACATAATTTTTTTTCCATTGGTTTTATATAGACTTGAATGCATACAAGCTGTGGCTTAAATCCTTCTCTGAAATTTAAGTTGAAGTTTAATCTCTAAATATATATATATATATATATATATATACACACACACACACACACACACACATATATATATATATATATGTGAATATTTATGTATGTATATAATGGTGATAATATTTGGAGGTTGGCCTTTGGAAGGAAATGAGATTACTAATATGATCAGAACAGCTCTTCAGTGATTGTTATAGGACTATTAATAAGAATACATGTATTCATAGGGAGGGAGAGAAAAAGGAGGGAGGGAGAGAGAGAGGGAGGGAGGAAGGGAGGGGGAGAGAGAGAGAGAGAGAGAGAGAGAGAGAGAGAGAGAGAGAGAGAAATATGAAATAGTGCAGTACACTTTGCTATTTCATGATAGGAAGAAGTAGACTCTTACTGGGTACTACAGTAATCGCATAAATTTAGTGATATAAACAATAGAAATGTACTTCTCTCAATTTTGAAATTCTAAGAATTCTGAGATGAAGACAACAGAAGGTCTCAGACGCTAGTGTACAGATGATGACTTTTCCATTCAACCTGAAATAGTGACAGGAGCAATCTGGGTGTCCTGAGTTTTATTTTTCATGGAGAATTTGTTAGAATGATGGAGTGTTTAATCAGTAAACTGTGAGCTAAATTAATTTCAATTCTTTTAAGTTGCCCAGTCTGTAGTACTCAGCTAAGCCAGAGAAAAGGGGATAAAACTCTATGTAAACATGTATACACATATGTAATATTCATAGGAATATAATTAAACTCAAGAATTGACTCCAATTAACCTAGCATCTGAAAAATCCTTATTGTCTTATTACTTCTGGGATATAAGAACAGATATCTATTGATTATATAGGCAGATATGAAACTGACAATGGGTCAAAGAAAGGATTCCATCCATGTGTAATTTAGTGGATCAATGAGGTTGGTTGTGTTATAGCTGAGGTGTTACAAGAACATGGTTGACTCAAAGCCAACCGCATCTCAAGAAAGCCCACTCTAGATTTGGGGATGACTAAGAAAATCTGCCTCATGGATCTCCACATCTACAGGCAGATACTTTCTCTCTGCAGTGTTTCACTCTTCATATAACCTTTTGGGGGTGCTTTATTATTTTTGTAACTTTTACATAGCCTGAGTATTGAAAGTTTCATTAGCTTCTAGGGCCTTGAGCGTGTGGGTCCTGCATTGTCTTAGACGCCATAATCCCAGAGAATTTATCAGTCTCATTGATACTACCTAGTCTTTTGGTTAGGGTCTACTGCTGCCCTATAAAACCCACAAAAAGGGAATTAAATAGCTGTTTCTTTTCTTGGAAGCCTTTCCTTCTCTCAAGACTTTCTCTCATTCTTCTTTTATTTCTCAATTTCTGGCTGTTCTGGCAGACTTATCAAAACCTGTTCTGCATTGCTTACTTCTTGGAGAGCCTGTGCCATCTTGTTTGGTATGTGACAGTAAAATGGGAGGCAGTGTCCAGGGCTATTCTTTTAAGACCCATAATGTCTGACATCTTAGTTTCCTAGGTCATGAGTAACTGTGTTGTGGAAGATCCCATCATTCTCACAAACTCTACATCAAGAGTAAAATTCAGGACACTTGGCTTGCTTTGTCCTGTGTGAGGCTGCAAGGAGAAGTCATCATTTATAAAGTGAAGTATGAGAAGGTCTCTGCCCTTCACGTCAGACTTCCTGAATTCCAAAACTGTGAGAAGTATATTTCAGTGGACAATGTCACCTATTTTGTCGTATGCTACCGCAACTTGAAGAGAATGAGACACCACTCAGAAAGAAAACTCAAGAGCAAGGAAATTTTAGCACTTCCCATTCAATCACAGTGCTTTTGGAACCATACATGATTGGGTGACTAGAGAAGAAAACTTCTGAATTACATTAAATCATTCATACTTATATGTATTTATAATAAATGTAAAATAAACTCACAATCCACTTTTATGTACCCAAGGGCATTAGTTTTTGTCTGTCAGAAGTGAGAGAGTTTACTTTATCAACATGAAGAGATAAAAAATATATAGGTCTAAAGTTCTGTCTAATAATGGAAGAAAATCCATCTTTTTGAAACTAGAGCGTTTGGGGAAGATGTTTCAGGATCTTGCTGTAGCCCTCAAGTCTGTAAACAATATGCAGGATAATCAACTCCATCTGAGGGAGTCTATGACTATGATTCAGAAAATGACAGAGTTTGCCTGAATCTTGGTGGATACATGGATTATTCCAAGCTAAGTAGTGGCAATGAACATTCTAAATTGTGAATAGCAATTTCCAATATTCAAAAATTTGGAAAATGATTTTATTTTTTAATAATTGAGTAAAATTATATGGTGATAAAACATATATATTATATTTCATACTTGATTTTCATATTTCCATATTATTTATAATAAAAAGTGGCACATAAGATAAAATCATTGTGAAACATTATAAAAATTTATAGTAATAGTCATGGCTAAGAAAGAGTAGACTATAATCTATGGCTTCATAAAATTATCAACAAATATCCATAAAATATAATTCTTCAGTGGTGACCAAGTTAATGCTCTTACCAGTAAATCATTTCAGAATAAGCTAAATAAACTCATCTCGTTGAATTTTTATGTTAGAGTTATAACATCTACTGTAATTCACTGGTAAAGATGTACATATGCATAGGCATGTAAAAATCTTACACATAATTACTGCCATATAAAAATGACCATTTTGAACAGATGAAATCTAAGATATGCCTTTGGCATGGTTCCGGGAGGCATTATTGAATCCTGTCAAAATGCTTAATTACAACAATGTTTCATAAAAATATTTACAAAGAAAAATAATTTTTATGCATAAATGCAAGATACCCTAAACTGGGTATCTATAATGAAAGAGAGTTGGTAGAGATTATGTAGTCATTTAAAATTCCTGTTAGGAATTTAAATTTTAAAGAGAGTGGGTTTGGGTTACAGCAATTGTAATGATTTTTACAATTACAGATACTCGAATTCTGATGAACCACACTACCTAGATTTAAATAAAATAGCACTCTTTTGTTCATTCTTTCTTTATCTCTGACATCCTGGGTCTCTTTAGACTCAAACAGGAGGAGGGTACGCATTGGGTTTGTCCAGGAGAACATTTTTATGTGTTTGTAAGAACACAGCAATTCTATTTATCTAAGTTGTACATATTTAACTATGGCTTCTCTTTTGAGAAGACAATTTTCAAGGAGTCTTTATCAGTTAAGAATATCCCTGAAAATAGAAATATTCTACACACACACACACACATACACACACACACACATACACACACACACATACACACACACACACAAAACCCTGTTTCCTTATTTATCTGTATGCAATAAACTCCCTTCCTGTTCAACTCTATTTAAAAAACATGTTAAACTTCCGAAGTTCTTAGTTATTTTTACAGAGGACCCAGGCTTCCAAAAAGGATTCAGTTTTCTGTCTTTTCTTCATTCCCTTGCTGCCCTAGCTATCTGTCCCTGGAGCCATGCTGGACATGGTAGGGCTTTCAACCAGAGACTAACTCTTCAGTTCCAACAGAGGACTTACTTACTGCACTACTTTTCTTGTTCATAGTATTGAATTGTATATTCTTTTCTTTTACAAAAAATTTTGGATATTTTAATTTAGTTATTACATCCCACCCTTCCCTTTCCTCCATTGAAATCCTCCCAAGTACATCTCTCACTTTCTTTCAAATTCATTGTTTTAGGTTTGTTTTGTTTTGGTGTTTGCTTGTTTTTACTAATTGTTATTGCATACTTTAAAACATATATATTCCTAAATATAAATGTTCACTTCTTTCCCTAACTTGCTCATTTTTTCTACCTTCTTCATTTCTTTCTTTTTCAGCTTTAGTTTTTTTTTATTTTTTTATTTCTTTTTGTTTGAGAGAGATTGTTAGTCCAAACTGGCTCAAACTCCTTATTACCTAAAGACAGCTTTGTATTCCTAATCAATTGAGTATAAGTCCCAAGTGGTGGAATTGCAGAGACTCACCAATATATCTAGTTTATCTTCAGGAAAGTTTAATTCAGTTGTTGGGGCATACTAAATGACAAAGCACTGAGCAGCAGGCAAGGACTTGGGAAGCCAGTCGTGGCTGGGTTGCTACCAGCTATTTGTTGGTAGTAGAGAGCCATTATCTACTTCACCCCAGCTATGATGGCTGCAAATTTCTTTGAGTTAGTGTGAGGGTCTCTAAGTAGCTGGCACAATGGATTTTGTTCTAAACAGTGGATGTTATTATTTTAGTTAAAATATTTCATGTTCATGGATACTTTGCTCACATGTATATCACATGCGTAACTGGTGCCTGCAGAGGCCAGAAGAGGCCATCATCTTCCCTCCAAATGCGGTTAAAGGTTGTTGTGAGCCCACTCCAACGAGGATGTTAGGAATTGAACTAGGATCCTGTGGAAGAGCAATCAATGCTCTGTGGGGAATGGAAGAAGCTCCAAGTAAGTGATGTCCTGAGAGAGTGTCTGTTGTTAGTATCGGCATGCCCACTTCTAGGAGCCAAGAGCTCAGACCTATGTAGTAAATAGTAATGTCTTCTCCTTCAGGATGAGACTCAGAAAGAAAAGGCAAAGCTGTCCCTTCTGGCCCATGTATACATGCTGGTATACAACAGGAATTGCACATCATAGCTTTCTCTCCCCAGCTATTCACCATTTGAAGACTCCATGCAATTGTAGATTTCTGCATTTGTGTGTGTGTATGTGTGTGTGTGTGTGTGTGCGTGTGTGTGTGCGTGTGTGTGTGTGCGTGTGTGTGTGTGCATGTGTGTGTGTGTGTGTGTGTGTGTTTATTGATGTAAGTGATTGAGGACAACCAAAGCTGTTGTTTCTCAGATTCCACCCACTTCGTGTTTTGATACAGTCTCCCTACAGTGTTTGTTTAGTAAACTCAGCTGGCTGGCAAATGAACCCAGAAATCATCTGTCTCTACCACTCAAAGTTTGGACAACAAAACCGTACCTATCTGTTGAATGCAGGCACTGGGGATACAACACTGATCACCATGCTTAAGTCGCAAACATTATATAGATTGAATTCTCTGCACACCTCATGGAGTAGCTTTAACTAACTCATATCTACAATTACTACGGAATGCATGGTCACCACAAAGATCCTTCCAGAATCTACACTAATGTCAGAACCCAATGAAGTCAGTTTATTTCTTAATTAGCAGGCAACAATTAGGCAAGAATTCTCATCTTTCTAGCAGTTAGGACACCTATTAAAGCTTCCTTTTAGAATATATAGGGAGCTAAAAGTGTGTAGAACTCTCCCTCTCATAGGCAAAATATGGAGCCACTGAATGTTTACCCGGATTGAGAATAACTGGACTTGTTTCTCTTTTCCCTTAGGTTTCTGCCCTGCATGATTCTAACTAAAGAGTGATGTCTACATTAACCGTGGCATTTTTCCTCAGCATCTTCAGAAGACAGAAGGATGCATGTCTAGTTGCAACAGTTTCATCTATTAATAATGCCAGGATAATAAAGCTTCTCTATCTTTAATTCTGCATTCTACTTATTTGCAGCAATAGAAAAGTTACAGTCAATAGAACAGCATAGAATCATTTAGCTTCTTAAAGACCTTTCTTGTGAGAACTTTGAAAGTCCATCTGTATTTTAGACTAGCTGAGTCACGTGGTCTCAGTGTAAACTTTCTCTTCCTGTATGGAAATAGATCCAGCAAGCAACCCACAGCTTTGCAGAAGGCTGTGCATCATTAAGTTCTTCCCCCTCTGCTCTGCCAGCAAACTCTAAGGCAACATTTAAACTTTATCCCAATTAGAATTCTCCCTACAGGTTTTCCTGACCAACAGTCATAGAAATTTAATTTTGCTAATAATCCAAGTTTTCCTATTCTCTTTCTAATTATTTATATAGTGTGTTCAGATCTTCATTATTTTTCACCTAATTACATAGGTATGCCCTCTCTGCCTGTAACTATTATTAGGTAGTTATTGTTGAACATTTAAACAAAACAATGTTGGCTTTTCAATCAATGCCCATTTTTACCACTGACAAAGAGCAGAATAGAAAACCACACAGGCCTTTCAAACATGTCTGGATCTCACTCTGAGTCTCTGCTCATCAAGAGCAAGTTAGCTGTGTTTCTTATATAATAATTTAATGCTTGTTACCAGATAACTCCCTAAGTTTATTTTCCAATTAATATCTTAAAACTCTGACATTAATAAAGATAAGCCTCAGTGGAAGATGAAGAGTATTTTCTTCATTTCTTTTTTTTTAATTTATTTTTTTATTTTTTGATACTTTATACATTTCCAATGTTTACCCCCTTCTAGGTGTCCTCTTTGGAAACCACCTATCCCCTCCCCCTCCCCCACCTCCATGAGGGTATTCCACCTCCCACCCACCTGCCCACCCACTCCCATATTCCCACCTTGACATTCCCCTTTACTGGGGCCTCTCCTCCTCCTGATGGCCAACAAGGCCCTCCTCTGCCACATATGTGGTCTGAACCATGGGTCCCTCCATGTGTATTCTTTGGTTGGTGGTCCAACCTCCAGGAGGACCTGGGGGGGGGTGTCAGGCCAGTTGACACTGTTGCTCCCTCCATGGGGCTGAAAACTCCCTCAGCTCCTTCAGTCCCTTCTCCAACTCCTCCATCTGGGACCTCCCTCTCAGTCCACCAGTTACTGTGAAGTGAAACTTGGGTATTCTGAACTTTGGGGCTAATATCCACTTATCAGTGAGTACATACCATGTTTGTTCTTTTGTGACTGAGTTACCTCACTCAGGTTGCAGGTTCCATACACTATTAAACTGGAAAAGAAAATGTTCCAGTGGTGAAATTAATTCTGTCTTGTTTAGCAGCACAAACATCAAATGGAGCTTTCTTCTAAGTGTGTACTTTGCTAATGTACTACTATGGCATGGAGGAAGGCACTGTGTCTCTCAGTTAAAAGGAATTTCATTTGCTTGTCTAGCTGGTCAGTTTGTTCAGGAAGACAGAAAAAGGAACTTCAGTTGAGAAAAATGCTTCCATGAGATCCAGCGGTAAGGCATTTTCTCAATTAGTGATCAAGGGGGGAGAGCCCCTTGTGGGTGGTACTATCTGTGGGCTGGTAGTCTTGGGCTCTATAAGAAAGCCAGCTGAGCAAGCCAGGAGAAGCAAGCAAGCCAGTAAGTGACATCCCTCCATGGCCTCTGCATCAGCTCCTGCTTCCTGACCTGCTTGAGTTCCAGGCCTGACTTTCTTTGGTGATGACCAGCAGCATGGAAGTATAAGCTCAATAAACCCTTTCCTCCCAAACTTGCTTCTTGGTCATGATGTTTGTGCAGGAATAGAAACCCTGACTAAGACAAATAGCAAAATATTTTTTCCCATTGTGTGTAGGCTATATTTTCCCGATAGCTTTCATATTCTAGTAGTAATTTTAAAACTCCATACAGTCTAACCTGTTGATTGTCAGTACTACTTCTTGTGTTGTTGGAATTTTGTCCAGAAAGTTGATGCCTGTACTAACAACTTAAAGTGTTTTCCTTATATTTTACTCTAGAACTTTCAACATTGTTTTAAATTAAGGTCTTTGACACAATTTGAATTGATTTATAAATGATTTGTGGAAAGTTAACACAACTCCGCTCTTCTGCAGTAGGTAAACAGTTTTACCAGAATCAAACCTACACTTTTTCCAGCGTAGGTTTTTTATAACAAAATTTATAATTTTCTCAAAAGTTAGATGCCCACACCTGTGAGTGTTTATTTCTTTACCTTTAGATATACTAAAGAGAGTTGACAAAGAAAGCATGGTGTTGGCACAAACACATACATCTAGACCAATGAAACAGAATAAACAGCTGAGAAAATTATGACTGCAGGATTTCTAAAATGAATGCTCTAAGAACTGGGAAGTAAAAAGTCAAGTAAGAAATTCTTATGGTCCTAAGTTCAGTTAGCTCACATGTATCTTTAAAGTGACTAGTACTAATGCATCTTGTTATTTTTAAAAATTTCAATTTTTATAAAATTCAAATGTTAATTTGTGAGCATGAGTCTTTAAACCTAATATAAAAATATATGATGTCATAAAAATTCTGCATAAAAACAACAAAATTCAAATATAATCAATAGTCATTAAGTTCTTAATTCTTGCATCAAGCATATAGGTAATATATAATGTACAAAACATGTTAAACAGAAGAAGACTATGAAAAGACTGCTGGAAAATAGTGGCTAGTTTACTAAACTTTTTAAACACATTATCATAAAAAAGAGATCTCTTACTAAATAATCCTAAAAAGAAAAAAGTAATTTGTCTTAGGTGATAAAAAGCTCTTACACTTAGTTTGTGTAATAAATTTAAAGAACACAAGTTAAAATTTAGAGAATTTAAATAATATTTTACACATACAAAATTATTAAGTATATGCACTTTATTTTCCTGAGTATTTATTGCATCAATAATATCCATTCTCCCATACTGAAAGTATTTGCTAATATATATTAATCAAAACAAATCAAGTTATAAAGAAAATCAATTCTGAATGCATTTTATCTCTGTCTATTGATCCTAAATAGATTTTTCCTTAAAACCCCTCTCCTCAAGAATCTATGTGGAAGAGGAGGCAGAGTGAATATAAGATGGCACCTAAAAAATAGTATTTTACAGATACACTGGGTATTATACACAAATAAACTCAAGAGTCTGTGGCAGTATGCATAAGACTTCAAACCAGACAAAATCCCAATGCTGAAAAGGGGAACTGGACACAAATTCCAACCTCTATAAAAAAGCTATTTGGAATAATACATGCTTGGAAAAGAAAAATCAGTATCTGCCTTGTCTTTGAGTATGTAAGTCACAGTCTAGGAAGACTTCATGCTCCGAAGCTGGCCAACAAATAAATAACAAAATATGCTTTTTGTGGGCTTTTTGTTTTGATATTTTTGTTTCATTTTAATTTATTTTTGATTTTTGTTTTGGGGGGTTTTGATTTGTGTGTGTGTGTGTGTGTGTGTGTGTGTGTTTTATAGCCTTTTATTTTTTTACATTATTAACTTTTTAATATATATGTATATATGTATATGCATGTACATGTATATATGTAATACATATATATGGATATATATACATGTATATGCATATATATATATATATATATATATATATATATGCTCTTCTGCACCCATTTCCCTAACCAAGAAATTTCACACCCTTTCTTGCTCTCTTTTTAAAGCAAGCAGTAAAGGAAAAGAACAACAAAAAAGAAACATATGCAAAACCCACAATTAATGAGAAAGATAATCAACATGTACAAATAAAGTACCAATAGACCAGTAAGACATGAAATGTTCAAAGAAAGCAATATGAAATAAAACTACAGAAACACCATTGAGTTCCTTTCATGTTGGGTGTGTTCTTTTTCCCTGGGCTACTCTGAAATGTGTTTAATATACCAATTTAGATTCCATTGAAGAAAACTAATTTGTTTTCCTTTGCAAGCAGGTGTTAATTGCATTTAGTTTCTGGGTTATGGGTAAGAATCCAAGTCCACTTCCCTTCTCTGTGCTGGGACTTCACTTGGCTTGAACATTTGTGTTTATAGGGAATGTCTTCTGATGTTGGAGACTGGAATACCGGTTTAAATTGAGGAAAGGAAATTTGGAGGGGAAGATATTTGTGATCTGTTTGGTATGGCAACAGAGAGGAAAGAAAGACCACAGCAGATTCCCTGTTACAGAACTGGGAGTCAGACTGTGAGGATTGAATCTCAGGATTAGTAGAAGTGAATGGTTTAGGTCTGCCTTCAGCCTATTTATTGCCCTGGGATGCAATGTGTGTCTTTTGGTTAGCAAGGGGTGCCTGATGGAGTTGGGGCCTGAAAAGTATGAAAAGGAATGAGTGAGGGAAAGAAGGTTAGGAGGGGGAATATCTGTGCAGTCTGTGGCCGATGGGAGATATTGGTAGAGGAAGACTGTCATGGGTGTTCTGCTACAGAGCTGGGCATAGGACTAGGTGGGAAGAGGTTGGTCTGTGGTAAAACAGAGAGACGAAAAGGTCTGAAGGCAGCCTGTATCTACGTTGACTGCTACCATTTGTTGTTGAAGGTTTTATCTTTTTTGTAATATGTACTTTTTACTTCTTTGTCAAAGAATAAGTTGTCCATACTTTTGTGGGCTTACATCTGGTTTTCCAATTTTGTTCCATCAGTCAATTGACATTTCTGTTTTACTGACAATGCCATGGGGTTTTTTGTTTATTTTGTTTTGTTTTTTGTTGTTGTTTGTTTTATTACTATAGCTTTGTCTTATAACTTATAATCTGGGATAGTGATACATCCATCAGTTCTTTTATTAGTCTGCATTTTTAAAATAGCTATCTTGGACCTTTTTGTTTCCATATGAACCTGGAAAATATGTTTTGAGTTTCTGGAAATAATTATGTAAAATGTTAATGAGGATTGCATTGAAATTGTTTTCCAGTTTGGAGAATAAATTTTGAAAGCATGTCTTTATAAATCTGGATTACCTTGGTGAGTATTTATTGTTATGTCCCTACATTTTACTCTAATTATTGACTTGGATCTTCTCATGTTCTTTTAGTTAATTTTGCAATGGTTTCTCTATCTTATAGATTTTCTCAAAGGACCAGCTCTTTGTTTAATTCACTCTTTACACTGTTTTAATTTGTATTTTTGTTAGTTTTTATTTCTCTGATTTTAGTACCAAGTTTGATTATCTGTCGCTACATACTCTTGGTATTATTTCTTCTTGAGCTTTCAAGTGTGTCACTAAGCTACTAATATAAGATCTGTCCAATTCTTTTTGTGGAGGCACTTAATACTATAAACTTCTCTTTTAGGAGCACATTTATCGTTTCCCATAGGTTTGGTATGTTGTGTTTTCACTTGTAATAATATGAAAAAGTTTTGAATATTCTTTTTAATGTCTGTCTTGACCCATTTTTCATTCAGTAGTGAGTTGCTTAGTTTTCATGAGTGTTTAAGCCTTTTGTTGTTTTGTTACTGGTGAGCATCTTTATTCAATGCTGGTCAGTAGGATTCAGGGAATTATTGCCTTCGACATCAATATCTATCATGACTTGCTGTGTGTCCTAGTATATCATCAATCTTTGGGCGAAGTCCCATGGGGTTCTGAGAAGGATGTACGTCCTTTGTTTGCTTGTTTGTTTTGATTGTTTGTTTGTTGGAGTGAAGTGTTTTGAAGCTATTGCCCATGTCCATTTGATTTATGATGTTATTTAATTCCAGTATTTTTCTTTTTAATTTTTGTTTGGATGAACTGTTTCTTGGCAAGAGTGTGATATGGAAGTCAACCACTATCCATGTATGAGGTCAGTATATGATTTTCAATGTAGCACTATTGCTTTTGTGAACATGGATGCCCTTGTTAACATTTGATGCATAAATGTTTAAATTTTCAATATCATCTTGGAGGACTTTTTCTTTAATGAATATATAGTGCATTCCCTACCTCCTTCTATTTGTTTTGATTTGAAATCTATTTTGTCAGATATTAAAATACTATATCTGCTTTCTTTTGGGACTCCATTTGCTTACAACATGTTTTTACTCAGAAATGATGTCTATCCATGATGGGACAGGGTATTTCTTTTACTCACTAGAAATATGTTTTCTAATTGTGTTAGTCTATCTTTTTTTAATTGTGGAATTGAGTGTATTAATGTTGACAGATATCAATGAGCAGTATTTATTTATTCCTTGAATTTTATTTGTATAGTGTGAGTTTTCCCTTCTCCTTTTGATTTATTGTTTTGGAATTATTTATTAATTTTGTCTTCTTGTATATGTATAATCTCTTTAGATCAAAGGTTTTATTCTAGTGCCTTCTATAGATCTGAATTTGTAAATATATATTGCTTAAATCTGATTTTATCCTGGAAGGTTTTTCTTTCTCTGCCTATTGTGATTAATAGTTTGGTTGGGTATAGTAGTTTGAACTAACATCTCTCATTTCTCAGGGTGTATAGAATACTGTTACAAGCCCTCTGGCTTTCAGAGTCTCCACTAAGAAATTAGGTGTTATTCTAACTGGCCTGCTTAGTATGTTGCTTGGTCTATTTTTCTTGCAATTTTTAGCATTTTTTATTCGATACATTTAACAATCTGATTATTTTGTGTTTTTAAAGAATTTCTTTTCTAGTCCTGTCAGTTTGGTGCTCTCTCTATATCCTATAACCTGATAGGCCTCTACTTCTTTAGGTTGGTGTTATTTCTTTTAAGGTTCTGTTTTTAAATTTCTGTCCTTTTGGCCTGTGTTTCTTCTCCTGTATCCCTAATGTTCATCAATTTGGTGTTTTGATAGTGTCATAAGTTTTCTGAATGTTCTGTGCCTGGATTATTTTTTAAAATTTAACCTTTTCTTAAATTATTCTTTTGCATCTAGCCATGTTTTTGGGAATATTCTCCCTGCCAAGATTAATGACTTCATAATGGTGTGAACTTCAGGGCAGCCCTTAAGGTTGTGGGAAAGAACTCTGAAAACATGAGTTCAAAAATATATAAATAAGATTTCTAAACTATGAAAAATATAAGGTTACAACATGAATTGTAAGAGGGTCTACACCTGAAAGAACAGCAGCAGTTGCACTAAGAAGTTAGAAATTGGAAAGGATTAATTAAAAAAGCAAGACTCATGGTTCAAGTAATAAAAGAGCACCAGCAAATGAGGGAGTGGTCATCTCAAGGTGAAATTCCACGCAGCTAAGTTTATTGCTTGAGTTTACAAAGGTAGACAGATCTCTCTGACCTCAAGGTCAATCAACCTAGCAAGAGTTCGGACAGCCAAGCTTAGACTGTGAAGGAGTTAGAAAACAGAAAGCTAACATTCTCACATAAAAATAGCCTCTATGTCTAGATTTGGCAACCACAAGTGCTGTGCCCAGAGATTTATGCATACATTTTGCTATGTTTAAAAAAATGCATTGTTGTCATTTTCTAAGAATTAAGGGGCTAAATTCATAAAATGTTGATTCCTGGTATAACATGTTGATTCTGGGTGTAATCAAAAAGGAACCTGAGAAAATGATTGACTTGATATGCAAACAAAGGACTGGGCTTTGTTTTGCAAGAGTTGAGCTATCTAGAGAGCTAACACAGCTATTTTAAAATTTTATGTAGTAGGTTTTCTGATTTTGGTTAGAAAACCCAAACAGCTATAGAGAGAGCTATTACAGCTCTTTTAGAGATTTCGCCTGAGTGAGGTAACTGAATCACAAAAGAACACACATGGCATGCACTCACTGACGAGTCGATATCAGCCCAAAAGCTCCAAATACCCAAGATACAATTCACAGACCACATGAAGCTCAAGAAGAAGGAAGACCAAAGTGTGGGTGCTTCGGTTCTTCTTAGAAAGAGGAACTAAATACTCATGGGAGCAAATATGAAGACAAAGTGTAGAGTAGAGACTGAAGGAAAGGCCATCCAGAGACTGCCCCACCTGGGGTTCCATCCAGTATACAGTAACCAAACCCAGAAACTACTGTAAATGCCAAGAAGTGCTTGCTGAAAGGAGCCTGATATAGCTGTCTCCTGAGAGGCTCTGCCAGAGCCTTACAAATACAGAGGTAGATGCTCGCAGCCAACCATTGGACTGAGCACCGGGTCCCTGATGGAGGAGTTGGGGAAGGGACTGAAGGAGCTGAGGGGGTTTGCAGCCCTGTGGGGGTAGCAGAGGTGTTAACAGGCCAGACCCCCCTGGAACTTCCAGGGACTGGATCACCAACCAAAGAGTACACATGGAGGGATCCATGGATCTGGCCACGTATGTGGCAGAGGATGGCTTTGTTGGACATCAGTGGGAGGAGCGGCTCTTGGTCCTGTGGGAGTTCGATGTCTCAGTGTAGGGGAATGCCAGGGCAGGAAACCGGGAGTTGGTGGATGGGTGCGGGAGCACCCTCATAGAGGCAGGGGGAGGGGAGACGGGATAGAGAGTTTCCGGAGGGGAGACCTGGAAAAGGGATAACATTTGAAATGTAAATAGAGAAAATATCCAACAAAAGAAAGAAAAACAAAAAGAGTCCATCTCTATACTCCGAACAGGGTATAAAAAATGATTTGGGGGGGGGGGGGGTAGGTGTTCTATTCTTTGGTTGCTGACGCCCTCTCTGGATCCTAGGCAAATGTGATAGCTGTGGGGTCCTTGGTAGAGAGGACTTCTGAAACTCACCTAGTTGAAGAAAGATATAGAAAGGAACTAGGAGGAAAGGCTTAGAATGGCTGAGGGAAAGAGAAAGAACTAGAGGGATCTGATCCCCAACAAGAGACAGAGTACACTACGGGTAATGAATGGTACTGTAGGAGGAGGTTCCTGCAATCAGGTTATAGTAGGACAAAGAGCATTTTAGAGAGACAGGGATAAATAGGCTATGGCGACCTCTGCTACACTGGCAGACAGGAGCCAAGCATAATTGTCATCAGAGAGGCTTCACTTAGCAACCGAACGGAACTGATGCAGAGACCCACTGCCAACCATTAAGCAGAGCTTAGGGAATCCTGTGGAAGACAGGGAAGAAGGATTGAAGGAGTCCGGGGAGTCAAGGATACCACACGAAAAACCTGCAGAATCAACTAACCTGGGTCAAAAGAGGCTCACAGAGACTGAACTGCCAACCAGAGAGCATGTTTGGTCCTCTGCACATATGTAACAGGTGTGTAACTGGGTCTTTATGTGGAACTCCTAAATGAGGAGCGAGGGCTGTCTTTGACTGCATTCCCTACCTTTGGATTCCTTCCCCTAACTGAGCTTCCTTGTCTCACGGCAATAGAGGCTGTGCCTAGTCTTACTGCAACTTGCCATACCAACGCTGGTTGATATCCATGGGAACCCTAACTCTTTCCTGAGAAGGGCTAGGTGTTGAGGGGGTGGTCGAGGTGAGAGGGAAAGACTGGAAGGAGAGGATGGAGGGAAAGCTGCGATGGGGATGTAAAGTAGATAAATAATCACTATAATTATTTTAAAAAATTCTTTATATATAATTTGAATTTAGTGTCTCTTTTTTTCCTTCATGTTTGTTATACAGACATACTCTAGAAAACTTGACTAGTTTAATCATTTTTAAATTTATCACAAGCTCTGCTAGTAGAATACTGAATGCTTATGTTAGTGTGCATGTATGTAACTGTTTTCTTATACACACTCAAATATACAGGTATATGTATATAGAAATATAGATGTAGATAGGTAAATGCTGTCTTATGTTTATCCATATGTGCATTTATTTATAATGTAATGTCCACTCCACATCAATGTCTTCCAAACACAGTTACCTATGTATAGGTATTTTTTTAGACTTCTTTTTTGTCTGGTGTAAGTTCATGCCATAAGAATAGATTACTATAGGCTTGTTTCTTCACTGTGGTATGAATGTCTTACATTCAGCACCTGGTTTCTTTTTTTTCTTTTTGCTAGTGACATCGGGAGTCCTGTATACATTAGGAAACTTTCTAAAGTGTCTGCAATTTATAGTGAGATATCCAAGTCACCAAATAAGAGGAAGATAACTATAAAAGCTTTCTCAAAAATAGCTTTAGAAAACTTGAGAATTTTTGCTTTATTTCAACCTGATTTGATGACTGTTTTCTTCTAATCTCTTAACAATTTAAATCTGAAACTTGTCATGCAAGAAACCCAATGAAGGAGCCATACTCATCTCAAAATCATTTCAAGATACCTCAGTAGGGGGCTGCTGTCTCCTGCAGATATGGAAATTAGTAGTGACTGTATGTCTAGGAGGCAGAGGGTTGACACAATTGGAAGTTAAACTGAGAACTATTAAATGCACTAATAATGTATTAAATCTAGTCCCTTTCAGCAAATCATTCTTCCTGGAGTTGCTGATACTTATGTTTTTGAATATAGACACAATACACTGAGTTTCAAAATTGTCTCTTTTATCCTGGACAAAAAACACATATGGCACAGAAAACATACTAGTAAAGGTTGGATAGGATGCAGTATAATAGTAGCCATTATGGCTAACAAAACAGATGTAAGAGCCAGAGCACCAGAGCCTGAGTTCTTATGCCTTCACTTCTTACCAAGGCAAGTTATTCTACTGCTGCTTCCTTGCAGTTTCTTCTTAAAAAAAAAAAAAACAAAACATCAAAATAATAATCCAATCCTATATCACAGGGTGCTGTGTTATATAAGGAGCTGTGTATAAAGGTCTAAGAATTGTGCTTGGCTCAAAGTATTTAATGAGTCCCGGATATTATTTTCATAAGCATTAGGTGTTGAAGAAGAGAAAAATGTTTCTATCTTTAGGAGACAGAGGCAGGTAGATCTCTGTGCATTCAAAGCCAGTCTATCGTACATAGCAAGCTCCAGGACAGCCTGGTTATGTACAAAGACTGACTCAAAAAAAAAAATGAAAAAGAGAGAAAAAAGAAAAGAAAAGAAAAGAAAGGAAAAGTAAGGAAAGGAAAAGAAAGAAAAGAAAGGACAATTAAGTAGAGTGTGGCATTTTCTAAGTAAGAGCCTGATGAAAATCTTTGAAAATTTGCATCCTATGAAAGGATTATTATATATGGAGAAGTTGCAGTTTCCATGCATCCCATTAACTCACGAAAATTTAGAAGAAACTAAGGTTATTGTAACTCTCCTAGCTCTCCCAACATGGCTTCTTAGAATCAACAGTGATGTCAGTGTTCTGCAGCTGACAGGGTAAGAACATTTTAGGATGAGCCTAGGGGTAATCAGATCTCTGTGAAATAGAGAAAATTGAAAGGTCAATTGTACTTTGAAGCTTCCTGTCTTGTTTCTGTGAAGAATGCAAATGCACAGTGCCGTCTGTGGAATGATCTGTACAAGTACCATTGCTTTAATAAAATACAACCTTTATCTCTCTTAGACACACATTATTCCAAGCGCACATCTAAGTCATTCTTCATGCTACGAGCTAATCTCATTCCCTCATACCTGTCACTGAATCATGTTAAATATCTCTCTAAGAATAATTACTTCTCAGCTAAATTTCCCAGGCTTGAGTGCGCGCGCACACACACACACACACACTCACACACACACACACACACACACACACGGGAGGGGGAGGTGATGAGTCTTAGGATACTTATCATTATATATTACAGAAAAATATTGCTTGAAATTTTGGCATAATTACATCTTACCTGGACTGCTTTCAAACTTTTCTTGTTGAAAGTGTCAGAATCTGTCTGCTTCCTTGTGTCTGTCCTTTCTGCTAGTTTGGTTTCCTCATTCTAATGTTGTCTCTGACTTTCCCTTGGAAAAAAATGCAAGAGAAAGCTAACTTTAATTTCCTGAGTTGCATGCGAGTGGCCTGATTAATGTGTTTGTGAATTCTTAATAAGAATGTGTGTGTATCCACAGTGATGTTTATTAATTCATAGAGCAGCTGCTCAAAGGCAGAAAGCAGAGAGATGCCTCCCTCCCCCTGAAGCCTCTTGGCAGCCATCAGGACATTTCCCTGCCTGGTCATTTGGAGAACACTCTCTGTACAGAATCTGATGGTCCTTTTTCTGCCACTAGCAAGGGATCTCTCAAGCCAGCAGGGGGCCAGTGGGATTGGAGGGTCAGATTTGAATCTCTCCAAAGTGTGGAGGATGAAATAAAACCCTTAATGAGTCTAGTAGAGACCACAGCTCATTTCAATTATTTTTTAATTGTTTTCAGATGCTCCCAGGCATGCTTCGTTTAGCTTTGCAATAAACAGAGCATACAGCATGGTAGTGGATCACACTTGAGACCCTAAGGAAACATCCCCAGGAAGTGATGAAAATAACAGAGCCACTGCACAGATTGGAGCAGGTCCCTGGCAGATGAACTGGAAAACCAAACAAACACAGGGATAGCAGAGACAGAGCCCACACATCCCTGTTACTTGGATATTCACAGGCTCTTTTAAGTCCTCACAAACACCCTTGAAAATGAACATTCAGTCCATAAACAGTGTGGCCTTCAGTGAAATCTACTCCATCTGACTTACAGTTGCTTTTCACTGAGTTTCCATCTGCTGAATTTCCACCTGCCCATCTATGGGGAATAGAGAAGGCGGGGGACTCATTTCACAAGTTCAACTACGCGAGACCTCCGTGCTTATTACAAACTAAAACCTTAAGAGTGATTGCTAACAGTTTGGGAGGATTAGCTATAACTGAGATCTCCAAAGACCCTCTACTGAAATATGAGGCAACATTTATAAAGTCTTTTCAGTACTTAATTGACAATCCCAAAAAATATTTTGTTAGGCATCATTTACTAGTATGCGATTCAAAGAAGTTCAAACATGTCACTATGGTAGCTGTAATCATATGCATAATGGATGTTGTGAAGTTCAAATGAATAGCATAAAGTTCTAACAGCAATCTACATAGTAGATTACTCTGCAGCGGTAACGGTAAGCGAACACAGTATTAAGTATGTGGTTATAAGTGAAAATCCTATGTCATTTCATGATTATTTTTAAAGATGCCCAATGTCCATACCCAATCATGCAGAATTGGCATATCTATGGATGAGACTATACTATTAGTTTTAGAAGTTTAACATGAAGTGCTGAATTTGAAAGTATCTGACACTCTGCGATTCATGAGTTCCATGGTTTAAATTGTGTACACATTTTCTAACACAGAAGAGACAATATATGTGCATGATTAATGTATGATAGATTTCTGCACATGTTGAGGGTGATCAAAGATCACTAAATTGATTATGAGCATTTACTTTTGCCTGTTACTAATATTTTGATATCAGGAGAGAAGAGAGGATGGCTGAAATTAATAGGCCATATAATGCTCTATAAAGTCATCAAAAGTCATTGCGGTCTTGGACTCAGAGAAATATCCTTCCAAGGGTGATTCTTCTTTGATCTCTTCCCATCTTTATTTCATTTGCATTTTATGTTGCTTAAAAATAATAGGAAAGGAAGTAATGTTGGCTGTGGATAATTACTAATGCTAAAAAATTAAAATATCTTACATCTTATTTCATGTTTAAATACTGATTATTATCTGCATATTGAAATATTCTTTTGTGGTTTCCTTCATATACATTGTATATAAACTTCTCTGAAAGGACAATCAATATTTTTCACTATAGATTATATAAATAATATCTTTGGGTTTCACTAATACCAGTTGAAAAGTAAATCCCACGGATAAAACTCATAGTTTACTTCTATTTATAATCTGTAAAGTGTTTAACACACATTTTGAAATTGTTCTTAGGATTTTAAAAATCTTTTCCTGTGAGCAGCTTCCGGCGACGGCCGGAGACCTCAGCTTGGGCCACAGGGCCCCACAGCTGATCAGCGCCAGGACAAAGATCCCTCGCCGGAGATCGCAGGACCCAGCGGAGGGCCAGGGACGCGCCCCACAGCTCACCAGAGACTGA
>CM052720.1:13563760-13594455 GCA_028551405.1 Uromys caudimaculatus
TATGTGCAGCCTTAAAAGAAGAATGTTGCTTTTATGTTGATCACACAGGAGCCATTAGGGACTCCATGAGCAAGCTTAGAGAAAGGCTAGAAAGATGCAAGAAAGAACGGGAGGCTGGACAGAGGTGGTTCGAAGGGTGGTTCAGCAAGTCGTCTTGGATGACGACTCTGTTTTCTGCCTTAGCAGGACCCCTGCTGATTTTATTCCTTTTGCTCACTATTGGACCCTGTTTAGTTAATAAATTAATAGCTTTTGTCAGGGAACGACGAGTAAGTGCTGTACAGATTCTAATGTTAAGACAGCAATACCAGGCTCTGCGGGAACACGACAAACAGGCTACGATGATACAGAAATATAGTTCTACGATTAGAGCTAGGCACTAGAAGAAATGAGGAATGAAAGACCTGACCCCCTTATAAGAAAGTTTAGACCCCTAGCAAACTTAGAGCTGAGACTAGAAACTACATGCCTGGGCAAAACCCCACCCGGCTGCATTCTTTCCCCTAAGAAATGGGTGACCTTGGCCTGGCCCCAGGGCCAGAGGCACAATGTTTCAGGAACTAGCTAACCATAAAAATGTTTGTGCAACTGCCTTGTGACTAACTTAGAACATTCTGTACTTCCCCATAACGCAAATTCTTTCCGTTCCCTACCTCTTGCTTTGTGGTTTTTTTTCCTTTAAATACCCCTGACTTCAGTTGCTCGGGGTCGGACTCCTCTGCCCCTGCGTGGGTTATGAGCTCCACCCCAGTGCACTGGTCCCCTGAATAAACCTCATGTGATTGCAAGAAACTAAAAATAAAAAATAAAAACATTGAGAAACATAATACATACATAAGGTTCTGTTATACAGAAATATATTAAGTAAGTAAGTAAGTAAAACATCACTGCCAATACCCTCAACACTGGCAAAAATGCCCTGACTTAACATTAGGAGACAAAGAATTTCCAAAGACACTTTTGTGTCTGTTTTGTGTTAGCCATCTACTGCTGGGCATAGGGCCTGTCCTTTAGAGTGATTTGTTTCTCCAGTGAGACTCCTTTTTTACTGAAGCAAGCTGTCTGGATGCACCAGGTACTCACAGGTTTGCTCACCTGCTCTTCAGATTCACCTTCTAGGTTATTGGTATATAGATGGCTGTCATGTCTGGATGACTTTACTTGAGTTCTAGGAATCTGAACTGAGGTCCTTGTGCTTACATGACAAATATTTTATCCACTGAACTTTTTCTACATGCCATGTGCCTGATTTCTTAGAACTTAGTTTTTTTCTCCATAATTTTTGTGCAGTTGTCACTGTAAGGAAAACATCATTTTTAACAGGAGTCTCATTCACTTCACCTGTCTTTAGTGTCTTTCTAATAAGAACTTTTGAGCTACTTCCTGTAGCTCTGTAGGATTCAGAGAAAAACCTCTAAATTCTCTGCTTTAGAAGACACAATGCTGGGAGTAAGGTGGAACCTGAGCCTTGTTTTTATTTGCATTTCCCTGATGACTAAGGACTTTGAAATTTTCTTTTTTTAATTTTGTATTTTTTATTGATTATTTTATTTATTTACATTTCAAATGTTGTCCCCCCTTCCTGGTCTCCCCTCCACAAACCCCCTCTCATCCCTCCTCCTCTTTGCTTCTAAGTTGGTACTCCCCTACCCACCCTATTTCTTTAAGTGCTTCTAGGCCATTCGTGATTCCTTCTTTGAGAATTCTCTGTTTAGCACTGTATTACACTTTTAAATTGGGTTATGAACGTTGTTGGTGTTGAACTTGTAATTATTTATTTATTTATTTATTTATTTATTTATTTATTTATACTTTATTTACATTTACAATGTTTCCCCCTTTCCAGGTCTCTTCTTTGGAAACCCCCATCTCCTCCCCCCCTCCTCTGCCTCTGTGAGGGTATTCCTCCTCCCACCCACCCGTCCACCCAATCCTGTCTTCCTACCTTGACATTCCCCTTTACTGGGGCCTCTAACACCCTTAGGCCCAAGAACCTCTCCTCACCCTGATGGCCAATAAGGCCCTCCTTTGCCACATATGTGGTCCAAGTCATGGGTCTTTCCATGTCTATTCTTTAGTTGGTGGTCCAGCCTCCAGGAGCACCGGGGGTGTCAGGCCAGTTGACACTGTTGCTTCCTCCGTGGGGCTGCAAGCTCCCTCAGTTCTTTCAGTCCCTTATTCAACTCCTCCTGGGACCTCACTCTCAGACCAGCGGTTACTGTAAAGTGAAACTTGGGTATTCCAGACTTTTGGGCTAATATTCACTTATCAGTGAGTACATACCATGTTCATTCTTTTGTGACTGAGTTAACTCGCTCAGGATGATATTTTCAAGTTCCATCCATTTGTCTGCAAATTTCATGAAGTAATTGTTTTTAATAGCTGAATAGTACTCCATTGTGTAAATGTACCACATTTTCTGTATCCATTCCTCTGCCGAGGGACATCTGGGTTGTTTCCAGCTTCTGGCTATTATAAATATGGCTGCTATGAACATAGTGGAGCATGTGTCTTTATTCCATGTTGGAGCATCTTCTGGGTATATCCCCAGGAGTGGAATAGCTGGGTGAGGTGTTGAACTTCTTGAGTTCTTTATATATCTTGGATATTAGCCCTCAGTCAGATGTAGTGTTAGTGAAGAACTTTTCCAAATCTGAAGGCTGCCCCTTTGTCCTACTGACAGTCCTTTGCCTTACAGAAACTTTTCAGTTTCATGAGGTCCCATTTATCAGTGGTTGATTTTAGAGCCCAAGCGATTGGTGTTCTGTTCAGGAAATTGTCTCCTATACCAATGCATTCAAGGGAATTTCCAACTTTCTCTTTTGTGAGACTTAGTGTCCATGACTTTATGTTGAGGTTTGTGCAGGATGATAAGTACAGATCTATTTTCATTCTTCTATATGTAGACATCCAATCAGATCAGCACCATCACTTGCTTGGTTAGAGTTACACCAATATATTTTATATTTTTCATGGCTATTGTAAAGGGTGTTGTTTCCCTAATTTCTTTCTCAACCCATTTATCATTTGTAAAAGAAGGGTTACTGATTTCCCTCAGTTAATTTTGTATCCAGAAGCTTTGCTGGAAGTGTTTTTCAACTGTAGTTCTCTGGTAGGATTTTGGGGATTGCTTATACATACTATCATATTATCTATAAATAGTGATGCTTTCATTTTCCATTGTATGGTTTTGGCTTCTTTTTCAAGGTCAAGCATCCAGAGTTGTGTGGGTTTATTTCTAGAGATTCAATTCTATTACACTGATAAACATGTCTGTTTCTGAACCAATATCATGTAGTTTTTGTTACTATAGCTCTATAGTACAGCTTAAGGTCAGGGATGGTAATGCCTACAGAAGTTCTTTTATTGTTCAGGATTGTTTTGGCTATCCTGGGTATTTTGTTTCCATATGAAGTTTAAAATTGCTTTTTTGAGGTCTATAAAAATTTGTGTTGGAATTTCAGTGGGGTTTCCACTGAATCTGTAGATTGCTTTTGGTAAGATGGCCATTTTCACTATGTTAATTCTACCTATCCATGAGGATGAAGATATTTCCATCTTCTAATATCTTCTTCAATTTTTTCTTCAGAGACTTGAAATTCTTGACATAAAGTTAATTCACTGGCTTGGTTAGAGTTATACCAATATATTTTATATTATATTTTATTATATTATTGGTATTTATACACCAATTATATTTTATATTTATATTTTTCATGGCTATTGTAAAGGGTGTTGTTTCCCTAATTTCTTTCTCAACCCATTTATCATTTGTAAAAGAATGGTTACCGATTTCCTTCAGTTAATTTTGTATCCAGCAGCTTTGCTGGAAGTGTTTTTCAGCTGTAGTTCTCTGGTAGGATTTTGGGGATTGCTTATACATACTATCATATTATCTATAAATAGTGATACTTTGACTTCTTACTTTCCAATTTGTATCCCCATGATCTCCTTTAGTTGTCCTATTGCTTTGGGTAGAACTTCAAGTATTATATTGAATAGATAGGGAAAGAGTAGGCGGCCAAGTCTCATTCCTGATTTTAGTGGGATTTTTAAAAAAGATTTATTTTATTTATGTGAGTGCACTGTAGCTGTCTTCAGACACACAAGAAGAGGGAATCAGATCCCATTATAGATGGTTGTGAGCCACCATGTGGTTGCTGGGAATTGAACTCAGGACCTTTGGAAGAGCAGTCAGTGCTCTTAACTGCTGAGCCATCTCTCCAGCCCCTAGTGGGTTTTTAAGTCTCTCTCCATTTTGTTTGATGTTGGTTATTAGATTGCTGCATATTGCTTTGGTTATGTTTAGGTATATGTCTTGTATACTTGATCTTTCTAAGAGTTTTAACATTAATGAGCATTGGATTTTATCAAAGGCTATTTTAGCATCTAATGACATGTTCATGTGAATTTTTTCTTTCAGTTTGCTTTTATGGTGGATTATATTGATGGATTTTTGTATATTTAACCATCCTTGCATCTCTGGGATGAAGCCTACTTGATCGTGATTGTTTTTGATGTGTTCCTGGATTCAGTTTGTGGGTATTTTTGCATAAATGTTCATAAGAGGAAACAGAGGTAGCATATGCTGGTAAGCATGTGGAACAAGGGGAAGACTCCTCCATTGCTGGAGAGAGTGCAGACTTGTACAACTGCTTTGGAAATAAATTTTGCCATTTCTCAGAAAACTTGGAATCTCTCTACCTCAAAACCCACTATTGGGCATATACCCAAAAGATGCTCTATCCTCTCACAAAGACAATTAATCAACTATTATCATAGTAGCTTTATTCATAATAGCCAAAACTGGACATAAATTAGATGTCCCTCAACTGAAGAACTGATAAAGAAAATGTGAGACATCTATACAATGGAATACTTTTCAGTTATTAAAAACAAAGACATCATGCACTTTGTAGACAAATGGTTGGAACATGAAAATATCATCCTCACTGAGGTAACAGAGTCCCAAAAGGATATGCATGGTATATATCCACATATAAGTGGATATTAGCCATAAAATACAGGATACCTATGCTACACTCCACATACCCAAAGAAGCTAATTAGAAGGAATGCACAAGCAAGAATGGTTGAACCACACTTTAAAAGGGGAAATAATGAAGTCATAAGAGGTAAATGGAGGGAAGGAACTATATGGGAGAGGGACTGGGGAAAATATTGGGGGAGGAGTTCATGATCATGTGTTGGGAGGGACAGGAGAGATGGCCAAATAACCATGAGAAAGAATGGAAATCTGTAACTGACAAGGGTGGGGAGATGTGGGACATCTCCAGGAAATAACAGAGAGTTGGGATAAGGAAGGCACCCAAGAATGGGTAACCTTAGCTGTGATTGACAGCATTGGGGATATGGAACCTGAAGACGCTACCTCCTGTAGCCATGCAGGGACTCCAGTGGAGCGGTACACCAACCCACACACAAATTTCAACCCAAAATCTATCCTGTCTACAAGAAACTCAGGGACAGGGGATGGAGCAGACACTAAGGGAATGGCCAAAAATTACAGGCCCAACTTGAGAGTTATACCATATGCAAGCATCAATCCCTGACACTATTAATTATACTGCTTTATGCTTGCAGACTAGAGTCTAGCTTGGCTGTTCTCTGAGAGGCTCTACTCAGCAGCTGACTCAGATAGATGCAGACACCCACAGCCAAACAGTGAATGGATCTTGAAGACTCTTATGGAAGAAAAGGAGAAAGGATTGTGGCCCCTAATGGGAAAGGCACTCCGCAGAAAGATCAACAGAGTCAACTAACCTGAAACTTTGGGGCTCTCAGAGACTGAACCACCAACCAAAGAATATACATGGGTTGGACCTGGGCCTCCCCACATTTATGTAGCAGATGTGCAACTCGATCTTCATGTGGGTCCTGAACAGCTAAAGCAGTGTCTATCCCAAAAACTGTTGCCTGTTCCTGGGATATGTTCTTTTATCTGGGCTGCCTTGTCTGACCCCAGTAGGCAAAGATGTGCCTAGCCTTGCAGATTTGAAGTGCCAGGGTTGGGGGATACCAAAGAGATCCCTTATCAGTTCAAAGAAGAAAGGGATATGGGAGAGGGAAAGGATTATGGGAGAGGATGACTGGGACAGGAGCAGTGAGCAGGATGTAAAGTGAATAAGTTAAAACAAAACAAAACAAAATGAACAAACAAACAAACAAACAAACAAACAAAGACATGTTGGTGTATGTGAATCCCTGAAACACCACATTCTTTCTGGAGAGAAACCTATCAAGACAAAAGCATTGCTTTTGAAATTGAAAGATGCTAGTATCATGTATTGGCCAGAATATTACACATTATACATAATTCCTTTATAACATAAAATGTAGTATTTTCAAAAGTTTACTGCCATGGTATCAAGATATCAATTTCTCATAGGAATTGGGAGCTAAATTAATTTTCAAGATGCTGTGTGATTAACTTTGGAAGATACTTTATAAGATAATAGCAGAAACCTGTCTACATTTCTAAAGTTTTTCACTTTAGCAATTAAAAACATCTGCAAAACTTAAAAGCAGTGTGCCATACCGTGCTCCTTTTCAGTTCTCCTTTCTTTCTACTGAGAGTTTCTAAAAGCAGTGTAGTTTAGATCACCATGAAGTTCTCATCACAGAAGTTTAGGGATGCCTGTACCTTGAAGGATGATGTATTTAAATAGTATGAAATACTGGTTGAAATTGAACCAAGGTGCTAAGGGAACAGTTGATACATAAACGAGTATTTTCCACAGACTCTTTTTTGCAGGACTATCATGTAAAATTATCCAACCAGTGTGGGTAGGGTTTGGCATATTTAAATTGCCATCACCTGTGTCTCATTTATCAAAAATATAATAATTATATATGTAACACAGTTATGATAATTTCCTTACTAATTAAACTAAAGACAAGGTAACTGCAAATAAAATATATAATGCTTTTATTTTCAAGCTTAATATTAACATAAATAGAAGTGTAAAATCTTTCTAACAATATTTTGTAGGAACAAAAAGAGAGCCTTTTCATTGATAATTTCAAATTTTAGGAGAAGAGAATATGAGGAATTTAAATTAAAAATAGAAAACCAAATTAAAAGTCATCTAGAATCACAATATTTTCCCAGTCAGAGAAAGGCCGTAATTTCTGTTATTATGGAAGAAATAAAATGAGCCCCCAAACAGTAAATTGTTTTCTGGGGGATATATCCACTCTATTGAGCATTAATAAGTACAAATAGCATGCAATGCAAAAGTCAGTTTAGAAGTCCTTGTCATTCAGCCATGCAGTAAGGAAGGTATGTGAGATTACACTAAATTTTAAAGGCTGATGAGGTACAGGGTTGTGAGAAAGACAAAGATACTTTTCTGAGTATCTAGAAAAGAGATTCTGAAATGAATGGCTTTCCTTGACACGGTGGATACATAATATTAAAGATGCAGAATAAAAGAATAAAAATTACAAATGGAGATGTCATGTGTTCATTTTCATCTAGAATGTCATTGTGATATAAGAAATGTCCATTAAAGGAATAGATTTTCCCTTTCACTGTTATTTTGAAGAGTTATCCATTGTTAGTTTTAAAATAATATGTGTGCATGTGTATGGTTTATGTCTGTATGAACTTCTTCAGGTGTGTTATCATGTGTGTTAGGCTCCTTTTGCACTGTAGTATATGTATGGATGTCACAGGACACCATCATGCAGGTCCCCACTTTTGAGCTTGTTTAAAGCAAGATCTCATTTGTCATTCCACACACCAGGCTAACTGGTCACTGAGCTTCAGGGGAGGAAGTCTCTTCCTCCTTCCTCCCATCTTGTGAAAGAAGCAGTGAAACTAGAGATGCATCAACTCGTCAGACTTTTAAATAGATTCTTGAGATCCTGTGTTCTCAGATTGTCATGCATCCAGAGCAAACCTTTTATGCACTGAACCGATGCCCTGGCCTCCTTCTTCCAATCTTAAATAACAGGTGGAAACCTATGCTTATGAATACTTTTCTGTCCATCACTCAGAGTGTTTATCTAACTCTCTTCTCTTTGACTTCTTCATTTAACCAATATTTATCAGCTCAATTACATTAATATTTTAGCATTCAAACTGCTCTTACTCTAGTCAAATATGATAGAGATATGAAAGAAGTGCTAGTATTTACTAGAGCACTTAAACTGAAGAAATACAGAGTGAGAATGTGTGGCTATCCTGTGTTCCACCAATGTATGGACATTATCACTGGCAAATACTAATATGGTCACAAGTACATTCATTTAGTCTTGACAACAATTTCTAAATTATACCTTTCATTATTAGTACACTACAGGTTATTATGACAAATAGCTTAAGTGGCATTAAAGTAGAGAATAAATGTTAAACAATGAATTGTGATTCTAGTCATTCTAAGTTTAGAACCTGTTTTCAAGATTAATATATTATTAGTTTATATGTATGGGTGCTTTGCCTACATGTAAGTCTGGGCACTGCATGCTATATTTGTCTATGCAAGCCAGAAAAGGCTTTTGGAGTCTCTAGAACTGAAGTTACAAATGGACTTGTGAGCCACCATGCATGTTCTGGATATCAAAACCAGGTTATATTCAAAAATATAAAGTGTTATTTACCATTAGCTATTTTTTCTGTATCCTTGACTCATTTTGAAATTGTATTCCTGAAGATTATAGACTATGTGAATTATAGTATGCTATGAGAAGAAATGAAAGAGAGGTATCATGATAATTCCTTTCAGGTGTTATTTGCTTGCAAGCATCCCAATAATAATTTGGATATACAGGTTTTCCACTCATAATTAAACAAGAATTAAAGTAATAAAATTAATGCATCATATTTTCATGATTTAGAGTGAGATTCATCTATCCAGTTAATATTTCAGTGATTAATTCAAATATTCAACTATTAAATCAGAGAATGCCTAATATCTATTTCATGCCAGGTATCAGCCTTGGTTATGGTGCCCATAGTGAGCAATGTCTTGGAAAAAAAAGGCAAAGGGCCTTTTACCACAGGGGCACTTTGTTCCCTGGATTGTTCTTGGATGTGATGTTGTATCTCCTGCCACAACCATTTACATTTAACTCATGAGACATGTTTGTACTTGTAAGGTGTCAGAACATAGCTATAGAACCCATTCCTGTCAGTGTCTCTTGGATATGGCCTTCTGCCTTGCTTGCATGCCTTTCCAGATATAATCTATAATATGTGCCAGGCAATTGTGTTTAAATTGGTCTGCCCTGAGAAAGTTGTGGGAAAAAGCTGCTCTATTAATAGTTAGTATGGTCTCATTGAAGTTAATTTTCATGTTTTTCTGACCACTTTTTTTAATTCAACCTTCCTTGAATCATTGTTTTCTTTGCTACATTTGTGTATAAATGTACACTGAAACTGCAATAAAGTTGTCTACAGAAAAAAAAACGAAAACAAAAAACAATCAAATAAACTGTGGGGCAGGAAACAAACAACTGCCATTTCAAAAAACAGAAATTAAAGAAATACAAACAGAGTTCTCCATTGGCTGTGTCTATTAGAAAAAATAAAAATAAACATTTATAAATGAAAAAATTCAGAAGAGGCTGTGATTAATCTGACTTAAAGAAGTGCTTTGAAATTCCTGCTAATTAATTAGTTAGACTAACAGAGAAGCCTGAAAAGCAGACATGTAACAGAATGCTATTATCCTGTGTGAATAAAGACATACTATGTTTCAGTAAACACCTAAACTATAAATGGCAATTTACAGGAAGGAATGTGTATAGTAAAAGTTAATTTTTCTTAATTTTACTTAAAATAAAATATATTTTAATTAGTAAAAACCTGTTAAAATTGTACATAATAATATCAAAGCACAGGATATTTTAGTCCACATACATAATGGGTAACATTTAAACCATCTAACTTCAATTAGTTTCTTAATGTGTTAGACATCACCTTACTATATAAATCAAAAATTAGTTCATAGAAACATACCCAGAGAAATGAGCACAAATTTGTGTTTGTAATTGTTCATAGTTAATTATTACAGATAAAGACAGAAACAATTCTATGTGAATAACAGATAAATATATGGAATAAAACTTACTAGTGATAGATAATAATACAATATGCTATAAAGTAGAAGGTACCTAAATTATGATTGTTCTGCAAATACAGGCTAAGAGAGAGAGAGAGAAAGAGAGAGAGAGAGAGAGAGAGAGAGAGAGAGAGAGAGAGAGAGAATACTGCATAAGGTCATTATTTATATAAAATATCAAGAATGGCTGATTTATAGAAATAAATAAGAAAAAAATGTTTTTCCAGTGTTGTCTGCAAATAGGACTGAAGGAACTTTTGGAGGTGACAAAAAACTCCACAATTTGAATTGAAATGACACTTGAATAACTATGTCAATCTATTACAAATCATTATCAGCTCTTTCTGACAGGGCTAATTTACTACTGGCTCTTCCTTATGAGATCAGCTACTTCTAGAGCACTTACAGTGGAAGAATTTTATGGTGCATAAAATATACTTCATTAAATTATCTTAGAATATAGTTAGAGAAGCTAAGCATGATGACATATATTTATGACACCAGAACTCAGGCAGTAGAGGCAGGAATTCAAGGTCATTGCTAGTTACATGCTGAGCAGAAAGTTAGCCTGGGATACATGAGTCACTGCCTCAAACAGACAAACAATAAACAAATAAATATATAAATTTAAATAGATTTTATAATATGGAACGAACATGCAGCATAATACAAACAGAACCCTGGAAGAATTTGAAATGAAGATGTAGTGAATGATTACATTTATGTGACATAAATTTATGTGACAATGCAGTAAGAGCAAAGCTCTGGAACCAGGCATGGTTGCTTATGCCTGAAACCCAGGATTTGGGAGACTGACGCAGGATGATCATAAGGCTGAAGGCATCATGAACTACATAGCAGGACTCTTTCTTAAAATCACTCAGTAATCATGTCAAGTTTTCATTTCAGAGGATTGGAGTAGAGAGTATTTATTTGACTCTAAAGGGTAGATTGTGGGAAGTTTTGAAGCTATGGAAGTGTTTGTCTCTAACATGGTCGTTCCGGCAATCAGTTCTCTGCAGTTGTCATATTTCCTAGAACTGTGAACCAATGAACAAATTTTCCATACTAATTAAAAGTGCACTTAAAATATGTTGATTGGTCAAGTCCATTTTCCCTACAGAACTGTTGATTGTTTGGCATCAACTCTGTTAGTTAATGCTTTACCATACTCTCCAGCCAAACTGGAAAATCATTTTACAACTTCAGTTTACTATGTTTAAACAAACGCTAAACATCTTTGCAGTCACTTTGAACTGCATTTCCCTGGATTTATGATCCTTTCCCTAATACAAAACAATTTTTATAAGAATTTCTTGCCACAGAAATATGTCCAGCACCATTCTTCTGACTACTGTACATTCACAGAAAACAGAGACATTAGAGAATATTCAGATGATCTAATTACAAGCACTGAGTGCCCCCTGAACATGGTACAATGACTCGCTATTTCTACTTTGGGGAAAAACATTTGATGTGAGAGTAATTTCATTTCATAAAGTGACAACATCCCTGTTTTGAAAAACTCAAATACATCAAAGGGATGCATGATGCGGATTAGGAAAAGGGCATTTCTGTGGGGCAGCTGATACATCATGGTTCCCCGATCTTAATGCACACACTTCTAAATTCTTCTTCCTGACAATAGAGGCAGCATTCTGATCCATTACTTCTGTGCTGTCATCTTTCTATTACATGATCCAGTAGACGCTCAGATGAAAGGTAAAAGAAAACTAGGAAGGATGAACTTTTATTATACGGTGGCTATATTTGTCAGTCCACGGTCACTAGCTCTACTATTCTACACTTGTTGGTTCTAAGCTCCTACTTAGAACAATTGCATTGACAAATTCTTTGTAACTCCATCAAAGTTGTAGATAGGGTGACCATTTTGCTACTGGTATTCTAAATCATCATACTTTCATTATTATTTTGGTCTTTCTGATGAAGCATCTGAAAGAAGGATTATCAGGGGAAAGAACATATTCTGACTCATAAATTTGAGAGGAAATATTCCACCATTGAAGGGAAGATTTCGTAGCGGATATAGATATCATCAGAGGGCATGGGGATGCTTTCTTACATTTCACAGACCAAGAAACAGTTGGTCTGGAACCAAGGTCATGTTATAACTCAGAAACTCAGCCTCCAGCAACTCTCCAGTTGGGCTCCACTGCCTAGAGGTTCTATGACCTCCTCACAGGGTCATGTCCATATCATAATGAAAAATGAATTAATCCAACCTCACAAATTCCCAGAGTCTTTCAATTCCAATAAATGACTGGTAAGGGTCAGAGGCCAAGTACTGTAATTTCAACATGCAACTCCCATCCTCTCCCAGATGTATAGACCTAAGCATTTCAATATATCATACCCAGTTGGAGTCACTATTTTGAGAAGTTTGTGTGGCAACGTGGAAGAAGAAACAAAACAAATCCATGCTTGAATCTTGTTTCTTTAATTGCCTAGTACCAAGAATATTGTTTAATATAATGGCCCAATTATTTTTATATAATGTCACTCAATACATAATCATATTCTACCCTTGTCTACAAATGTTTGCTAACACACAGTATTTTGTGTCATCCCTTTTAGTATTTTAGTGCTGATATATAATCTTACTGGATATTTATAAATTGTTTGAAGGATGCAACTACTTCCTTATATGTTTTTTCTATATGTATGCCTGTGCTCAGCAAGAATGTAACTAGACCTTTGCAAAAGTTAGTTCAGCTGAAACAAAAGGCAGAACTTGTACTGAGTATATACAGGAGGGTGCTGGGACTTCACTGTTTACATTATAATTCAGGCTAGGCAAGCAGTTAAGGTCAGATTAGCTCTTGACCAAACAACTTCTGCCAGCACATTCTGAATTAATTTTTGAAACTTGATGAAAACAGAATGTGTAATTAAACTGAAAATTCTCTTTTATCTATATTAAGTGCATTCAATGAATGAATTGAAAGAAATATGTGTCAGAACACACATACATTCATTAAATGGGAGAATTTATCCATGATGATATAACAATACTTACTGTATCATTTTCATTGCAATAATATAAATTTTCTCTTAGATTTATATGTTTTGAAATCATACATTATAAGTTTTTATATGATAAATATTGCAAAAGTAAATATTATCTCCCTACCCTTTTCCCCTTACCTTTTTATTATTATAAATCATATTTTATGATTGGAAGTTTCTAAAAATGTCTTGAAATAACAAAGGTGAATAGTCAATATAATTTGTGAATATGTTTCATTAATATCAGTAAAACAAGGATCTGATTAATGTGACTTGAAAACTTCAGACAATGTATTGAGCAGCTTGCTGATTACAATCTATGATAGTTTCTCTCTTCGGTGCAGATATTGATTTGATGGATGGAGTTGCAGTAATTTTTCTTTTGACATGGCGGTGCTAATGATCATTGAATTCTCACTGACAACAGCAATGGGTCATGTTTATTAGAGAACTCCAGTGGTTCCTTAAATTATCTCTCTCCTTCCACTTTGGTTTGCCCTCTCATCTGTCCCTTCTGTCTTTAAGATGTCACATTTCAGAGTCAATAAAAAAAAAAAAAAAAAAAACTCTTGGGGGAAATAAAATGGAATTTTAGCCTTTGAAAGACAAAAATAAGAAAGGAAAAAAGAAAGTAGAGGAAGCACTTTTGTAAATTTTGAGCCTATTACGATCTCCGTGAATATATGACTTTGCCATGTGTGTATTTTACTTAATGTTCATTCTCCGTTTTGATCTAATAACACATCATGTTTTATAAGTACCACTTTATATTAATTTAGCTGCAGATGCTACTTCAGAAAGAATACCATTTATGACAAATAAGCAGAGTAAAGATGTATACTCCTCAGTGTCTTATCATCCAATGGTATCACATATGATGAAAGATATTCAAATAGGTGTGTCCATCCCAATGATAGGACTCACACGATAAGCAATAGAGGAAGGAATGATGCTTGTTATTAGAATAATAAAAATACATCAAAAATATGTTTAGAGAAGAGTCATACAAATGTTAGAGGTCTGGTTCTCACAAGGACTTGTTCTAAGACAATTGTGGTCATCTCAATTAGAGATATAAAATCCTACCTGCTTGAGAAACTGAATGTGGAGAGATGTTTTGGGTAGATGTTGCCAACTGAGATTAAGAAGGAGCTCCTAGACTGAAACACAAACCAAAGAGCGTACATGGCCTCCCCACACACATGTAGCAAATGTGCAGCTTAACATTCTTGTGTGACTAGAACAACTGTAGCGGGGGTCTGACCAAAACCTATTGCTTGTCTATGGGATATATTCTTCTAGTTGGACTGCCTTGTCTTGCCTCAGTGGAAGAGGATCTGCTGAGCCCTGCAGAGACTTGATGTGCTTGGGTGAGGGGATACAGAGGGGAGACCCTACCCTCTCAGAGGAGATGGGAAGGGGGTGGAGGGAAGATGGAAGGAGGACCAGGAGAGGAAGAAGTGAGTGGGATATAAAGTGAATAAATTTTAAAACAGAGAGAAGAAGCTCCTAAGTAGATCAATATATGCATAGATTCATTTTTATGTAATTTCACTTATGATTCCAAATGCCTTATGTTTATTGTATTTAAAAAATTGTATTATGTATACAGATCATGAGAATAATATATTTTATGTCTTGTGATTATGTATACATTAATATGCACATAATATGTGCCCACAGACCACCAAATATAAACTTTATCTGAATATTTCATTAAAGAGTATTCACTATAGCATAAATGATATAACCTGAAAGATTCAATATTTCAAGCTTTGGTGTAAATCTTGCTTTTAAGAAGTGGTCTTTAGCAACATTATTTCCTGATGCTTGGTCAATGACAAAATATTGATCATGATAACACTTTGCAGGCTTGTTGGTGGTTTATAGACAGTCCTTGTTAAATACTTAGTGTAATCCTTCCATGGTAAACATTGACATATCCAGATTATCAGTCAAACAAATATCTCATGAAGTTTCTGATTCAACGTATAGAGTTCATCACAATCGTTTGTATAAGAAGCATTTATTCCCACTAATAGCATTTCCATTGCTATGGAATAAAGAAATGCAAAAGCCACAAGTCCTATCTTCACTGGCACAACATTTAGAGAAGGAATTGTGAAAAAAGGTCATAATTCTATGACAAGTTAGTCATTATATGACACAGATTCAACTGTACTCCTCTCTTGTACATGTAATACGAACATATTATACACACTTAATAAACATAAGACTATTAGAACAGTGAGGAGTGAACTTACATAAAACTGACCCTATGCGTTTGCTTTGTTTTATTTGTTGCTGGTGCTAATAGCATGGAAAAATAAGATCTAGAATAGAGGTAAATTGTTTTAGCTCAGAATTTTCCCAACCAAGTATACAGAAAGCTTCATTCACAACATGGGTTTCTTCTACCTGCACTAGTAAAGTAAGTGTAAGATGAGAATGATACAGGAACTACTGTTAGATGTCAGGATATGACTGGAAGTCTTCCAGGGGAGGAAATGCTGATTCTAATCTATAAAGTACAACATTAAAAAATTTGGTTTGAGAGAATATACATAGTATCAAAGAAAAGATTGAAAACTGAAGCAAGAAACAGACTACACTAAATTATATTATGCATGTTACTATATCTGTTATTTCATGTGTGTTGTACTTATCTCAGTGAGGCACAGTTAAAGCTTCTTCCCATATACACATAAAACAGATAAACTTCATTGTGATGGAACAACTTGAAATTAGATTTACTTTGATGCCAAGAAGAGAGAAAAAATGCAGCGATGTCTCAATTCTTCTGTAATATAAAAGTTCTTTATACCACATAGATATCTCTATGTGGTATGAAGAACTAGGAGGCTTTTCAGAGTGTTAGGACTGGACTGCATTCATGTACATTACAGGATACTATGTGATTACTCTGATGAAATTCGTGAATGTGGTTTTGCATAGAGCACTGATACAGGAACTAGAAGGATATGACAGAGCAGCAGAAAACAAAAACATGAAACTATATGACTTTGATTTCTATTGCTGTGATAAAGCACCATAACCAAATCCAACTTAGGGAGCAAATGGCCTATTTGGCTTGTAGGTTACAGACCATAATCAGGGAAAGCCAACACAGGAATTCAAGGCAGGAGTCAAGAACTGAAGAAGAAGCCATGTAGACATTCTTACTCACTTGCACATAATGGCTTGCTCATCCTACTTTATTATACAGCAAAGGAACATTTTCCTCAGAGCTGATGGTACCCACTACACTTGTTTCTACCACATCAATCCTAAACCAAGCAAATGCACCCACAAAATCTCTTGCAGGCAATATTATGGAGGTTTTTTTCCAATTGTGGTTCCTTTACCAAGATGAATCTATCTTCTCTCAAGATGAGAAAACATACCAGGATGGCAGTATTGTAAGCCATCTTCATGGCTTTGCTTAAGAACATATTTTGTGTATCTATACTCTTTGTCATCTTTTGTACACAAATCTACTGGACAGAGAAGGCAAAGACATTTTGCTTATGTATCAGCTGGCTCCAAATTTGTCTACGGATTATTTTAAAAATAACAATTAGTAATTAGAATGCATTAAGGTCATAGTGATTTGCATAGCAATTCAAATTCAAGGCAGAAACTGGCCTTCACAACAGAGTAACATCCTAATACATTTGTTTTCTCTTGGAGAAGGTGTGCTACTTACTTTCATTTTCATTTACACCTTTCTCTAAGATCATTATTTATCACTCTTTTGAATCACATGTATTGACTGCTGCAGTAATATCAACAAGACCTGCTTACTACTGATTAAAGATAGAAGAAAAGAAGATGTACTAGTCATTTGTAATTTTGATAGAAACCATGGATGATTCTTTTTATTTGTAAGACATAGAGGAATTATTCAAATGGAAAATTGTTCTATTGTCTTCTTTTAGCAAAATGGAGTGCATACTCACTATTAAGGATACTTTGATCTCTGTGGATTAACTTTGTCCAAAACAGTTTATGAAGATTACTTATATATCTGAATATATGCCATTTTTCGTAGAAATGAATGTATTGTTGGTAAAATAGAAGAAAGCAACTATACCATCTATGACTGTTAAAAAGTAAAATCTACTTAAAAATTGCCTACAGTTTTCTACAAGATTCATTAACAGAGGCGAAAGAATAAGGTCTAAAGAAGGTGAGCATACGTGTGAGTGGGCTTATGCATGTATTCATGTGTGTACCTGTGGGTATACGTTTGTGAGCTTGTGTATGTGTATGTGTGTGCATGCATGTGGACATGTGTGAACACATGTGTGTCTAAGGGTTTTATTGTTGTGAAGGGACACCATGACCACCACAACTTTTATGAAGGAAAACATTTAATTCGGGCTGGCTTACAGTTTCAGAGATTTAGTCCATTATCATCAAGGTGTGAAGCATGTCAGCACCAGGTAGACATGGTGCTGGAGAAGAACCTAAAAGCCGTACACCTTGATCTACAAGTAGGAGAAAGAAACTGTGAGCTACACTGGACTTATCGTAAGTATATAAGACCTCAAAGCCCACCCCCACAGTGACACACTTCCTTCAACAAGGCCATACCTACTCTATCAAGGGTACATCTGCTAATAGTGGCGTTGCATATGGGTTAACCAGTCAAACACATGGGTCTGTGGGGAACATTTCTATTCAAACCACCATAGTGTGTGTGTGTGTGTGTGTGTGTGTGTGTGTGTGTGTGTGTGTGTGTGTGTGTGTAAAGACAGAGTGGGTTAAGGAGGGAGATTTTATTTTAAAATTTTACATTCCAAATAAAAGTCAGTTTTATTTGAAGTAATCCACAGTGGCCAGCATCTTTGGTAAAGTTAAGTTAAATTTTATATTCACTCATGTAAATACTAAAACATCATAACTGTGAAGAGAGGAGCACAATTTTTCATCATATGACAATGTTTTGAAATGTGTTAATATTTTCTGAGTATGAGCCAGGGAGCTACTCTTTTAATCTAGAGGATTATTCCATGAGAGATCACTGACATGGCAGAAACTGAAATGTTGCCTATTTTCCAGTTTTGGAATTACTTCCATAAGGCATTTTTTAATAAATTATATTAGGTTTGGAGAAAAATTTTCCCCAATTTCATAAGCCAAAGTTAGGAAATCACATCTATATAATTAAAGTGAATACACTAAGTTGATCATAAGAACCTACAAAAGAGAAATAGTATTCACTTTGCATATCTGTGGAAGATTCAGTATTCCTCAGCAGATGTTGATATGTTCTTACCTTCTGTTAAATAGGGGATTGGCGAAGGTATTTGAGGAAAGATGTTAGTCTTTGTTCTGGGTAATTGCCATTAACAAAACTATTTGTAAAAAGAGGTTGGCTCTGCATTGTTTTAAAGAAAGTTTTATCATGACAACCATTCTCTATATCATAGGTTATTAAAAACAAGGCATGAAATATATTAAAGTTCAAAATTTTTCATATTATTATTATTTTATGATGAAATTGCAATTTGGTGAATTTTAGTTGTAATGGCAATATTTAAATCAGTTTTATACTTTTTATTCTCACTCACATGAAGTGTCACTTAAATGTGATTAAGTAGTGGTAAAATATTTAATTTTATTAGTGAGCAAATCTACTGATTGAGTCCCTTAATACTTGAGATTATGAACAGTTTTGTGAGAATTTATAATTAAAAATAGAATTGAAAATGTATTATTCATGTATTTATATCAAATTTGTTATTGATAATATACTTGCCAGATGGTTACTACAAAGCAAGTATTTTAATATGGCATGAAAATAATATAAACAAGTGATTCATAATTTAGTGAAATCCTTAACTGCAATGCTATTGATGAGTTTAACTATTTTTGAGGGTGAAAAGAATACCCCTATTGAGTGGATGTCTTATCAACATGAGGAAATACATTGTTAGAGAGGGAAGTGTAGATTCAAGTTAAAGACCAGCAACTTGAATACTCTGTTGCTCCTGAAGGCCATGTAGTACTGGGTAGAACCGTGATTATGGTTCATTGCATCCTAGAACGTGGCAACCAGAAGACAAATCATCAGTTGACTCAAAAGAACTGTGGAAAATAGATGAAATAAGAACTTTGGTGGTATGGTTTTGGATGAAAAAGTTAACACTGAGAAATGTCAGAAGGAGAGATGCATAGATGTATTGCAATGAGAATCAAGTATGATGAGGATTAGGCTCCGGGCAACATTGAGCATGTGCATAAAAAGCCGTGTGAGAACAAAGACCACATGTACAAAGAAGAAGAAGCTGTGTGCATCTGTTAGCTACATTTTCTGTTTGTGAATGTAGGAAGAATTATTGGAAATGAAGGAAAAATTCTGAATGAGACACATATTGCCATATATTCCTTTTAGACATGCCATCTACATTTGCACAAACTTCTGCAGGTGATATATTTATGTAGTAGCCCATACAATTTACACCCTGTACTGGCTAGTTTTGTGTGTCAACTTGACACAAGCTGGAGTTATCACAGAGAAAGGAGCTTCAGTTGAGAAAGTGCCTCCATGAGATCCAGCTGTAAGGCATTTTCTCAGTTAGTGATCAAGGGGGGAGGGCCCCTTGTGGGTGGTGCCATCCCTGGGCTGGTAATCCTGGGTTCTATAAGAGAGCAAGCTGAGCAAACCAGGAGAAGCAAGCCAGTAAGTAACATCCCTCTGTGGCCTCTGCATCAGCTCCTGCTCCCTGCCCTGCTTGGGTTCCAGTCCTGACTTCCTTTGGTGATGAACAGCAGCATGGAAGTGTAAGCTGAATAAGCCCTTTCCTACCCAACTTGCATCTTGATCATGATGTTTGTGCAGGAATAGAAACCCTGACTAAGACACATCCCATACATTTTTATTTTAAAAATCACTAAATAAGTAGATGCCTTTTATTTAGTTTAATTTTCTGTAGGCATCCCAAATCTCATATGTATACCTATCCATGCCTGTTAATATGTTGTTGTTTGTGAGTGTAGAAAGAATTAGAAATGAAGGGAAAAGTTTGAATGAGGCTAATATTACTTTGACAATTTTTATGCACATGCCCTCTGCACATAAACAAATTCCTGCAAACTCTATATTTCAAAATGTTTCATGACTATATTAATATAGAGAGCTATGAAGCATGAAGTTAAATATATATATAATTTATCATAATATTGACTTTTTATCATCTATATAGCATTTCATTATTTTCTAACATGTGTACCTTTCATTAAACTACTTTTACCTGGAAAAATAATGAAATGATTCTCACTAGATATTTCAGTATGCTACATAAATAGGCATGAAATCCTAATGTTTTGTAGAAGCTTGTGGTGGTTTGAGTATACTTTGCCTGCAGGAAATGGCACCATTAGGAGGTGTGGCCTTGTTGGAGGAAATGCATCACTGTGTAGGCAGGCTTTGAAGGCTCCTAGTACTCAAGTTCCACCCAGTGCCCAAAAGATCCTCCTTCTGGCTGCATAAAACAGTACCTTCCTTGCTGCCTTTGGATAACTCAACTTCTCCAGCACCATCTCTGCTGCACACTGCCATGCTTTCTGCCATGATGATAATGGACTGAGCCTCTGAAACTATAAACCAACTCCAATTAAATGTTTTCTTTTATATGAGTTGCCTTAGTCATGGTGTTTCCTTATATCAATGAAATCCTAACTAAGACAAAACTATAAGAATGTAATAGAAATGATATATGGACAAAGATACACAGGTAAAAATAAAAGCTCAAATCACTACTCAAGTAAGTACAATCACACACTATGAGAACAGGAGACCAGGGCAACCATGCTGTGGTTCCCCACCTGAAGTTTCCTGAAGTAAGATATTGGGGAGAATTCTTGATCTGGTATGCGCACAGGTTCAACTCATTGGTATTCTGTTGTTAATATTCCTTGAACTGTAGTAGTTGTTGGGAGAAACCATTTCTCCTTTGAAGAGACAGAACCAGGCATAAAGCAGATATCTGAAGACAATAAGTGATAGGTAAAAGCCTATGCACTTACTAACACATGGCTCTTGTCAAGAGAAAAAGTAAGAAGCCTAGATGAGTCCTTGGATCAAGCACATGGACTAAAATTACCATTACAAACATTTTTTTCTCCTTAAAAACTAAAAGATGTTAAACCTTTTAATCCCATGAAACAGTCTGAAAGAATGGTTCATAGACAACAGTGGCATGACATTGAGGGATTTCTTGATAATGCTGTTAGGTATTAGACCAGCTTCCAGTGCTCTCTTCACACTGAAATGTGTTGACACACAGGAAACAAGTCATTACCTTAAGATACCTGAGGATAACTTCTGAAAGAGGAAATGATTGAAATATTTGAGAAACATAAAATGGAAGTACACTATTTCAACATTCATTTTTATTTGTCTTTGGAAAGTATGCTAAACTCCTAAGTCACCTATAATCTACTGGATACAAAGCACAGAGGAAAAGTATTCTTCCAAGCAGATGTGCTATGAGTCCCTACATGAACAGTGAGAAACCTAACACAGTTATGACAAAGTCAACTTGAACTTTTATACTGAGTTTTATTAGGATGTTCACAAGACTCTAAATCCTTCACAAATTTGTTACTCATAGAGATTTGAACATTTGTTAATTTAATTTATATAATGACTTCACATTGTTACTTTAATTTATGTTTCTCTTATTACCAACACTATAATGTGAACTGGCCATCAGGGTATCTTTTTCTGTGTATTAGTTATATATTCAATATCCCAAACCCCTGGGTCATAACTTTGTCTTTCTGTATGCACACACATGCATCTTTTATAGATTATCAATTCTTCTTGTTATTTGAGATTGCAATATGTTCAATTGGTCTGTGGCTTATATGCCAATCATCATGATATTTACTTAAGATTTATCTGTGATTTTGTTGGATTGTTTTGAATTTCTTTACCTTGACAAGCGGGTAAACTTATCACTCCTTAATTGTGGTTTATTCTTTTATATTGAATATTACTTTCCACTTACAGAGGTCATAAAACTATTACATCTATATTCTAAATAATAATGTGTTATATAAATATTTGTATCTTAATTTAAAACTTGAATTCTATATACAATAAAGGATCTAGGTTAACATAACTTATTTTCAATACTAACCATCCAAAAGAGAATACAAAATAATTTTAGATTTAAGGGAAATTAGTTTTACCTCACATCAAACTCTTTTCTCTCTGTCTCTTTCTCTCTCTCACATATACACACTCACAAACATGTACATTGACATTACAATATCTTAGTGTATTAACCAAGTCCAAACTATAAAATGTTAATTAGCAAGCATCTTAATTATTTTTGTTTCTTTATAAGAAATGAGGTTAATTTATTATCTTTTTTAAAGTCATCACAATAATTTATGATAGTTAAATGCCTCTTAAATATACATGATATCTTCTGAAGCCATAAATAGTATGCACTCAACCAGCTTTTATAATCTATTTGGAACATTAAACATGATAGAAGTAGAAAAAAATCTCTTATGCAGTCCTTTATGAAAGGAAATTGTGACAAGTTCCTGATTAGATAGAAACCATTCCATCTCCAAGGGAGAATATGCAGCATAACTGTGGCTTCATAGAATGAATTGGGTAGTGTTCCTTCTGTTTCTATTTTGTGGAATAGTTTGAAGAGTATTGGTATTAGGTATTGTTTGAAGGCCTGATAGAATTCTGCACTAAACCCATCTGGTCCTGGGCTAGTTTTGGTTGGGAGACTTTTAATGACTGCTTCTATTACTTTAAGGCATGTGGGACTGTTTAGACAGTTTATCTGATCCTGATTTAACTTTGGTATTTGGTATCTGTGGAGAAAATTGTCCATTTCATCTACATTTTCCAGTTTTGTAGAATATAGTAGTAGGATCTGACTATTTTTTTAAATTTCCTTAGTTTCTGTTGTTATATCCCCCTTTTCATTTCTGAATTTCTTAATTTGGATACTGTCTCTGTGCCCTCTGGTTATTATGGCTAAGAGTTTATCTATCTTGTTGATTTTCTCAAAGAACCAGCTTTTGGTTTGGTTGATTCTTTGTACAGTTTTTTTTGTTTGTTTGTTTGTTTGTTTGTTTGTTTGTTTCTACTTGGTTGATTTCAGCCTTCAGTTTGATTATTTCCTGCTTTCTACTCCTCTTTGGTGTATTTGATTCTTTTTGTTCTAGAGCTTTCATGTGTGCTATTAAGCTACTAGTGTATATGCTCTCTCCAGTTTCTTTTTGGAAGCACCTAGAGCTATGAGTTTTTCTCTGAGCACTGCTATCATTGTGTCCCATAAGTTTGGGTATATTGTGACTTCATTTTCATTAAATTCTAAAGTCTTTAATTTTTTCTTTATTTCTTCCTTGACCAAGTTATCATTGAGTGGGGCTTTGTTCAGTTTCCATGTGTATGTGGGCTTTTTGTTGTTTTCCTTGCATTGAAGACCAGCCTTAGTCCATGGTGATCTAATAGGATGCATGGGATTCAATCTTCTTGTATTTGTTGAGGCCTGTTTGTGACCAATGATATGATCAGTTTTGGAGAAGGTACCATGAGGTGCTGAGAGGAAGAAATATTCTTTTGTTTTAGGATGAAATGTTCTATAGATATATGTTAAATCTATTTGGCCCATAATTTCTGTGTCTTGGTTTAGTTTGTGTTTCCATGATCTGTCAATTGCTGAGAGTGGGATGTTGAAGTTTCCCCCTATTATTGTGTGAGGTGCAATGTATCCTTTGAGGTTTAGTAAAGTTTCTCTTATGAATGTGGTCCCCTTGCATTTAGAGAATAGATGTTCAGAATTGAGAGATTTTCTTGATAGATTTTTCCTTTGATGAGTATAAAGTGTCCTACCTATCCTTTTTGATGACTTTTAGTTGAAAGTAAATTTTATCTAATATTAGAATGGCTACTCCAGCTTGTTTCTTAGGACCATTTGCTTGAAAAGTTGCTTTTCAGCCCTTTACTCTGAGGTAGTATCTGTCTTTGACATTGATGTGTGTTTTGTATATGCAGCAAAATGCTGGATCCAGTTTATGTAAGCAGTCTGTCTTAGTCAGGGTCTCTATTCCTGCACAAACATCATGACCAAGAAACAAGTTGGGGAGGAAAGGGTTTATTTGGTTTACACTTCCATGTTGCTGTTCATCATCAAAGGAAGTCAGGACTGGAACTCAAGCAGGTCAAGGAGCAGGAGCTGATGCAGAGGCCATGGAGGGATGTAACTTACTGGCTTGCTTGCTTCTCCTGGCTTGCTCAACCTGCTTTCTTATAGAGCCCAAGACTACCAGCCCACAGATGGTACCACCCACAAGGGGCCCTCCCCCCTTGATCACTAATTGAGAAAATGCCTTATGGCTCGATCTCATGGAGGCATTTTCTCAACTGAAACTCCTTTCTCTGTGATAACTCCAGCTTGTGTCAAGTTGACACACAAAACTAACCAGTACACAGTCTGTTAGATTATGTCTTTTTATTGGGGAATTGAGTCAATTGATGTTAAGAGATATTAATAGTGATTGTTGCCTTTTGTTATTTTTATGTTATTTTTATGTTTGTATGGGTATCTTCTGTTGGGTTTGTTGAGAGAAGATTACTTTCTTGCTTTTTCTAGGATGTAGTTTCCTTCCTTGTGTTGGTGTTTTCCACATATTATCCTTTGTAGGGCTGGATTTGTGGAAAGATATTGTGTAAATTTGGTTTTGTCATAGAATATCTTGGTTTCTTAATCTGTGTAATTGAGAGTTTAGCCCGGCATAGTATATTGGGCTGGCATTTGTGTTCTCTTAGGGTCTGTATAACATCTGCTCAGACTCTTCTAGCTTTCATAGTCTCTGGTGAGAAGTCTGGTGTATTTCTGATAGATCTGCCTTTATATGTTATTTGACATTTTTCCCTTACTGCTTTTAATATTCTTTCTTTGTTTTGTGCATTTGGTATTTTGACTATTATTTGATGGGAGGAATTTCTTTTCTGGTCCAATCTAATTGGACTTCTGTAGGCTTCTTGTATGTTTATGGGCATCTCTTTCTTTAGGTTAGGGAAGTATTCTTCTATAATTTTGTTGAAGATATTTACTGGCCCTGTAATTTGGGAATCTTCACTGTCTTCTATACCTATTATCCTTAGGTTTGGTTTTCTCATTGTGTCCTGGATTTCCTGGATATTTTGGATTAGGAGCTTTTTTCAGTTTGCATTTTCTTTGACTGTTGTGTCAGTGTTTTCTATGGTATCTTCTGCATCTGAGATCCTCTCTTCTATTTCTTGTATTCTGTTGGTGATACTTGCATCTAAGACTCCTGATCTCTTTCCTAGGTTTTCTATCTCTAGGTTTGTCTCCCTTTGTGATTTTTTTATTGTTTCTATTTCCACTTTTAGATCCTGGATTTTTTTTTTTTTTTTTATTTCTTCACCTGTTTGGTTGTGTTTTACTGCAATTCTTTAAGGGATTTTTGTGTTTCTTCTTTAAGGGCTCCTAGCTCTTTAACTGTGTTCTCCTGAATTTCTTTAAGGGAGTTATTTATATCCTTATTAAAGTCATCTATCATCATCATGAGATGTGATTTTAAATCAGAGTCTTGCTTTTCTGGTGTTTTGGGATATCCAGTGCTCACTATTTTGGGAGAACTGGGTTCTGATGATACCAAGTAGACTTGGTTTCTGATACTTATTATCTTGCCCTTGCCTCTCACCATCTGACTGTCTCTGGTGTTAGCTGGTCTTGCTGTCTCTGACTGTGGCTTCTCCCTCCTGCCGTCCCGTGTGTTGTTACTCTTGGGAGACCAGTTTTCTCTGGAAGGAATTTGAGTATGGAGAGCTGTGGCACAGGGTCAGCTCCTGGCACAGGCGGAAACCAGGAGGATCCTGTCCCAGGCTGCTCCTCAGTTCCTGTGTCCTGATGGCTCTGGGCAGGTCCTTCTTGGGCCAGGAATTTGAGCAGAAGTGGTGGTCTTACCTGTGTTCACAGGTGTGTAGGCACTCCTGTGAGACCAGCTCTCTCCCAGTGGTAGTTGGATATGGCACAGAATCAGCTCCCAGCACAGACAGAAACTAAAAGATTCCTGTCTCAGGCTGCTCCTTGGTTCTTTTGACCTGAGGGCTCCTGGTGGGTCCCTCTGAGCAGAAGTGGTCATCTTACCTGTGCTCACAGGCCTCACAGGCGTGGCTGCACTCCTGGGAAACCAACTCTCTCCTAGCAGTATTTGGATATGGAGCACTGTGTCACAGGATCAGCTCTGGGTGTAGTCCCATCTTAAATTATTGTGTAGGAAAATTTACTCCAATAATTTTCATTTTCAGTTTTGGGATGATTAAGTAAAAATTTATCAAAAGAATATTTTTCTCTTTTATTTTAAAGTTGAATGGAGGTAAGGAAATAATCCCCTCTCATATTATTTATGAATATAAGTTTTAGATAAGCTTTATAATTGAATTTAATATTTTTAGTTGTTGCTAGCAATTGGCGAAATGCTAATCAAAACAACTTTGAGATTTCACCTTACTCCAATTAGAATGGCAAATGTCAAGAAATCAAACAACAAATGCTATAGGTGATACAGGGAAAAGGGAGCCCTCACTTAATTCTATGGAAATATAACTGCCACTATAGAAATTCCATGAAGAAGTCTCAGAAATCTAATAAAAGAAAAGTCTATAATATTACCCACCTATATCTTTCCTTGGTATATGGCCAAAGAACTTAACATCTGACTCCACGGACACATGTTTACTGCTGCACTATTCATGATATCTAGGAAATGGAAACAACTTAAATGACCTACAACTGCTAAGTGGATAATGCAAATGTAGTACTTGTGTACTTGGGAATAATATTTAGCTATAAAGAAAAAAAATTATGAACTTTGCCAGCAAACTGATGGAACTCAAGATCAGATTGGGGGAGGTAATCCAGAGCCAGAAGACAAACATTTATTTTCTTTCTCATTTGAGTCTCTTTCCTTCACATCTTCAGATGTGAGTACATAGCAAATATAACTACAGGAATCCGAAAATTAAATGAAACAATCGATGGGTTAGGGGGATTAAGGAAGGATAGAAAGGGGATAACAGGGTACACATGATCTGAAAAATAGGAAGTGGGGCTTTATAAAGAGGACAGGAGGACAGACACAGAAAGAAGGAGGGGGATAAAGGGGAACTGCAGCAAATCACTACTCTGTTAGGGAAAATGAGAAAAGGAGGCTCTTTAGAGAGAAGGTGATAAATAAAGGAGGGAAAAGAAATGGATAAAATAGCAGCAAAAATACATGAAATTTCTGTAAGTATATATATCAGTAAATATTTATCTAAAAAACTGAAAAAATTTGTACATGTAACTATATGTTAAAAACATACATGTATAGTTTATACAACAGTTTTTTCATCTGAGCCAATGGTGTTCCCTCTAATACCAAAGATCATGGAACATGAGAAGTCCTCTTCTAAGTTGTTCACACTGTTGCCCAAGAGATTTCTTTAATATCCATCCTATTGGGGCTGCCCTCGGTTGTCCTAGAGACACGATAGTAGGTCCCTATTTTTGAAGACATCATGGACTCCAGTAACAGGAACCAGAGCCCCCTGACCTAAAAAAACACCTAAATGCTTCCTCCCCGGGAACTAGCTTTCACAGTACCAGTTAGTTGTAAGGGACAAAACGGCATTGTGCACACAGATAAGCACTGGAGAAGCCAGGGAAGTTAAATACACAGTATATGTCATTAACGGAATGAGGTGCACAACAGTACTTTCTGGAATGACAGGAATGGTTTAGTTGTACATCCTGGAGATCCTTTGCTGTATGATGAGATAGGCTATGTCCACATCTCCCAGAATTTACTTATTCCAGATGCTTTTCTCTAAATATTTAGCACTGCTTTAAACTATAAATCATTCTTATGAGTGAGATCATGTTTTTTTTACAACGGCCCAAGATTTCTGTGTTATCTTTTCATTTTTTTTAAAAGAAAAACCCCATTACTAAGTAATATATGGTTACAAAACAAAAGCAACACATGATTATGGCCATCCTTATCCCCGGTTACACTGTGAATCAGAAAGTCAAAGCAGTTACCCTACTGTTGACACTTTCTAGGCACCAGGAAAATGCTAATACAAATTTCTTGTGCTGTGTCCTCAAAACAGAAGGCAATTGTGTCTGAAGGTCTGAAGACCTCTTTTTAAATTTTGCTGACATTTGAAGAATGTTTTTGTGTGCTTTAGGACTTGAGTAATATATATATTTTTTAATAACAAGAGGGAAAAATAAATTATGGAATTCTTTCTTAAAACGTGAATGCCAAGCTGGGCAGTGGTGGCGCATGCCTTTAATCCGAGCACTTGGGAGGCAGAGGCAGGTGGATTTCTGAGTTGGAGGCCAGCCTGGTCTCCAGAGTGAGTTCCAAGACAGCCGGGGCTACACAAAGAAACCCTGTCTCGAAAAACAAAAAAACAGAAAACAAACAAACAAACAAAAAATGTGAATGCCAAAGATTTTTTAAAGTTTCTTTTGTTTGCATGTATGTATAAATGTTAAGACAGTTGTGAGCTGCCATGTGGGTGTATAAAAACAACCAGTAACCTAATGCTCTTAACTGTTGAGCAAATTTTCCATCCCCATGGAAAAGATTTTTTTTTCATTCTTTAATCCTTTTTTACGATCCAGTCTTTTTATCCAACTCCTGGTCTGGCCTCTGACTTTCCTTATCATATACCTCCTCCACCTCCCCTCTCTCCATCTCCAAGAGGATGACAAAGTGTCACATCTAAGTAGCATTACCCATTTCTGTTGGTTTGTTTTTTAAGGCAAGATCTCTAGACCAGAATGGCCTTGAATTTGTCTCTGATCCACCTGCCCCCACTCCCACATTTTGGGTATATATGTGTGTGTGTGTGTGTGTGTGTGTGTGTGTGTGTGTGTGTGTGTGTGTGTATCTGTGTGTGTATCCCCCAAGACTAATGTGTTACTGCAATGGAACCCAGGTCCAGAACAATTCTGACATTCAAAGGCATTATGTTTACCCTAGTCAATCTCCTAGACTCTATCTCTGAGTCAATAGTACCTATTCTTGTGAAAGAAGCCAAATGAACTTTGTAAAGAATCTCAATGTAAACATGTCATAAATTGTTGTGCACTTGGGACTGAGTTGTTGTTGAAAACCTTTTTGCCAAAATTGTACAGGGCTTAAACTTTTCAGAAATAAATGGTCTAGTTCAGACTCTAGAAGTCTTGCTCCGCCACTGGTTACAATTATATCAAGCTGAGCTGATATCATTCTTACCTCTCTCTGATCACTTTTTCCCTGTCTGCTATAAAGCTTTTAGGGGAATCACCACAGTAAGTATCATACAAGACTGCAGAGGCAGCCAATAGTCCTACTCAGTTATGATGACTATGAAGCATATCAACGACCAGTATGTCATTATAACTCTAAGAATGCAGTAGGAGCAGGTCCACCTTGATCTAATATATTCTGTCTACAGGACATAAAACTCACTTAACGGGAAGGAAATCATGCTTTGTGCCGAAGTTAGCTAACTACTCAGGGATAGTGAAGCCATGTATACTCACGCATGCTAAGGGAGACCTTATTAGTACAGCCTTACTAAATCAGTGTACGTCCTAATAACAATCTAATAATTTGTTCTTATATGCACAAATAAATATAATCTTCATGTCTCATCAAGAAAATTCCTGTTAGCAAAAAAAAAAAAAAAAAAAAAAGGAGACCATTTTTAGGGCTTAAGGAAGAAGGACAGAAAGAATATGAGATAGATCACATATAATTATGAGATTATGCTCATATCAGAAACTATATCCATAACATTTCAAGGAGGACAACAAAAGTAGCCAAAGAGGAAGGACAGACACCTATACAAGTAACTACAGACAACTCAGGAATGCTGAGGAGAGATAGTTAGCCTTAGAAAAGTGCACAACAATGGGTTATCTAATACCAAGTGGTCATTCCTGAAAGCATGCATGCATATAACATTACACAGACTGAGCAAATTATATTTAGCATTATATATATACATATACATATATATGTGTATATATATATACATATATATATGTGTGTGTGTATATATATATATATATGCATGCACTAACAATTAATATAAACTGAGACCAAAATTTGCAAAAGGCAAGTAATGGATATGGATATTGGAAAGTTTAGAGGTAGGAAAGGAATAAGAGAAATTCTGTAATTTTATTATACTCTAATTATATATATATATTATTGTATATTTATTATATATGCTATATGTTGTATGTTGCATGTTGCGCATAGTGTGTTGTGTGTTATGTTGTATGTTATATATATATGGCTGTGTGTTTGTGTGTGTTTGTGTGTTTGTGTGTAAGAGGAACAGAGGAAAGGTTTCAAAAAAAAGAGCTTAAAGATTCAAAACACGCTCACAGGAACTTGGAAGGCCCGTGAGTGGGGTTGAGGGGAGCAGCACCTCTCGCCCAGACCCGCCCGGATCTGCCGGGATCCCGGGCCTGAGAACCCGGAACAGAAAGACTCCGAAACTTCCCGATCTCACTTGCAG
>CM052720.1:13594955-13629615 GCA_028551405.1 Uromys caudimaculatus
AAAAAAAAAAAAAAAAAAAAAAAAAAAAAAAAAAAAAAAAAAAAAAAAAAAAAAAAAAAGATTCAAAACATGGTCCTCTTATGTTTTACATAAGACAGTATGAAATATATTATGATTTAGTAAATCAAATATATCATGTCTCAGTTAAATTCCAAAGATAGAATGTCATGTGACTGATAGTTTTAATATTTCACCCTATACAAATAAACAAGCTACCATATCAGAAAGTTAACTACAACAGCAGACTCAAAAAGACATGTCTTAAATTGTCAAATTGCAATAATTTGAAAACGTGAAGCTTTTGTTGTAAATCTATTAAAGCACATTTTTAAATACTTTAGTGATGTAATTTAATGGACTTGTATTATAAAGCAGACAGTAGAGTTTAGAAGAGATTTAAAGATTAAAAATGTAGAAATTCACATCAATACTTAAAAAATTCTAATTGCACGACAAAAGTTATGAGTATGTAGAAAATATACCTGAGAACTTTTCCATAGTAAAACTGGTAACATAGGATAGAAGAAATGTGTACATTTATAAATATAAAGCCAAAGACATAATACATAGGAGCTTCTATAAAATGTTCCCACTTCATTTATCTCATAGAGATCAGAAAATGTATGCTGGTTATTTATTTATCTCATTATCAACTCTTACTTTTTTATTTGGCATGAGCCATTTAATTTTAAAAAACCTCCCATACTTTATTTAAAAAGTTATTTACAGTAAGATTGCAGATTTTTAATGAATATATTGTGGTAATCACAAAAAACTGTAAAGAATACAAATAGAAGAGCACACTGATTAAATGAAGTTCTTATTTAAGCATATTACTGTGTATAATATTGGTTTCCTGACATTTTCAAATTTAATATTAACATGGCTTCTTCAGTAAATGATTAGGAGGACATACAACTTGTTTATTGAACTGATAAAATTTAAATTTTACGCCCCTCACCTTGTGTCAATTCTTTGAATCATATTATTTTATGCAATTATGAAATGAATGTATATAAATATAATTTGACCACTCTGTGTATATAAATATAATTGTTTGTGTATAAGACATTACTTTTCATAAAAAATAGTAATAGTACAGAGAGAAATCCTGGATAATAATATTAAAAATGAACCATATATATTGAATCAAAGCAAAAAAGAAAATAGTAAAAATATTATGAGGAAGATATGACAAGTTATAGAGAAAAACATATTAGCATCTCAGAAGATATGAAGGAAGACTTTAAAACTGTGCATGAAATAACTAAATATTGTAAAACTATACAAATGCAATTCTTTGTGAGATTATTTGTGCTCCTTTTGTTCCCAAACTACTTCAGATCATTTCTACATCCCCTCTAGGTAGTTTTAGCTCCAGAGTAAATGACACAGACACCTATATTTTTATTAATACACTGCAAGCCTAAACTAGGTATATTCTGAGCTATTCTAACCCTCTGAGGTTGGTAATATCCAGAGTAATGAGATAATGTCCTATTACTTTCAAATCTGGTCTTGCCCTTGTTCTCTCTGGTCCGTGTGTATCCACATGGTAACTCTTTCATTGTGACCAAATGTTAAATACTCCTGGTCCCACCACATGTCTCTCTACTCCTCCTTCTCTCATGGTCCTTTTCTCTCTGCCTGGGAACCCTGGATAGATTTGGAAGTCCAGCCTTCCTATCTCCTCTGCCCAATCAGAGACAATTATGGAGCATTCTTTACAGAACACTGATACAGGATGTATCAGTAATTCATCCATACTGTAACCAGTTCTCTGGGCATAGAAAACAACATCTGAATATACAGTGCACAAGACCAATCCCCAACATATAGAAGCTCCATCAGCAACACTGATGATGTGTATGAACAGAAACATTTTTAATGGAATGGCTGGAAAAAGGATTAGTCTGAATTGATGTGTCTCTGTGGGTTGTTTATATTGTCACCTTGACCTGGGAAGGGGTTCTCAATGAGAGATTGTCTAGATTAAGGGATTTTTTTTTATTTTTATATATTGATTTCTGTGGGGAATCATCTTGATTACATTAGATGAAGAAGGAAGACCCGCCCACTGTTGGTGGCACTATTCCCTAAGAAATAAAATATTATGTTGTGTAAATGCAGAAATCTGGCTGAGCATTAGCATGTATGTACTAATTGCTGCCTTTTTACTGTAGACATAATATAATCTGATACTTCAGGCTCCTGTGACTTGATTTCTCTGTCAAGACAGGAAAAGCCTTAAACTCTGAGCTGACATAAGTATCCCTTGTCACTTAAGTTGCATCTTATAACTGCAATTGTAGAAGAAACCTCTACACTTTACATCAGAAATCTGATTTTGCGACAGAAAACAAATATAGCTATATAATGAGAGATGGTGTGATTGATTGTTTTTGTACTTGATTTTTTAATTTTTATTTCTTCACAACATAGTGGGTGCAGATATACAAAGATATTATTACAGTGGTATAAATACAACTGAAAAAGAAACAATAATGGGAATTGTAGAAACAAATTTTGTGAAGAGTCAAAATATTGAGCTTCAGAGAAAATATAAAATGCTGGTCTTAGGTGAAGAAAAGATGTTACTTTCGTTATCAAGTTAAAGAAAGAATGTACTTGCCCAGATTCACTTTTAATTTCTTTTTTTTTAATGTCACAATGTCATTAATTCTTTCTTTTAATTTGTTTTTGTATTGGGTATTTTATTTATTTACATTTCAACTGTTATCCCTATTCCTGGTTTCACCTCCACAAACACACTATCCCATACCCTCTCCCCATGCTTCTATGAAGGTGCTCCCCCACACACCAAAACACTCCCACCTCACCACCCTATCATTCCCCTACACTGGAGCATTGAGTCTTCACAAGACCAAGGACCTCCCTCCCACTGATGCCAGACAATGTCATCCTCTGCTACATATGCAGCTGGAGCCATGGGTTCTCTTCGGTTAGTGGTTTAGTCCCTGGAACCTCTAGGGGGTCTGGCTGGTTGATATGATTGTTCTTCCTGTGGGGTTGCAAATACCTTCAGCTCCTCCAGTCCTTGCCCTAACTCCTCTGTTGGGGTACAAGTGCTCAGTCCAATGGTTGGCTGTAAGCATCCACATCTGTATTGGTCAGGCTCTGGCAGAGCCTCTCAGGAGACAGCTATATCAGGCTCCTGTCAGCAAGCAGTTCATAGCAGCCTTATTTATAATAGCCAGAAGCTGGAAACAACCCAGATGTCCCTCAACTGAGGAATGGATACAGAAAATGTGGTACATTTACACAATGGAGAACTACACAGTAATTAAAAATAATGACTTCATGAAATTTGCAGGCAAATGGATGGAACTAGAAAATATCATCCTGAGTGATGTAACCCAGTCACAAAAGAACACACATGGTATGTACTCATTGATAAGTGTATATTAGGAAAAAGCCTCGAATATCCATGATACAACTCACAGACCATATGAAGCTCAAGAAGAAGGAAGACCAAAATGTGGATGCTTCAGTCCTTCTTAGAAGGGGGAACAAGTATTCACAGGAGATAGGGGGTAGGAGAGGCTTGGGAGGGAAAAAAGAGGAGGGGGAAAAGGCGGCAGGATCAGGTATGGGAGAAGATGTACACAGGGTCAGGAAATTGAACAGAGGTGTTTACCAATGGGGAATTGGAAAATGGTAGTAGCCACCAGAAAGTCTCAGATGCCAGGAAAGCAAGAGGCTACCAGGAACCAACAGGGATGACATTAGCTGAAATACCCAACAAAGGGGAGTGAGAACCTGTAGAGACCATATCCAGAAGTTAGGCAAGGCCCCCAGGTTGAAGGATGGGGCCACCCACTCATCTCCAAAATTTTAACCCAGATTTGCTCCTGTCTAAAGGAAACATGGGGACAAAGAGTGGAGCAGAGACTGAAGGAAAGGCCATACAGAGACTGCCCCACCTGGGGATTCAGCCCATATGCAGAAACTAAACCCTGACACTATTGCTCATACCAAGAAGTACTTGCTTTTAATTTTTAAAGAAAATTAATATGATGAAAATAATAGGTAAACTCATGCACTGGGAAGATTGAAGGAAAGAATATTGTTTTTTAACAAAGAAAACAAACTACAATCATCCTCTTAGGTGTAAAGAAGATTTCCTAGATGGCCTTACTAATATAGCCTTCCCCTCTCTGTCCCTGGTAATTTAGAGAATTGGCACAGAAAGTGCTAGAAAGGCAACATCCTGAGAAGCGGTGGTGCTGAGGCAAACAACTTGTACTTTGATCCTGTTTCTTCCAGAACAGGATGACTAGCAGTATTTTAGACCATCAGTTTTAGTAGTCCCCAGTGCCAAAAGTCTATAGAGTACAATGTCTTTAGGAGGCTTCAGCTCCAGTGCAAGTTGGGACATGCAAAAATAAGAATGATCTGCTCTGACAACTATCCTCAGGCTGGGGACAATCTTGAATCTCAGGTCTTATTGCCCCTCCATGCAAGTGAGAATAAAGTTGATGTTTTAAAATCCATTTTAAGTGTTTTCTCTCATTGTTAAAATAATGTTAAACAACTAAACAAATGGTAAAACGAGTAATGGGTGCTGCTACTGGAGTACAATTTGGTGGATTATTTTCTTAATGATAAATAAAATCGGAACAAATTGCTGTTTATATAATTGTATCATAACAGCATTTACAGATTATTTACCATACCAAAGTTTTGTAGAATTCTTCCAGTGAAGAGATTATGGCAAAATGGTGCTGAGTTAATTTTAATGAGTCAGTACACTTTTTACCTTGTTTAAGAGAGTAAAACAGAGGTGAGTTGGCTGTTAATAGAGAAGTTAGGTGCATTTAGGTGAAGTAGACCATTTCTTCTTAAAGAATATTACAATCATCCTTGGTAAGTGATTTTCCACAGTAAAATGAAATATGACTGCATCACAGTTCAGAGCATAAATAATGTTGAATTTAAGGATCATGGTTGTACTCAACATCAGTACTTTGTGACATTGTCTAGAAAGAGCAAACTTGGATATACTTTAGTGTCCGGAATTATGAGCAGTGAGAGGTCAGTGACATTTATCTAACTGGTAAATGAATGACTAGTAAGACCAAAATGAATGACTAGTAAATTTTAATTTTGATGGCTAAAAAAGATAGTGAATAGGAAGACAGACAAGTGATTCAGGTTGCAGAAATTGGTAAGAAAACAACAGTATGGACAATTAGGACTTCCAGATTGATAAATGAATATATTTACAAGTTTGAGTGAATAATGTAAAAATGCTGGATTGCATGGAGAGTTGATTTCAGAGTTGATTATGAAGGGAAATGTAGCCGAATTTTCCCTGTTCAATTAATTTAAATATTAATACAAGCAGGTGGTGATTGGACAGGGAAAAGAGGGCGGCGCTAAGAGTTTTGGAGACAGGGAGTGACAAAGAAGGGGGAAGAAGGAAAATGGAGGAATGGAGGATGGGAAGGATGATTCAGATTCCGTGTGGCATTAAATAGCCACAGGTAGCTATAAAATCATATAGGGATAGAATAATTGTGGTAACTTGTCTAATCTAGGTATGCAGCTTGTGTCATTATCAGTTGGCCCTGAATTTATTGTATGAGCATCTTCTGAATTGAGAATTTATTGATATATAAATCTGATTGATTAATTATAAGCTTCTAGAGTTTTGATTTACTGGGTTACTGGGATTTGGGACCGCCGACCACAGGGAGTGGATGGTTGAGAAAGTATGGGTGGCTCTGAGGCAGGTGAACTGGACCTGGGAAGACTGCAGCACAGAGGCTAGCCTAGAGGCAGCAGGACCAAGGGTAGAGAGTAGCTGGGATTAGCCTAGGATGAACGATATTTTTTAATATTTCCCGTAACAAAGAAAGATCACAAGTACTAATTAATCTTTGTGTCTATGTCATTTTTGGTCCTATAATGCCCCTATGACTCACTGTTAATATCAGAAAAGGTCACTGATCATGATGAGAAGAAGTTAGCCAAGAGAAAGCACGCTTTCAACAGTCTCATAGTTTTTGTGGTTTTTTTTAGAGCTAATTGGGTGGAGAAGTTCAATAGCCAATTTATTTTCCTAAACTTTTGACAATTTTCTTACTGTAGTCTGCTGAACCAAAATGAATGGTTTCAGAATTGAAGGTAAAGCCAATCTTATATTAAGTATCTATTCTGAGATAATACATTGACCTTGACAGAGTTTTCCTTGAAATATTTTAGAACAATAATTATTTGATTTACAAAAGTAGAAATAATCTTTGCTCTAGGGTATGTTAAAGATATCTTTGTAGGATAATGTATGTTTTGTGTACAATATGTATGTATTTGTGCGTATGTGTGTAAGTTTTGGTTATATGTGTGTATGTGTGTGAGCATACATGTGTGATGTTTGTGTGTGCCTCCCTGGTATATGAGTGTGTGTGTGTGTGTGTGTGTGTGTGTGTGTGTGTGTGTGTGTATGTGTGTGTGTGTATAATTTTCTAAGGATTTATAATGGATATACTTCCTATGTAAAAATGTTAACATATACATTTGTAGAACTAGGAATAATTACTGTTGAAACATTGCTGTATAAAATAGTAGATGCTCATTTAAGACAGACTTGTATTCTGTTTATCAGTTGTTTTACTCAAAAGAATCTGAGTTATTACAGTTTTTCCATTGGAACAAAGTTTATTGTTATATCTGTGATATATTTTAGGAAAAGAACACATCTGAGTCAATAGATGGTCAAGAAAACCCATTCACTGAAGGAATTCTCCTTCTTTTAAATATGGTACTTCCTTTTAAGAGTCAGGAATTAATCTGCTGTGTTTGGTTAAGTTTACAGGAGAATGCTTAAGACTTGACCTTGCTCCATCATCTCCCATTATTCTTAAGTATGAATTTGGATTGAGATAAATCAATAAGTTATATATGAGTGCTAGATAAACAGAGGAAAATCAAACTTTATGGGCTCCACAATTTCATGATTTAATTTCCATATTAATTATCCTTTAACATGTCTGTCTGTCTATCTATCTGTCTATCATCCCTCATCTATTTTTTCCTGTTATTTCTGTTTCTATGGAGAACTCTAAATAAGATAATACTATTAATAATACTATCATAGTTCAAATAAATGCTGAGACATGAAATATGTTTAAAACAAATTTTATGAAATAATGAAATTTAGAGTTTCCAGAATAAGCTTGATATGGCAAAAAATAACCATGCAAAGATGTGACAGCTAATTGGATAAAAGTGTTTCCAGTTAAACTCTAGGAATTTAACCACAAAAATTTAGTTAACATTGAATTAAGTTAATATATGTAAAGATAAATGGTATTTAGCTATATCTTAAAGGCTTACATTAGTATCTGAGGACAACTCTACAACTCTGGTTTACACAGGCTATTTACTGTATGAAGTTGTATAAATCTGCTTAGATCATTGTTTGAAAAATAGAACTATACAAATCTCACCTGGTCTAGAGGTTAGTTGCAAGATCTACAGAGATTTCAAATTTGTAAACATGTTAAAGCTAGAGAACATTACATGAACAATTTTGGGCATTCCATGGGAACAGTAAGAATGTTCTGTGACAATGAATTGAATCCTAGCCAATTACTTTTAGTGTGAAAACTTTTCCTGACATTTCTTGATTCATCTTACCTATGCTCTCATACCTGAACCCTTTTGAAGAATTGTCTTGGGCTCAGACATTGGATTTTAATGCATGCTCAGAATGTGGGTTTTAAATATTAAATTTATCACTCAATTTTCTATATTTTACTAATATGTAAATCTACTCAAAATAATATAAAAACCTATAGTGCCCAGAAAAAAACAGAGAGAGAATATGTGTAGCTGTGACTAAAGTAGGAGTCAGAAAACATAGCTTTTTGTGTTTGAATCAAACCAGAAACAGTGAAGTGGTTGAAATAATACATAGAAAAAGTAAATAAAATGGTTAATAAAATGAATGACATCATATGAGGAGAGAATTTTACAAAATGATCAATTGATTGTAGAAACACATTTCACTGTTTCATTATTTCACAACTCTACTTCCTAGTTCAATTAATCCAATAATGAGATTCAGTCTCATTTCTGTATTCCCTGGTCTTCAATTAATTAATGTAGTAAATGAATGGAAGTCAATGTTAAGAGAAAATTTATATAGAGAACAATTAAATCCAAGGGAAAAGATTATGGGTAGAATTTAAATGAGTAAAGTAAGTTCTTTAAATTGATGACCAAAATCATCATAATTTATTTTGTGTAATATCTTTCAAGATGCTATATGGATGTCACTTGCTTAACACAGTTCATAATGAAAGTATCATATTTATCTGAAGAGAAAGGTCATAGAGAATCCTAAGTAGAAGGGAAGTATAGCTTTCTTACTTTGAGCTATCAATGGAAGATGCAGACAAAAGAGTATGGGTGAATTCCAGAAACTCTCTCACAAAGAATATCTGAGTGTAAGAATGGGAACTAACCTAAATGTGCAAGATTCATACAAATGCAAAGTCTCTTCATTCTGGTTCTTGTTTTCCTTGTTCGTGAACTCTGATTTCTGATAGTCTTGGGTTATTTCATCTTTGCATCCTGAAACCGTCCTTAGGATGGTTTGAAGATTCTTTAAGTCACATTGTTGAAAAAAATTGATTTTATCTTGTTCTTGCAATGTCTATACATTATTTTGTAGTTTATTTCTGTCTTACAGGTTTCACATCTAATTATAAAGTGTCATTGATCCGAATCAAATACTCCATTAGTGAAAGATCAGAGAAAGAATGTGGGATATTGAGAATTGGAAGAGAGAGGGAGAGAGAGAGAGAGAGAGAGACAGAGAGAGACAGAGAGAGACAGAGAGAGACAGAGAGAGACAGAGAGAGACAGAGAGATGAAGAACCATTTTCAATTAAGAACTAAAAGTAACCAAGAGGCACATACGTACAAAGAGAGAGAGAGAGAGACAGAGTATATATAGAGAGAAATACACACACACACACATACACACACAGAGGGAGAGAGAGAGACAGACAGAGAGAGAGAGAGATATGAAGACAGAGACAGAGAGACAGAGATACAGAGAAACAGAGAGACAGAGAGACAGAATCTGAGTTTGAGCTATGTTTGAAATTAACAGGCATTGATCAATTTTATTTAAACCACTTTCTTAATAGTTGCATTATTGACATATTGAGCCAGATAGTGATTTGTTGTAGTGTGTTGAGCTGCACATTCAAAGATGATTAGCCAACTCTCTATTCTCTAATTGTCAGTAGAGTCCTCCACTCCACTAGTGATTACTAAAAATAATGTCTGCTGGGTGGTAAAGTAGTTCACAAACACTCTCCTATATTTTTTAAGCCATTCTGGGGTGAATTATTTGATATGAAAATGTTTCCAATATAGAGTTGATCAACTTAAAAATGTACATAATTTTTATTACCTTCCATCTGGAAACCAGGAAGGTCTTATGTAGCTTTCTTTTTTTTTCTTAAAGAAAAAGGAGTTTATACTTGATTTATGGTTCCAAAAGTATAAGAGTTCATGGTAAAATAGCAGAAGGATGGTATCTGGAGAAGCTGAGAGCTCACATATAGCTAGCTGATGGCTCTACCACTGCTGGGCATATACTCAAAAGGTGCTCTACCATATCATAAGGACACATGCTCCACTATATTTATAACAGCCTTATTCATAATATCCAGGAACTGGCAATATCACAGATGTCCCACAGCTGATAAATAAATCCAGAATATGTGGTTCATTTACAAAATGGAATATGATTCAGCTATTAAAAACAAGAACATCATGGACTTAGAAAATATCCTTGAATGAGGTAACCCAGACCCAAAAGGACGTGAATGGTATGTACTCACTAATAAGTGGATATTAGCCAAAAACTACATAATACCCATGATCCCCCGTATAGACCCTAAGAAGTTAAATAAAAAGTAAAGCCCAAGTGAGGGTACTTCAATATCACTTAGAAAGCGGAACAAAATAATCATGGGAGGCAGAGGGAGGAAGGGACCTGCCTAGGGTAGGGGAGGGGGAGGGGAAAAGGATCAGGATCAGGTAAGGGGGAGGCAGGAGAGAGGCCCAGAGGGCCAGGAGAATTCCTGAGACCCAGGATGAGGGAGGTTCCCGAGACCAGTATAGGTGATGTTAGCAGAAATGTCCAACAGTAGGGAGATGGAAATCAAACAAACCATTTCCAGTAGTCAGACAGGATCCTTAGTGGAAGGATGGGGAGACCAACCCACCTACAAAACTTTCAACCCAAAATTGTTCCTGTCTAAACTAAATACAGGGACAATATGGACCAGAGACTAAAGGAATGACCAACCAGTGACCTGCCCAACCTATGATCCATCCCAGAGGCAGGAACAAATCCCTGACTTTATTACTGATGCCCTATATTGTGCTTACAAGCAGGAACCTAACATGGCTGCCCTCAGAGAGGCTCTACTAGCAACTGACTGAAACAACTGCAGATGATACTCACAGCTAAACATTGGATGGAGGTTGGGGACCTCTGTGAAAAAGTTAGAAGTATTTAAGGAATTGAAACGGATGGCAAGTCCACAGGAAGACTAACCATGCTAACTAACCTGGACACCTGGGAGCTCCCAGAGACTGAACCACCAACCAATGAACGAACACAGGTTGGTGTGAGGTCCCAGGCACATTTGTAGCAGAGGGCCGCTTTGTCTGGTCTCAGTGGGAGATGATGCACTTAATCCTGTGGAGACAATGCCCCAGGGCGGGGGAATCCCCTGGGTAGGATATCCTCTTAGAAGTGAAGGTGATGGGACATGGAGGAAGAACTCTAAGAGGAGAGACTGGGAGGGGGGCAAAATGTGTGACGTAAATAAATAAAAAATTAATTGATAAAACAGGAGAAAAAGGTTTATATTTGATTTATGGTTTCAAACAAATAAAAGTCCATGGTTACATAGAAGAAGCATGGTGTCTGGAGAAGCTGAGAGCTCACAGATTTAAACTACACACACAAGGCAAAGAGAAAAAGCTGCAAGAACTGTGAGGCCTTAACCTATCCAATCCTTCTCTCAGTGATATGCATCACCAGCAAGGCCATATCTCCTAAACTTGTCCACTTAGTGTTAACAATTAGGGATCAAGTATTCAAATGTCCGAGACTACGGGAGACATGTCATTCAAATCATCACATTCTACTCTCTGGTCCCCATAGAACCATGGCCCTACCATCATACAAAATGCATTTAGTCCAGCTTCCAACATCCCCATAGTCTTTTATAGGCATGCATTCTTTTTAAACATCATTTCAAGAAAACTCTTAAAAGGTTTCCCTTAACTACTTTATATTCACTCTCAGCCACAAGATTTAAATGACTTTGTGTTGAACACTAGACTTCAGCAATAACAAACCAAATTAATACAGGTGTGAGAAAGTATCAGTCAGTCAGTGTTTGCTATCCTGTGATATTCTGATATGTTTACATATACATGACACCTGCTGATTTATTCATTTTCTATAAAGTGAATACTATTTCATTCTCAAATACAAATAATTCATAAATACTGATTTATATTTATGACAAAATATCTGTCAGCATTTTCCTCATAGTTTATTATATTTTAAAACTGTTTTCATGATGAAAATTTACTCTAGTTAGCAAGTATTTACAGATAAAAATACCATCTATATAGCTTGTGTTTGACACTATGGAAGAGTCCAAAAATACTGTGTTGACACAATTTTTAATCATTAAATTGACATTGAAGTGAGAAATTATTATCCTTGTTAATTAAAATTGAACAATTGTACTAATGCCTTCTTCTTCAACATTACTATATAAACCTTTAGTCAAAGGTAATAGAGTAGAGTATTGTGTCAAATTCTGAAGGAACACAATTTATTTGTACCATATTATGTGAATTGGCAATCTCAAAATCCTCTGTTCAATTACATTATCAAGTTATCAAGGTCATTAATTCTGTATCTTGTGTGAATGTTTCTCTAACTCTATTCCTTGCACTTATATGAAAAATGATTAACTAAGTCCTTCCTTTATTTGGTAATAAAAATTTCTATTGTCTCTCAAATCACATTCTTTTATGAATTTTTTTCATTCAGAATATGCTGAGCTTATTGTCCTTTATGTCAATCTCATAAATCCACTATTAAAAGACAATGCTGTTCATAAAATAAAAAAAAAAAAAAAAAACAAGAAAAAACCCTGCATGCTGGAATTTATCAACCTCTTGAAGATCACCTATCCAGAAGATTTTCATTTAAACTTGAAAATTTCTTGGTCCAACCAGTGGGCTATTAAAATTATGTTATACCAAAGATCTGTTTTTTCTCTGCCAGCAAATGAAACCAAGAATAGATTTGTTACAAATATGGTAACCATAGGCACTTCTGGCAATATCATTTAATTTGTTTAATTTAAATGAGTGTGAGCATACATGCTCGTCAGCATGCACATATGCACATGTGCTCCTGCTGTATTGCATAGAATTCAGAAGAAACCTTGCAGAGATTTAGGTCTCTCATACTATTTGTTTTCAGGAATCAATTTTGAGTCATCAAGCTTAACAGCAAGAAGATTTTCATCTTTTTTTAAAATTAATTAATTTTTTTTTACACTCCAGATTTTATCCCCACCCTCTATCTACCCTACGACTGTTCTACATCCCATACCTCCTCCCCATCTCCTGTCTCCACATGGATGTCCCCACCCCTACCCCCCACCCCACCTGACCTCTAAATTGCCTGGGGCCTCCAGTGCCTCCAGTCTCTTGAGAGTTAGGTGAATCATCTCTGATTGAACACAGATCTGGCAGTCCTCTGCTGTGAATATTTTCCTCTTAAGACATCTTAAATGCCCGGACAACAAGTTTATGGCTGTAGAAAACCATTTAATTTCATTATCTGCACATTATAATCTCCAAAAAACGTGTTACCTTTGTGATTTAAAGTCTGTTTGTTAAGTGATATTAATAGCTGTTACCAAAAAAGTAAGGCAAGGAACACAAAGGCTACAAAATAGAGAAATGGACACTTTTGGGAAATTATGGATGGAAGTGGAAATTAGTTTAAAGGTGCTTCTAAAATTTAAACAAACAAAAATCCTCAATATGATGGAGGAACCCTTCCTCCAAAAGAAGTTAGTATGTCAAAGAGGTATCTGAATTGTCATGTTCACTGCAACAACAACAAAGAACAGGAAATGGTCTATGTGTTCATCATATAGAATGGATAAAATGTGATTCATATAAATTATATGAATACATAGAGTGCCAATTTACAGCAACATAGGTAAAATTAAATATCCTACTGTCAATTAAAATAAATCAGGTATAGAGAGACAGGTACCACATGATCTCACATAGCATGTGGAACATAAGAAAATTATTTTCCATTTCTTCTAGGATTTCATAGCATTGGTCATCCACTGTTCATTTTTCCACTTCAAGTGTTAGGATGAGTATCATCAAAAAGAAAGGTGCATGTTGGCAAGGATGTCTGGAAACGGTAGACCTGTTAACTGGAATACACAGTTTGAATCTCCTCCCCCAAATTAAAACAATACTCTAATTTAGTCCCAGTTTCATTTTAAAAGATGTACAAATGAAATAAATTCAGTGTCTAAAAGAGATATGTGAATCCCATGTTCATTAAAATATCATTAATCACTGTCAAGACATGAAAACAACCTAAATCTCTGTTGGTAGATGATGGATGAAGAAAATGTGATATGTACCTGGCATGGAACATTATTTAGTCATAAATAGAAAACCCTGCTGCTGTGACATTATGGATTAGCTCAAGAACATTATGCTGAGTGAAATGAAATGGATACAAACAGATACTATATGATTCAGCTTTAATGCAGCAGAAAGAAGTATGATAAAAAATATATGGCTGGAACCACTGAGCATGGTAAATGAGAGGATGTCAATCAAGGAGTATACATTTTCAGCTATAGAAAAAATACATTCTGGAGATCTATGTAATTTAAAGTTGTATGACATGCATGTACAATACTATTTTCTATACTCAGAATTTATTAAGACAGTAAATCTTAAGTGACTTCCACACATGAATGTAGAAACATATAGAGATGAAAATTAGTCAGTGATGGATATGGGGTTGACTTGACTTTGGTAAGCAATTTACAGGTTATAAACACATCTTATCATTATGTTACATTGTGAATATAGATACATGCAACTTTATTTGTTAATGATATTTTAATAAAGTTGAATCATGATCCCTGACCTCAAACTGTACTACAGAGTAGTAGTGATAAAAACTGCATGGTATTAGTACAATGACAGGCAGGTAGATCAATGGAATAAAATTGAAAACCCATAGATGAACCCACACACCTATGGCCACATGACCTTGAACAAAGAAGCCAAAACCATCCAGTGAAAAAGGCAGCATTTCCAACAATGGTGCTGGTTCAACTGGAGGTCAGCATGTAAAAGAATGCAAATTAATACATTCTTATCTTCTTGTACAAAGCTCAAGTCCAAGTGGATCAAGAACCTCAACATAAAACCAGATACTATGAATCTAATAGAAGAGAAAGTAGGAAAGAACTTTTAACACATTAGCACAGGGAAAAATTTCCTGAACAGAACACCAGTGGCTCATGCTGTAAGATCAACAATCAACAAATGGGGCCTCATAAAATTTAAAAGCTTCTGTAAGGCAAAAGTCACTGTCAATAGGACAAAACAGCAATCCACAGTTTGGGAAAAGATCGCTACCAACCCTACATCCAATAGAGAGATAATATCCAAAATATACAAAGAATTGAAGAAGTTAAACTTCAGAGAATCAAATAATCCTATTAAAAATGAGTACAGAGCTAAACAAAGAATTCTCAACTAAGGAATCTCGAATGACTGAGAAGCACTTAAATGTTCAATATCCTTAGTCATCAGAGATTCCACCTCACACCACTCAGAATGGTTAAGATAAAAAACTCAAGTGACAGCAGATACTGGTGAGGTTGTGGAGAAAGAGGAACACTCCTCCATTGCTGGTGGAACTGCAAGCTGGTAAAACCACTTTGGAAATCAATAGGTTCCTCAGAAAATTGGAAATAGTTCTACCTGAAGACACAGATATACCACTCCTGGGCATATACCCAGAAGATTTTCCAACAAATAGCAAGGACACATATTCATAACATCCTTATTTATAATAGCCAAAAGCTGGAAACCACTCAAATGTCCCTCAACAGAATAATGGGTACAGAAATTGTGGTACATTTACACAGTGGAATACTACTCAGCTATTAAAACAATGACTATATGAAATTCACAGGAAAATGGATGGAACTAGAAAATATCATCCTGAGTGATGTAACCCAGACACAAAAGAACACACATGATATGTATTCACTGATTAGCAGATATTATCCCAAAAGCTCAGAATACCCATGATACCTTCTTCAAACTTTATGCAGCAGAAGAAGGAAAACCAAAGTGTAGATGCTTCAAACCTACATAGAACGGAGGACAAAATAATCAGAGAAGCTAGAAAGAGGGTGGAACCTGGGAGGGAGAGAGAAGGAGGAGGGGAAAAGGGGGAGGGCAAGAACAGGTATTGGAAGGAACAGGAGAGAAGTACAGAGGATCAGGAAATTGAATAGAAACATGTAGCAAAGGGGGATGGGGAACTGGGGGTAGCCACTAGAAAGTCCAAGACTCCAGGGAAGTGAGAGGCTCCTAGGAGCCAATGGCAATTGGCAATGACTTTAGCCAAAATACCCAACAAAGGGGACATAGAACCTGTAGCAACCACCTCCAGTAAATAAGCTTGGCCCCATTTGAGGGTTGGGGCCACCCATTCATCTCAAACCTTTAAAAATAGAAGTGTTCCGGTCTAAAGGAAAGACTGGGACAAAAAGTGGAACACAGACTGAAGGAAAGGCCATCCAGAGACCACACCACCTAGGTATCTGTCCTATCTCCAGACACCAATCCCTCACACTATTGCTGATGCCAAGAAGCACTTGCTGACAGGAGACTGATATGGCTGTTCCCTGAGAGGTCCTACCAGCACCTGACCAATACAGATGTAGATACTTACAGCAATCATTGGGCTGAGGCCCTCGGACCTCAATGGAAGAGCTAGGGGAAGGACTGAAGGAGCTGAAGAGGATTGCAACACCATAAGAGGAACCATATCAACTAACTGGAACCATCCAGAGCTTCAAGGGACTAAATCACCAGCAAAAGAGTAGTCACGGAGTGAGTCAGGACTCCAGATAAATATGTAGGAAAGGATGGTCTTATCTGACATTAATGGGAGGGGAGGGGAAGGAGACTTAATGGGGGGGAATGCTAGAGGAGTGAGGCTGGAGTGGGTGAATGGGTGGATGCGTACCCACATAGAGGCAAAGGGAGGAGAAGGGGAATGGGATGGGGGTTTAGTGGAAAGGTAACCGGGTAGGGTGGTATCATTTGAAATGTAAATGGATAAAATTATTAATAAAAAATGGGATGAAAGAATGTAGTTGTTGTAAAATAAAAAACCCTGCGTATTTTTAGGAGGTGCTGCATGGTTTATTAAGTTCTTCTCGGGATCTTGGACATCCATGTTTTCATCCCCAGATCACAGCAGCTCCTCCACAGTGTATTGGTAGTCTCTCTCTTACTCAGTGTTGAGGGGGTTTGTGACTTGGTAAAGGAAGCATGTTTGTCTCTTTAAGGAAGGTGTCAAACCCAGCACTGAGGCAAGAACTTAAAATAGAGAAGAGAACAAATCAGTTTATAATAAATTCAAAGTTTCTCAGCCCATGAGAGCTGCCAAAAGCAAAATGAAAAATCACCACCAAATCCAGTGGAAGGGACCTTCTGTTATCTCTAATGAAGACAGGTATCATCAAAGGCTCAGAAACATCCCTGATATTTCTTTGCTTAATATAAGCAATATAACATTTTGAAAGGTGCTCCTGGTGGGCATGAGCTATTTCTACTCTGGACTGAAAGTGTCTTCTGAAGATAGCTGAGCTGTGTGGCACTTGGCTTAAAGCTGTATCCCTCAGGTGCAGCTATAACCTTCCCATGCCCTTGGTGATAAAGAGAGGCCCTTTGCAAATTCTTGAAAAGTCTGCAGATCCATGAGTGTTCAGAAGAGTCCTGCCAAAGAACCTCAGGATCACATGAGAGCTGAAATCACATTCAAAGAGTATGCACAGAATACCATACTACCCAGGTCAGAAATCACATTCTCTAGTTGAATTAATCAGAAGTGACAGCACCCATTACAGAGAAGGGAGCTGGAGGCAAGAAGCCTGTAGAGATGAGAAAATGGACAATGCTATTTGCAAAGAAAATGAAGTCTGTGCAAAAAGGCCAGTGTAACCAAGAAACCACAATAGAAGAGAAACCATCAGAGGTATTGCCTGCACCACCTGCTCATACTGAGGCTTTCTGTGTCCTCCTCTAGGGTCTCACCGGGTGAGAAACCCTGACCACCCCACACACCAAAGATAAATATTTGCCAACTATTAGTATATATTTTATTTCAAAAAACAAGTAGATACAGGCTATATGAATAAAAGACCTGATTATAAAAATGTCTAAACAACTTATAAAATATTTAAGTCAGATCTACAGATTTGACAAAATTTACCTATCTTAAGTTGATGAGAAAATAGTACTATGTTAGAGGTTTAACAATTTTTTTAAGGTCTAGAGGACAATAAAACATTATTTTTAATATGTGTGAGTAAAAGATTCAAACATTGACATGTGGCTTTTAATTGTTAGTGTTATGAAATACAGGCGAAATACCCAAGCCTCATAGGAGTCAGAGGATCGTACCACTGAAAGGAGGACATCACATCCCTTACTACATCATGTATACACACATTTTCATGTGTGCATAAACAAGCACATATATTGCCACATACAGTCTTCAAGGTGTTTTGGCTTTTTGCAGTCTCAGGCAGTATGTGTGTTCAGGAGCTTGAAAACCATGCTTTCTGTGGAGAAGGGCTCATGAGAATATAGTAATTCTGATTCGGAGGATCAGTGTCAATGTCATACTCACCTTTTAAAACTCCCTCCTCAATAGTGATTTCACTTATTTTGATAGCCTCTAGTTCTATATAGTCTATCCATTGAATAGAGTTGATTCTTAGGAAGAAACTTACAAATTTCCTTGCTACCTCATTTTTAAACTAGTAAGATAAGTAGCTGACAATCTATGAAAACTGAGACTGAAGTTGGGTATGAGACTGAGTAGGAGGTATTCTCCATGATCAGGTCTACACAGACTGACATCCTGTACCTGGTTCTCGGTTGCTAGAATCCTATCCATAACCTTGCCAGATGCTAGGGTTAAACTAATAGTGTTGTGCACCATCCTGTCTGGACGACTGTAAATGTGTTGTTTTGTGCCAAATACTCATTTGTGAAACCCATCAAGGGATTGGAACTCGACTGAGTTTTATGGCTACCAGATTCAAGATGAGAAGGATCTAAGCTCCCTTCCTAGGCTGTTTCAGTGATAATACTTGAATGTGTGGTAAAAATCAAAACATTCATTCATGAATGACTAAAGAAAAGTTCTGTGAGACATAGACGTTCTGGGAGTAGAGATCTCTGTACTACTGATTTTGTTTTTCATTTATATAAATGTATTACCCCTAGATTTGCCTATTCAAATATGCCCAATGAAAGTATATTATTTCAATTCTTCATCAAAGAGTGGGTGATTTATATTTCATAAGAACTCTAACATCTTTACAGCCCTCTGTGCAAAACTGGTGTAAGTACCCTTCTATTCTAGCCTGCATACTTTAGGACTTAAACATAATAAGCATTGTTTGTCAGTCCATATAATGTGTAGAATGTAAACAAGCAACTGCCTGCTGCTGGATGACATCATTAACAGTAACAGTGAAAACACAATATTCATTTTTCTAGTCTGAGTGGTTATTTCCTTATGTGAATACAAACTTAATCCACACTTAATACTCCCATATTCTCAATAGAAGTCCCCACCACTCTCTTCACTTGTTGTCAGCAGTTCATCGTACAAGATGTAAACCATTCCCATAGCTTTCAACCCCCCCCCCCCCATTCTTGGCTTAGTTCAGACATTCTTCTTATTGTATACACACAATTTTAACTTTGCATAATGTTTTTAAACACTGTTTTTATCACTGTACTATCTTCATTCTGTGCATTTGCCAGTCTTCTACAAAATGGATTGAATTGTTTCTTAATTGGTGAACCAAGTTTCTATCTTCTGAGCTGACGCTGAGGAAATGCAGGTGCTGTGAAACTGCCACAAATGTCGATTCTCATCCTGCGAATCATGTCTCACTGGATTGATATTTGGCTTTTGTCAGTTGCCTATGGGGAGGTGGCTTTTGTCAGTTGCTTGTGGTGAGGTGGCTTTAGTTCCCCTGTCTGGATGACACATGGCAATACCCCATGGTAATGGAATTAAAACAGAATTCCTTCATGACACTGAACATGGAGAGATTACATCATCTATTGTAGAGCTCTGGATGTATAAACACAGTTCTAAAATGGTGTAAGAAAATTACTGGTGTTTTTCTTCAGAAAACAGTTCTCATTTTTATTTCATAAGATATTATGAAATATATGAAAGTATTTTAAAGGTATGATTTGTCTTTTTTGTACTTCTATATATATTTGTATAAACATAAATGTATGTATATTTATGTATACATACACACACACACACAAACACACACATATTTTTTTCTCTCATGTACCTCCCAGTTACCCTCCACTTCCTCTTTCTCCAGATCCTCTCCTCTTTTGTTTCCCTTCAGAAAGTAGAAGTCCTCCCAGGAATATCAAGCAAACACAGCATAACCAGTCACAATAAGACCAGAATCCTCATAGCAAGGAATGTACATGGCAATTCAGTAGAAGGAAATAGGTCCTAAGAACAGACAAAAGAGTCAGAGACAGCACTCATTCCCACTATTAGGAATCACACAAAAACACAAAACTACACAAACATACCACAGATGCAGAGGATCTAGATTGTTTACTCAGAAATTTCTCTGTGGGGTAATCCTAAGCAGACTTGTCTGTGTTGCGCTCAAAGAAGTCAACAAAAATGATAGCAGGATACTAAAAATATGAATGAGTAATAGTACTTGTTGGTAGGTCTAAGTAAAGAACCCAAATGCAGGGTCTTTACAACACAAACCTCAGTCTGGAAAGATGGCTCAGTGTCTGAGTGTATATTGCTCCTTCAGAGAACCTGAATATCATTGCCAGCATCCAAACTGGGTTGTTAACAATCACCTATAACTAGAGCTCCATGGAGATCTGGCAACCTTTTATGACCACTGCAGGCAGATGTGCATTGCACACAATACTGACCACAATACACACACACACACACACACACACACACACACACACACACACACACACACACACACACACGTATGTACACACACATGCACATGCAAATGAAAGAAGGCATTTTAGCCAAAAAAAAAGAAAGAGAAGATAAATGAAAAACAGCTTTAGCTTGAAATATTTTTTTAAATTTTTGTATTTTTATTTTATGTGAATCCATTCATACATTTGTCTCCTCAGAGACAAAAAAGTGCATTATATTCCCTGGAATTATAGTTACAGGTAATTGTAAGCTGTCATGAACATACTAGATATTTAACCTGGGTCTTCTGGAGTATCAGCACTTATTTGCTGAGCTATCTCTATAGTCCATCTTAAAATACTTTTAATCTACAGTATATCCTACTAAAATTGTTATATGGAGTCTCAAAATAAAATTTTAACACAAGCTAGAAAATGCCAATGTCTGTCAACAAATGCTATATAATTGTTCTGGATTAAACATCATTATTTTGTAGTATAAAATGCACTAGAAATTTAGTATATGCATTCCATAGAAAAGTATACTTGGAAATAGTACAGCTTTTTAAAGAGCAAATATGATTTCGTTTTCAAAGCTCATTTTCTTTTTTAAAAAAATCATCATTAAGAATCCAGGGATTTTGTGACTGAGTTACCTCGCTCAGGATGATATTTTCAAGTTCTATCCATTTGTCTGCAAATTTCATTAAATCATTGTTTTTAATAGCTGAGTAGTACTCCATTGTGTAAATGTACCACATTTTCTGTATCCATTCCTCTGATGAGGGACATCTAGGTTGTTTCCAGCTTCTGGCTATTATAAATATGGCTGCTATGAACATAGTGGAGCATGTGTCTTTATTACATGTTGGAGCATCTTCTGGGTATATGCCCAGGAGTGGTATAGCTGGGTGTGTACTCATTGATAAGAGGATATTAGCCGAAAGGTTTCGAATACCCAAGTTTCACTTTACAGTAACTGCTGGACTGAGAGTGAGGTCCCAGATGGAGGAGTTGGAGAAGGGACTGAAGGAGCTAAGGGAGTCTGCAGCCCTATGGAGGGAGCAACAGTGTCAACTGGCCTAACCCCTCCCCCCGGTCTTTCTGGAGGCTGGACCACCAACCAAAGAATACACATGGAGGGACCCATGGTTCGGACCACATATGTGGCAGAGGAGGGCCTTGTTGGCCATCAGAGGGAGGAGAGGCCCCAGTAAAGAGGAATGTCAAGGTGGGAATATGGGAGTGGGTGGGCAGATGGGTGGGAGGTGGAACTCCCTCATAGAGATGGGGGAGGGGGAAGGGATAGGTGATCTCCGAAGAGGAGACCTATAAAGGGGGAAACATTGGAAATGTAAATAAAGTATCACAAAATAAAAAAATAAATAAATTAATAAATTAATTAATTAAAAAAAGAACCCAGGGATTTAAAATATTGATATATGGTTTTAGACTCCAAATGACTTGTTTGAAATATGTGTAGTTTTTAAAAATTAATTTGCATTATATTCCAATTCAATCCAAAACATTTATTTCTAACAAATAGATCCCATTATCAGTAGGTGATTTGCATAAAAATTAGTGCAACAAGTTGATTCCACACTCATTTGTGATCGTATTTTCCCAAATGACAACTGAAAATGGAGGTATCTTTCTAAGCACAGTGATAAAATTATGGATGCACTTTCATTAGCAACTTATTAAGAATCTTGAATCCAAAATGTTATAAACATGCACAGAGAAGAAAAATGTCAGAGGTGAGAGCCTACAGAAACAGATTTACACTCAAATTGTTTCTGTCTTTTCATTTCTCTCTCATCTCAATTTCAAAATCTCTGCAGTTTCTTCTTTTATTCAGAAGTAAAGAATATCAAAATACTCAACACAGCAACTTGGTTGATTTTAAAGACTAATCTCCAATATTGCATTTCTTCTTCTCAAAAAGCATTGGACAGCCTAACAGGAAAGTGCCTCCCAAGCAATTGAGTTACTTTATAAGTCTTGAAACTCCCATATCTAGGATGGTTTTCTCTGGCATAGCACAGAAGGCTCACGCACATAGCTGAGCAGCCGACCATACTAATACAGGCAGTAATGCAATTTGAAACAGAACTTGATTCTCTTTCTTCATTTTTTTTGAAAAGAACACTTTCACTTGAAAATGAAAATCACAGACCATTTGTGTGGCTGTTTTGCCACATAGTAAAATTACCACTTTTCCCTGAAGAGTCTAAGAATGGATTTCTGTTCCAGAGAGGAACATCACATGATAATTATGTAAGCAAGAGGTAATTCTAATTTTGTTAGGTAATATTAACAAACAGATGGAACAAATGAAATTTCTCTCCTGATAAAAGTAAAATTTAACTGTTGCACATATTAAAAAGATAATTCTATTAAATAAAAGTTAGATGCACATTTAATGTTTTATTTTGTGTTAGGAAGACATAAAAATGATTATTGCTATCTATTTGATAAATACATCACCAAAACAGTCACTGTAGCTTAATCTTCAATTTTTGTAAAGTTTATAAACATATTTTCAAGAGAAAATAAAGCATTACTGTATGGACAAGAAGGTAAAATAATTTATGATGGCTTTGTCCTTTGTATAATTAAATCATATCACTTTTTAATAAATAACAGCAGTGGTGCAGAAAGTAGTAACGTTCAGATTGAGGGTAAATTAATCAGTTTCTCCATTAGCACTCATCTTTTCCTCTATATAGACTAACCCGTATTTCCATTAGCAGACTAATTACTATGGTTTGTGAGGCTAGGAATTGACCAGTGACTTGACTAATTGGTGAACTCTTCCCGAGGAAACACTCTCTCTCCAACTTTGGGCATCCCTCAGTCGCCTATAATTATTTTTTTAATGATTGAAGCCTCTTAAGCTTTCCTCCTTCCATATTAGGATGTTTAATGATATAATCCTTTTTTTGATCTTGCTTATGCAGCCATGTTGTTGAGACTCCAGGAGTGTAACTGCCATTGCTAGGGGAACAAGTCTCAGAACAGACTTTGAGATGCCATGGCACTGACAATTTTTCTGTTCTTTCTTCCATAATTACCCCTGAATTGTAGGTGAAAGGTTTTATTTTAGATGTATCAGTGGAGACTGGGCTACACAACCTTGAATTTTGATTATTTGTAGTTTTCTCTGATGGTCCTTATCTGATGCAAAAAGAGATTTCCTTGGTAGGAAGTGAGAACTATGGTATAAAGATGAATATTTAGAATGTAGTTGGAGACTATTATGGTTTAGTGAAGTGGTTACTGTAGGATATCCTCCAATGTATATGACTTTACAAATCTCAGGTAATTGGAAACGATTCTTCTTTTATTGGTTATTTTATTTATTTACATTTCAAATGTTTCACCCTTCCTGGTTTCCCCTCCACAAACCCTCTTTCCCACTATCCCATCCCTTCTCCCCCTGCTTCTATGAGGGTGCTCCCCATCCACCTACTCACTTCTGCCTCACCACCCTAGCATTCCCCTACACTGTGGTATCAAGCCTTCACAGGAACAAGGGCCTCCCCTCCCACTGATGCCAGATAAGGCCATCCTCTGCTACATATGCTCCTAGGTTTCTTGTACATGCTTTTTATTACCAAAAAGTTATTTATGGCGCTATTGTACCCTTAGAATTATGGTACTCAGCCAATTGTGGTTGTATTGGTTGCTTCCCTCTTTGGGAATTTTGTCTTATCCTTTCTGGTACCTAACGCGTGGAGCGAATTCACTCAGACATGAACAACCTCTAGCCCTCTGTGGTCTGTGCTAGAGGTGAATAGTGTTTTCAGGAAGAGGGAGTTATCTTCCACCTCTGGGATACGAAGAAGGGCAAAAGTAATAGCTATTTATGTTTTGGTAGTCTACTGATGAGCACAGACCAACAACAGAACAAAGTATTTCTTCTGATAGATATTTGATGGATACTGTATAGCTCTTGTGGAGAACATTGTCAGCATAGAAACTCCTAGAAGAAAAACATAGGCAATATTATACACTACAAAGAAGAAAACATGGGCAATATTGAACATAGTATGTCTCTTAGACTCAAGGTACCTCTACTCCGTACCTACTGCTCTCCTTGGCAGAAGCTCCAATATCTTAGGGACTCCACTAAAACTGAAGCTTCAGCTCTCCAGTGGCCACACATAGGTGGTCCAGGGACTATTTTTCACCTATCCCTTTAATCTCATGGTCTGTTTCACGACATAACTTCACCAGCGCTCTCTCCTGTCTCTCATCACAGAGAATCTGATCCTGCCACAGAAATATCGTGAGGTCCATCAGAGAATCAAGTATTATTCTAGGTTGGTTTCTGTACTGCTGTTATAAAATAATAACTCAAAGCAATGAAGGGAGATGGTTTATTTGGCTTACAGGCTACACTTTCTCATTTATTAAAGCATGAGATTAACTAAGGAATGGGAATGCAAAGGTAAAAAATGAAGAAATGTCCACAGAGGCTTGGTTTCATATAATATTTCAGGACCTTTCTATGTAGCCTAGGCTATCTTACCTAGGAATGTTACTGCACCAAAAAAGCTGGGTCCTCCTTTATCAAATATCAATCAAGAAAATGGCCTACAGCTGGCCTTGTCAAAGTAATTCATTGATTGAGGTTTTCTCTTCCCAAGTATGTCAAGTTCACATGCATACTTAACTGACACACTTGCTTTTCTGAGAAAGTGCTTTTGGCCATTTTGATATATAACTAAAATCATGTGTCATGGGTAATCATGGGCTATATTTTTATGGCAAAATTAGGCCACTATAATAATGAATTATAATATAGAAAGTCAATTTATATTCACTGATTTTTGAAATATCTCAAAATCTTTTTAGTTTAGAATTTTAGATTTTTATTTGCAGGTAAAATCTTGAGAATTAGTAAATGTAGAAATGGTAAATGGCACATTGTATTTTAATTTAAATGTATTATGTCCTGTCCGTTGTGTTAATTGTGTAATTTGAATGTATTATTTCTCTGTTTTAGTCCATGTATTACACTTAGGCTTAAAAATCATAGAAAATGGTCATCTTTTATTACTTAACAAAGTATTTAGATTACTAACAATGTAGATAATGGGCCATTTTCTTTAAGTTTAAATTTTAAGTTAATGAAAAAATGAGCTTCTAACTACCTATATTACATTAAGGTAAAAGTTGACACATGGAGTAAAGAATATTAATTCAACATTAACACAATTTAAGAGTTCTGTGTCAACATAATAGGAACGTCAGCAAAAAATAAATGGTAAAGTAGTTTTTTAACAGTCAAAACAATCTTCTTCATTAAAAGGAAAGAAAAAGCAAATAGCAGAAGCCGGAGTTCTTGTTTTATTCTTATTGCTGTATGCTTATATCAACTGATCTCTCAAATCAAAATTGTTTAAAATTTATAAAAGCATGGAGGAATTTTAAATATTTGACATATTTTAGACATAGGTTTAGCAATTATAATATTTAGAACACTGACTCCTTTTTTTCTATAGTTTATCTGTTGTAGTTTTTATATTTAAAGTCATATTTAAAATTTTTCAGATTTTTTAGTGTTGTCATAGGTACCCAGCAATAAAATCATCTCCACACTGAAGATGGTGAGTGCTGAGCACCTATTCCCTCCCCAAAATGTTTCCCATGCTCTTTGAAATCTATCTGAGCTTCTCCACTATTCTCCTGTCCCCTACATAAGAGATTCTTATCTACAATGTATTGCTTTTCATATAATATAACTGAACAGGATGAGTTTGATTATTTGTTAAAAGAGTATTGGGTTTTTCAGTAAGAATACTCATTTTCAGTTTTACCCATACTATTTTTATATGTTAATATCTTCTTATGTTTTTGTCTTCAGTTGAATTTTACTGTTTGTCCTTAAATTATAAGCATATGAACAGCTCTCTGCAATTTCTACAGTGTTTCATTCTATTAAAAAAATTGCAAGATAGAACATACAATTTATAAATATTAGTATGGTGTCCTTTGATATTTTGGTAGATGGATATATTTACTATGTAGTACTTACACCACCATAAATGTATCTCTCCGCAAAAACTCCTACATTAACTGTGCGACTTTCAAAATTAAAGATTTTGGTTTTAGATATTAATCTGGTAGCTGTTATCTGTAGTTATTTTGCTGTGCAAAATCACTCCGAGTATTCTTCTCCCCTCTGTTGGCCATGACTTACTGGTACCTTTCCCCACTCTTCCTTCCTCTCTATTCTTCTGCAGCACCCCCAGTTACCAAGATCACACTTCTACTTCAACCTCCGTGATATTACCTATTTCATGAACAATTGGGAGCATTTGGTCTTTCTGTCCCTGGCTTATTTCTCATTAAAATGTCAGCAGAGAGTAAATTGTGAGACTCTAAAGAAGATGAAAACCCAATTACTTAAATCCCATGCCATTTTGTAAATATTTTAGTCCATAGCTAACTTCCAATCATTGATGTGTTATATCATTATACATGTTATATGCCAATATAGAGAATACTGTACAAAAGGTCTTCACAAAATGTGAAGAATAACTAGGTAGAACAAGGCATTTCCTCAAGTGTTTTTTCCTTTAGATAGTGAAATGCTGAGAGTTTTGCAAAGCATGTGTCGTTCCTCTTGGACTGAGTAATTATTATGTCTATTCTGTACAGACAAACTCATAAGATAAAGAAGCTACATGTTAAAAAGGCACAAGATAGTAAATAAATTTAAGACTGCAGGAAGTGATTAAAATAGGGGTTTAAGGAGATGTCTCAGTGTTTGTTGTTTAAGTATGAAGACCTTAATTTGGATTCCTTGCACCTAAGTACAAGCCAAGAGTGGGAGTGTGTGAAACCCTAGGGAACAAGAGACACAGGAAAAGACAACAGATACATAGCCTCTTTGGGAAGCCAGTCTAACTAAAATGGTTAGCTCCATATTCAGTGAGAGACCGTGTTTTAAAATGTAATATGGAGAGTGATAAATACTAATGTTGGCTTATGACCAACGCACACACGTATGCACTGCTTGCACATGTGTGTGCACATAGACACCCATGCACACAAAATCAATAAAGCAAAAGGAGGTGAATTCTATAAAAGTATGCAAAATTTTCTTCTTACCTTTTGCTTTATCTAAGGACACTTCTCATTTCCTCACGTGTCTGCACGTGTTCACTAATATGGTAACCTATGCTAATAAGCTTAAAATCTAGTTACTGGGAAATTTTCACTTAAGTTCATATTTACATGTATTGATAGAAGGTAATATGATTCCCTTTGACAAATTTTGGTGTTACTTAATATTCCTTGCTCTAATTAACCTCCTATTTTCCACTTACATCTTCAGACCACTCATATTATTCTTATTGTATCTCCCTAAGTAGTCCATTTTTACTTTCCTTGTTTCTGAAGTACTCTGGGTTATATAGACATAGTTGAAGGTTTGAAGCTAGGAACCGCAAATGAGACTATGTTACATTTGTTTTTATGGATCTGGGTTACTTTACGCAATATGTTAAATTCTAGTTCCATCCATTTCCTTACAAACTTATTAAATGATCACATTTAATAGTATTCCATAGTATACATGCACATTTTTATTAACCATTTGTCAGTTGAAGGGCATCTATAATGTTTCAATTTCCCAGATATTGTGAATAAAGCAACAATGAACATGGTTGAGCAAGTAATTATGCTTCCAAGTTAAGTCTTTGGGCACATGCTGATGAAGGCAAAAATAGGATCATAATTTAGATTTATTTTGATCATTTTGAAGATTCCATTCGGTGATTTTCAGAATAGCTAAAGCAGTTTTCAAATATATCAGCAGTCAATGAAGATTTCTTTTTTCTCACAACCTCTCCAGCATTTATCAGTTGTCATGTTGATTTAGGTATTCTGACTGTTGTAAGATGACATTTTCTCTTTTATTATTAATTTATTAAATTATTTGTATTACATCCCCATAGCAGTCTCCTCCTTCCTATTCTCCCAGTCCCATCCTACCACCCCTCTTTTTCCATTTTCCATTTCCCTTCTCCTCAAGGAAGCCTCCCCTCTCTTCCCAAGTACCAACCTGCTTTGGCACATTAAGTTGCATCAGGACTGAGGGCATCCTCTCCAACTGAGGCCAGACAAGGCAGTCCAGGTAGAGGAAAAGGATCTCAAGGCAGGCAATCGAGTCAGAGACAGCCATCACACCAGTTGTTATGAGACCCACATGAAGACCAAGCAGCACCTCAGCACATATGTGAAGGGCATCTAAGGCCCTGCGTGCTCTTTGATTGGTGGTTCAGTTTCTGTTGGCCCTGATGGGCACAGGTTAGTTGGGTCTGTAGGTTTTCTTGTGCTGTCCTTGAGGCCTCCAGATCCCTCAGTCCTTCTCCCAGACTCTTTCACAAGATTCCCTGAGCTCTGCATAGTGTTTGGTTGTGGGTCTGTACATCTATTTTCATCGGTTTCTGGGTGAAGCATCTCAGAAGACAGTTATGCTAGGCTCCTATCTGGAAGTATAGCAGAATATATTTAATAATGTCAGGGATTGGCTCACTTCCATAGGCTGGGTCTCAATTTGGGCCAGTCATTGATAGACCATTCCTTAATTATCTGCTCCATCTTTATCCCTGCATATCTTGTACATACTGGAAGTCCTGACAGGCTATAAGGGTGGTCACTTCAGGCTCCATATCCTTTGCTGATAGGGTTTTCACCATATCTTTCCAGGGACCTCTCTCATCCAAGTCTCTGGCTTGTCCTAAAGTAGTCCCTACCCACCAATTTCTCTTCTCTTCCAGCCCTTTCACCTGCTCTTTTCACATCTAATCCCTACTCATCTCCCCTCTCCAGTTCGTCTCCCACCAAGTTCCTTCACTTCATCCACTTATGTTTTATTTCTCCTTCTGAATGAATTGCAAGTATCCTCCCTTGGGACATCATTGTCACTTAGCTTCTTTGTGACTATGTACTGTAGCATGGGTAATCTTGTAATTTATGGTTAATGTCCACTTATAAGTGAGTATATACCATGAATATCTTTCTGGGTCTGGGTTACCTCACTCAGGATTATATTTCCTTGTTCTATCCCTTTGCCTATAAAATTCATGATGTCCTTGTTTTTAATAGCTGCATAGTATGCCATTGTATAAATACACCAAAGACCCTTTATTCATTCTTCAGTTGAGGAACATTTGGATTGCTTCCAGTTTCTGGCTATTTACAAATCAGTTGCTATGATCATAGTGGGGCAAGTGACCTTGTGAGAAGGTAGAACAAGAATGTCATAGCTGGTTCTTGGGGTAGAACTCTTCCCAAATTTCTGAGAAACCACAAGATTGATTTCAAAATGTTTGTACAAGGTTTTACTCCCATCAGCAATGGGGGAGTGTTTCTCTTGCTCCACATCCTCACCAGCGTAGACTGTCAGTTGAATTTTTGTTTACTTTTGGTTTCAATTTTTATTTATTTTTTCTAGTTTCTCACTGTGTATTGCATCAATTAGATTCCTTTGACCAATGACCCAATTAGATGTAATCCATTCTTGGCGTTGGTTGTACTCTCTGAGTTCGTTGGCGTTAGATGTGTGCCTGGAAGTGATCTGGTAGCTACCACTCCTATATGCTTTCTGCATCAGGTCCTATCTCCAATTTCACACCTTGAGTTTCCATCATCTTTGTTTCCCTTCAATGCTCTACTACCCCATAAGCCAAATAATCCCTTCCTCCCAAGTTGGTTTTGGTCAATGTTTTACCATAGCCTTAAAAAAGCAAACTAGAATAGCAGAGTAATAAGAAAAGGCAGTAAGCAAATGATGAGATTCTAATTGCATAAAAGAATGGCTGGATTTCATCAGTGAAGAAATAAAACAATTAGTAACATAATTGAAATCTGAACAACTGTGAAACAGTCTTTAGTATTCAGACAACATAACTTAGAATGAATGGGAGATACACAAAAAAGCAGGAAAAAATGTGTCTTTGGAAAAGAAACCCTTTTAAAGATAGGAGTAATGCTTCTTAGATTTGTTACATTAGAACTATTTAGCAATAAAACTTTAAACAAAAAAAAAATTAACCACCACCAACAAAATACTCCTCAACTACTTAAAAATGATAACATCTAAATCAAAAATAATCTCTTTTCTTATACAGTAACCTTTGAATAAAGCCTTTGCATTTATTTGATTCAGAAGGCAACTTTATTTTTAACCAGTTTAGGGTTTTATGCTAATGTGGGGTCTACCAGGAGGACATAAAAAAGTAAAAATAGAGAGTAATGAAAAAGCAATTCAAATAACTCCCAAATGATACTGTGAAAGGAAAGAAAGCCTAGGCTTCTCTGAGGGTTTACATATATTCAGACTTGCAAGTCTTAGAGTTTCTCAGTCATCATAGAGATCTGTTTCTGAATTCAGAGTATCCTTGGCATCCAGAAATTTAGCCAAAATAAATTTTAGAATGAAAAGCTTCACACCAGAATACTTTTGGTGTTAATTACTTGCCTGATGTAAATAGATTGATATAAACTCAAAATTCTTCAAAACATTTCATATTCCATTTCAACAAAAATTTGTTGATAAATATTCAGAAAAATCTGTGAAAATAATAACAATGCAATGAAAATTATTCATATTCTGATTTTGTTATTATTTTACAGGCAAAAAATTATATACTTTGTGGCTAATTATTCATTTCTGCTATAAAAAATTTATATATCACACTATTCTACTCCACTTCCTCAAATTCATTGAAATGTAAAGGAGTAAAATGAAAAGTAGAATTCATCCATATGGTAGAAAATATAGCAAAAATGAAGGAAAAGACAGCAAGCAATGGTACCCTCTAATTCCAAGCTGCAATAATGTTATGTGTGATTAAGTCTAGCTTTTAGCAAATAATTTCTCTTGATGGTTTTTAAAAAATGAACAGAATCAAAGTGTGAGTTTATATTCTACATCTAACCAATTGTGTAATAACCCTACAATGATCTGAGATGGTGGAATATAATTTAAATTACTAACAGTTTGGCATTTAAGTTGTGAATACTTTTATAAGTATGGACAAATAATTTGATTATAGTTAAGACCTTTTTTTATTTTTAGATACTTTATTTACATTTCTAATGTTTGCCCCTTTCTAGGTCTCCTCTTTGGAAACTCCCTATCCCCTCCCCCTGCCCGCCTCTATGAGGGTATTTTACCTCCCACCCACACGCCAGCCCACTCCCATATCCCCACCTTGACATTCCCCTTTACTGGGACCTCTAACACCCTCAGGCCCAAGGGCCTCTCCTCCCCCTGATGACTAAGAAGGCCCTCCTCTGCCACATATATGGTCTAAACCATGGGCCCCTCAATGTGTATTCTTTGGTTAGTGGTCAGCCTCCAAGAGCAACTGTGGGGCGGGGGGGGGGGGGTCAGGCCAGTTGACACTGTTGCTCCCTCCATGGGGCTGCAAACTCTCTCAGGTCCTTCAGTCCAATCTCCCATTCCTCCATCTGGGACCTCACTTTCAGTACAGCAGTTACTGTAAAGTGAAACTTGAGTATTCTGAACTTTTGGGCTAATATCCACTTATCAGTGAGTACATACCATTTTTGTTGTTTTGTGACTGAGTTACCTCACGCAGGATGATATTTTCAAGTTCCATCCATTTCCCTGAAAATTACATTAGGTCATTGTTTTTAATAGCTGAGTAGTAATCCATTGTGTAAATGCACCACATTTTCTGTATCCATTCTTCTGATGAGGGACATCTGGGTTGTTTCCAGCTTCTGGCTATTATAAATATGGCTGCTATGAACAGAGTGGAGCATGAGTCTTTATTACATGTTGGAGCATATTCTGAGTACATGCTCAGGAGTGGTATAGCTGGATCCTCAGGTAGAATTATGTCCATTTTTCTGAGGGTCCGCCAAACTGATTTCCAGAGTGGTTGTACCAGCTTGCAATCCCACCAACAGTGGAGAAGTGTTCCTCTTTCTCCACATCCTCGCCAGCATCTGCTGTCACCTGAGTTTTTGATCTTAGCCATTCTGACTGGTGTGAGGTGGAATCTCAGACTTGTTTTGATTTGCATTTCCTAGATGACTAAGGATGTTGAACATTTCTTTAGGTGCTTCTCAGCCTTGCAAATTTCCTCAGTTGAGAATTCTCTGTTTAGCTCTGTTCCCCATTTTTTGATGAGGTTATTTGGTTTTCTGGAGTCTAAATTCTTGAGCTCTTTGTATATGTTGGATATTACCCCTCTATCGAATGTAAGATAGGTTAAGATCTTTTCCCAATCTGTTGGTTGCCATTTTGTCCAATTGACAGTGTCCTTTGCCTTACAGAAGCTTTGCAATTTCATGAGGTCCCATTTGTCAATTCTTGATCTTAGAGCATAAGCCACTGGTGTTCTGTTCAGGAACTTTTCCCCTGTTCCCAGGTGATCAAGAGTTTTCCCCACTTTCTCTTCTATTAGATTCAGTGTAACTGGTTTTATGTGGAGGTCCTTGATCCACTTGGACTTGAGCTTTGTACAAGGAGATGGGAATGGATCAATTTGCATTCTTCTACATGTAGACCACCAGTTGAACCAGCACCATTTGTTGAAAATGCTGTCTTTTTTCCACTGAGTGGTTTTAGCTCCTTTGTCGAAAATCAAATGACCATAAGTGTGTGGGTTCATTTCTGGGTCTTCAGTTCTATTCTATTGTTCTGCCTGCCTGTCACTATACCAATACCATGCAGTTTATATCACTACTGCTCTGTAGTATAGCTTGAGGTCAGGGATGCTGATTCCCCCAGAAGTTCTTTTGTGGTTGAGAATAGCTTTAGCTATACTGGGTTTTTTGTTGTTCCAAATGAATGTGAGAATTGCTCTTTCTAAGTCTATGAAGAATTGAGTTGGAATTTTGATGGGGATTGCATTGAATTTGTAAATTAATTTGGCAGGATGGCCATTTTTACTATATTAATCCTGCCAATGCATGACCATGGGAGATCTTTCCACCTTCTGAGGTCTTTTCGATTTCTTTCTTTAGAGACTTGAAGTTCTTGTCATACAGATCTTTCAATGGCTTGGTTAGAGTCACACCAAGATACTTTATATTGTTTGTGACTATTGTGAAGGGTGTCATTTCCCTAATTTCTTTCTCAGCCTGTTTATCCTTTGAGTATAGGAAGGCTACTGATTTGTTTGAGTTAATTTTATATTCAGCCACTTTGCTGAAGTTGCTTATCAGCTACAGCAGTTCTCTGGTGGAGTTTTTCAGATCACTTAAATATACAATCATATCATCTGCAGAGTGATATTTTGATTTCTTCCTTACCAATTTATATCCCTTTGACCTCCTTTTGTTGTCTCATTCCTCTAGCTAGAACTTCAATTACTATATTGAATAGATAGGGAGAGAGAGAGGGCAGCCTTGTCTAGTCCCTGATTTTAGTGGGATTACTTCGAGTTTCTCTACATTTAGTTTGATGTTAGCTACTGGTTTGCTGTATATTGCTTTTACTATGTTTAGATATGGGCCTTGAATTCCTGATCTTTTCAAGACTTTTATCATGAAGGGATGTTGAATTTTGTCAAATGCTTTTTCAGCATCTCATGAAATGACCATGTGGTTTTTTCTTTGAGTTTGTTTATGTAGTGGATTGCATTGATGGATTTCCGGGTATTGAACTATCCCTGTATCCCTGGGATGAAACCTACTTGATCATGATGAATGATCATTTTGATGAGTTCTTGGATTTGGTTTGCGAGAATTTTATTGAGTATTTTTGCATCAATATTCATAAGGGAAATTGGTCTGAAGTTTTCTTTCTTTGTTGGGTTTTTGCGAGGTTTTGGTATCAGTGTGATTGTGGCCTCCTAGAAGGAGTTGGGTAGTGTTCCTTCTGTTTCTATTTGGTGGAATAGATTGAAGAGTATTGGTGTTAAGTCTTCTTTGAATGTCTGATAGAATTCTGCAGTGAACCCATCTGGTCCTGGGCTCTTTTTGGTCCGGAAACTATTAATGACTGCTTCTATTTCTTTAGGCATTATGGGACTGTTTAGATGGTTTATCTGATCCTGATTTAACTTTCGTCTTTGGTATCTGTCGAGAAAATTGTTCATTTCATCCAGATTTTGCAGTTTTGTTGAGTATAGGCTTTTGTAGTAGGATCTGATGATTTTTTGAATTTCCTCAGAATCTGTTGTTATGTCTCCCGTTTCATTTCTAACTTTGTTAATTTGGATTCTGTCTCTGTGCCCTCTGGTTGGTCTGGCTAGGGGTTTATCTA
>CM052720.1:13630115-13670172 GCA_028551405.1 Uromys caudimaculatus
GTTTTCACTATGATGTGCCAGGAGGAATTTCTTTTCTGGTCCAATCTATTTGGAGTTCTGTAAGCTTCTTGTATATTTATATTCATGTCTTTCTTTAAGTTAGGGAAGATTTCTTCTATGATTTTGTTGAAGATATTTACTGGTCCTTTAAGTTGCGAATCTTCACTCTCTTCTATACCTATTATCCTTAGGGTTTTTCTTATTGTGTCCTAGATTTCATGGATGTTTTGGGTTAGGAGCTTTTTGCATTTTGTATGTTCTTTTACTGTTGTGTCAGTGTTGTCTATGGTATCTTCTGCTTCTGAGTTTCTCTCTTTGTCTCTTGTATTCTGTTGGTGATGCTTGCATCTATGACTCCTGATCTCTTTCCTACTTTTTCTAACTCCAGGGTTGTCTCTTTTTGTGATTTCTTTATTGTTTCTATTTCTATTTTTAACTCCTGGATAGTTTTGTTCATTTGCTTTGTCTGTTTGATTGTGTTTTCCTGTAATTCTTTAATGGATTTCTGTGTTTCCTCTTTAAGGGCTTCTAGTTCTTTACCTCTGTTCTCTTGTATTTCTTTAAGGGTGTTAATTTCTTTCTTAAAGTCTTCTATCATCATCATGAGAACTGATTTTAAATCTGAGTCTTGCTTTTCTGGTGTATTGGGGTATCCAGGGCTTGTTGTGTTGGGAGAGCTGTGTTCTGATGTTGCCAAGTAGCCTTGGTTTCTGTTCCTTAGGTTCTTGCCCTTGCCTTTTGCCATCTTGTTAACTCTGATGTTAGCTGATCTTACTCTGTCTGGCTGTGGCTTGTCCCTCTTGCAGGCATCTGAATCAATACTCCTTGAAGACCAGCTCTCTCTGAGAGGTGTTTAGGTTTGGAGTGCTGTGGCACAGGGTCAGCTCTGGGGTGCAGACAGAATCCAGAAAGATCTTGTCCCCAGGTGTCTCTTGGTTCTTGTGTCCTGATGGCTCTACAAGGGTCCCTCTTGATCCAGTGAGTTTGAACCGAAGTGGTGGTTTTGCCTATGCTCGAAGGTGTGTCAGCACTCCTGGGATACGAGCTCTCTGCTGGAACCCTGTGGTCCAGGCTGAGGTCCACAGGTCCTGCTGAGCAGTGGTGCTTTTCTTAACCCCACTCATGGCTTTTTCACGCACCTGGGGGGGTAGGTTTCTTCTGGTGCTAATTGGTTATGGAGCCCTGTGGCCCTAGCTGAGGTCCTCAGCCACAGATGGAAACCAGAAGTTTCCTGTCCCTCATTCTCTGTGGCCTACAGGTTCCGGGCAGGTCCTGGTGAGCAGTGGTGCTTGCCTTGTCCCCACTCATGGCTTTTCCACGCTCCTGGGAGAGTAACTTTCTCCTGGTGCTGCTTAGCCATGGAACCCTGGTGGCCCAGGCCGAGGTCTCCTGCCACAGATGGGAACCAGAAGGTTCCTAAGCCCGACTACCTCAGTCCCTGAGTCCTACAGGTTCCAGGCGAGTCCCAGTAAGCAGTCGTGCTCATTCTAACCCCACTCACAGTTTTTTCACGCTCCTGGAAGGGTAGCTTTCTCCCTGCGCTAATTGGCTCTGGAGCCCGGTGGCCCAAGCTGAGGTCTGCAGCCACAGATTGAAATCAGAAGTTTCCTGTCCCTCAGTCTCTGCGGGTTCCGGGCGGATCCCAGTGAGCAGTGGTGCTCATCTTAACCCCACTCACAGCTTTTCCATGTTCCTGGGAGGGTAGCTTTCTTTTGGCGCTAATTGGCTATGGAGCCCTGGTGGCCCGGGCAGAGGTCTCCTGCCACAGATGGGAACCGGAAGGTTCCTATGCCGTACTACCTCAGTCCCTGTGTCCCCCAGGTTCTGGGCAGTTCCGGTAAGCAGTGGTGCTCGTTTTAACCCTACTCACGGCTTTTCCACACTCCTGGAAGGGTAGTTTTCTCCCAGCGCTAATTGGCTAAGGAGCCCTGTGGCCCAAGCTCGTTAAGATCAATTTTTGTCAAAAGTTAAGTCATCTATGTTTTGATAAAATAGTATCAAAATAACAACTTTGGTTCTAAAAATTAAAAATTTCTATGTTCTTGCTATTGAATTCAAAATTGGAGATTTGTTTTTGTACTATTAATTATGCAATTAAAATTATTACATTCATTTCACATTAACATAAAGTAAATGCAGGTTATATATCCACTAGCAATATTGAGGTTTTATTATTACTCTTATTTAGAAAGTGTTACAGTTGAAGTACTGATATTGATAATTTTTGCAAATGATAACCGAAGCTGAGTTAGTTTAGAATTGTAGTAATTAAGATAAAATCATCAGTGTGAGTATAGACACACATATATATGTATATGTGAGTATATATTTATATATATAAATATAGAGAGTGTATGTATAGAATATGTTTGTCTATATATACTCATATACGGTATATATGCTCATATATATGTAGTATATTTACATTATTTATATACTATATAATGTGTATGTATATATAAACAGTATGCACACACATACCCACACACAGAAATATATACATATATATTCTTGTTACTTGTTATATAAATATGTACATATTTCTAACACACACACACACACACACACACACACACACACACATATATATATATATATATATATATATATATATATATATATATATATATATATATCCAGATGTTAGGAATAAAATCATGTTCAGTCTTTGAAAAACAAATGTTTTAATATATCATATGAGCTATGATTCTAAGGTAACTTTACTTCTTGTTATTAAAACTTTGTAAGCAATTCACCTCCTTCCCTTTGGATTAAATATTCTCATACTGAAAACTCTTCGGATTTGCATTTAATGCTATTTGCCCTGATTTGTATTCTCCTTTTCTACATTCAATTATCTCCAAGCAATTGTAAAAATGATCTCTACAGATCCTATGTTCTTTTTGTTAATGCTTCAAAACTTATGAATATCTCTGGTATTATATTTTTTATTGAAAACTTTCTTAAGAATTAACAAATAGTAACAATTGAAGATGTATTAGAATCTTGGAAGTTTTTCATGAAAAAGCCACAATAAAATTTAAAATGTAATAATATCAGTATTATGTAGACAGACACAACATGCTCATTTTGGGGGGTGGAGGTTTGTGAGCCTAGCCTTTAATGGCTGAGAGATCTCTCCAGCCCAACATGTTCATTTTAAATGCACTATCGACTAGTTTTGAACTTCTTCGGAGACTGGGGAGATTGGTAATTCTTAGCTACTGCTTTCCTGATGCTTGTCTCTATTGTCCTTCAAGTGTCTGAATCTTTTTAAAAATATCCCCTCTATCTGTGATGACCATACCAGGTTTACCTCAACAAAAGAGAACTGCATGGGGCATCTGAAATTGCGTTCATTTTCTTGTTGAGATGTCTAACCCTCTGCTTCATTGAGAGAGAGAGAGAGAGAGAGAGAGAGAGAGAGAGAGAGAGAGAGGCAGAGACAGAGACAGAGACAGAGACAGAAGGTGGAAGGAGTGACAGAGGGAGAAATTTGTGAACTGTTCTATTTCTTGAGTCTATTGACATATCTTATAATATATACATTATAATAATTGTCTATTTCTTAAAAATAAAGACAAAATTGGATGGTCCAAAAATGGATTGTTTGCATTCCAAAACAATGAACGATGACAAGTTAGGGTAGAAAATGAAACTACTCAGTGGTTCTCCTCTGTCAAACATCACCTGGAAAAAAGATTGTGACTTAATACATTTTGATTGAGCCAATAAAAGGGTGCTAAGATCCTAATGATGAACTTTCTGATATTTCTTTATCTTATCATAATTTTACAACTAAAGAAAGAAGGGCCTTGAAGAACTACTATGTGATAAAATTGCAGAATTTTTATTATAGAATGTTTTCTTGTGATGTTGTAGGAACATAGAGGTTTATTGTTGGAAAACAGTGACTAAATATTTTCTTACTATTCTTCTTTAGCATAGTTAAAATTAATATTTCCTTATATCATATTATGTATATATGTTTGACTTTTTAATTTGGGTTTTGAGTTGTTTAATTGAATTATAGGAAGATTATTGCATGAATTTTGTCTTGCCATCAGGACAGACTTTCTAATAAATTTTGAAATGACCCTAAATGTATTTCTGCAATTATGTGCATTATTTACACATGTAAAATACTATTCTAGCATTGACAATTGTAATATCAAACTATTGATTAAATCTGGAAAAAATTGAAAATTATCTATAGTCTTATACATCAGATAGTCAGCCAAAATATAAATATCTACATAAAACAGTAAAAGCATATATATTATTATTATTTGATGCTTTCCTCTTTTAATAAGTGATACAATTCTAAATATTTATCTGGAGTTATACATTTATACATATCAAAAATCCACTTAAAATTTCTTTGCAATTTATTATAGGTGTTTTATTTTATCTGTTCTGCATACCTAGATTTTGGGGATCACATAAAAATCTATTGGGCAAAACTGGGTAGAAAGTTGTAAAGGATTAACATGCCCTATTTTAGGCTGTTGTAGAACATTGCATTCATCAGTTTGACTTCAGACAGTACAAACTACATCTAACTTCATTTTACTTATTCAATTGTATGAACATATTTGTAGAGCTCCAGATTTACTTACATTTTTTAACTATTTTCTAGCTTCATACTAAATGCTGAGGGATATTTTTTAAAAAATTTGCAACTCCTTTAAATAAATAAACCTGTGCAAACATATTAGGTGCTAAAAGTGAAATGGTACAAAAGGAAAAATGCTATATGCGGCCATGAATAAAATAGGCACTAGCATAGAACTGGTGGATGTCATTCCCCACAGAAGTAGCCATAGTGCTTACTTTTGCAGCAATGAACAAGTGCAGAAACATCAAAGACTTCATGAAAAAGAAACTCATTTTAGGATATGCAGTCTGCTATAGAAGCATGCGGTGACTAATTAGTAAGGTTAAAATATTGATAAGTAACTGTAGTTAACAAAAATAATGTTGACGGTTTATTCCTAATGGTTTTCTTAAACCTTTAAAAGTGATTCCTAAACTTACAGGGGAGACAAGCCACTGTGTTTGTAAATGTGTCTACACACATGCATATATTTGTGTGTGCATCGGCATGTGTCCCTTTGTGTGTGTGTATGTGTGTGTGTGTGTGTGTGTGCTGCTGTTGAGTGAGTGTTGAAAATCAATGTTATTGCTTTGTAAAACAATTAAGTGTTGATTTTTGACACTTTTACACTTCCAAATCTGAACAGTCATAGCATATAATAATGTTTCTTAAAGGATTTTCTGAAATTTAGTTACTATTTAACTGGTTTTTTTCACAGTACTGTGTGTTCATTGATGATGGACGTGTTATGAGTTATTTCAGCTACCTTAATACACATGAGGTTGAACAAATTAATAAATGAATTATTACTATTGCCAATATTAAATCATAACATTCAGATTTTGGAAATTTTATCCATCTTTCACAATGAATTAATCAAATTCATAGAATGTTACTGTGGTGGTTAGAATATGCTTGGCCCAGGGAGTGGCGCTATTTGGAAGAGGGGCCTTGTTGGAGTAGTATGACCTTGTTGGAGGAAGTGTGTCACTGTGGGTGTAGGTTTTTAGAACCTCGTACTCGCTGCCTCGAAGCCAGTCTTCCCCTAGTTGCCGTCAGAACAAGAGGTGGAACTCTCAGCTCTTTCAGACCCATGTCTGCCTGTCTATGGCCATGTTCTTGCTTTGATAATAATGGACTAAGCCTCTGAACAAGTAAGCTAGCCCCAATTAAATGTTGTCCTTAAAACAGTCGCCTTGGTCATGGTGTCTGTTTATAGCACTAAAACCTTAACTAAGAGAGTTACTATCACCAAATATTAAAGGATAGGTGTACTGGCTAGTGTTGTGTGTCAACTTGACACAAGCTGAAGTTATCACAGAAAAAGAAGTTTCAGTTGAGAAAATGCCTCCGTGAGATCCAGAGGTAAGGCATTTTCTCAATTAGTGATCAAGGGGGGAGGGCCCCTTGTGAGTGGTACCATCTCTGGGCTGGTAGTCTTGGGTTCTATAAGAAAGCAGGCTGAGCAAGCCAGGAGAAGCAAGCCAGTAAGTGACATCCCTCCATGGCCTCTGCATCAGCTCCTGCTCCTTGACCTGCTTGAGTTCCAGTCCTGACTTCCTTTTGTGATGAACAGCAGCATGGACATGTAAGCCGAATAAACCCTTTCCTCCCCAACTTGCATCTTAGTCATGATGTTTGTGCAGGAATAGGAACCCTGACTAAGACAAATTGGTACCAGCGAAGTGGGGTATTCCTGTGACAACCTGACCATGTTTTGGGGAGGACTATGGAAGGACTTCGGAACTTTGAGCTAGAAAAGCCATTGGGATGTTAAGAGCTCTGTGGGGTGCTCTGTAGGAGCTTGGAAGATAATGTTGTGAACAGTGCAGAAGATGGAGGCCTGGCTTGTGAAATTTCAGAGGGAAGATTAAAGACTCTGATCAGGGCCATTGCTATTTTGATTGTAAAGATTCTGTGGTTTTGGTTAGCTGGGGCTGAAGAAATCAGCTGTGATTAACAAGATACCAAAACTACTAAAGCAAAACCATTGTATTGCTGGGACTATTGATGCTGGTTAGCTGGAGCCAAGAAATTGGTGATGATTAAGAAGAGACCAGCATTATTGAGGTGACATCTTCTGGGAAGTGTTTTCTGAGAGCACAAAGAGGCTGTATTCCAGAGATAGCCAAAGTTGTACCTTGTGCTGTGGCAGGACTTGGTAATGTGTAAGAGTCATCCAGGTGGTACTGGTTTTGAAGGCATGAAGGAGTCAGGAAGAGCAGCTGAGGCCTTGGCACTGTGAGAAGCTGTGGAAGGCCATTGGTGAAGGTGCAACCTCAGTTGCAACTCCAGGACTGAAGGGGTCATGCAAAGGAGTTGAGGCTCGGCACGGTGAAAAGTCTCGGAAGGCCATTGGTGAAAGCGCAGCCTCAGTTGCATTGACAGCCCAGGATTGAAGGGGTCATGCAAAGGAGGTGAGGCTTGGCACCATGAAGAGAGCCTATGAGAAGCTGTTTGTAAAGCCTAGTTGCAGTGGAAGACAGCAGTGTTTTGGAGAGGCCAGTACCATGAGATGACCACCAAGAACAGCAGCAGCAGTGGCATCTATCTGGAGCCATGTATGCTACAAAGGGCAGAGTTGGAGAAGTGACTCAAGCCCTTGGATGAATCCACAATATCGTGAGTAGATCCCAGACATTGGATGGTTGGAATTTGATTTTGCTTTTGATTGTGACTTTGCTCTGATATATATTCCCTCCTGAAGAAAGAAGGTATTTTAGTGGAACCCACAGTTAAGAGACTTTGAATTTTTAAAGACTTTGAATTTTAAGAGATTGGATGTTTAAAAGGGACCGAAATGTTAATATGTAAGAATTTGTAAAGACTGTGGGACTTTTAAAGTTATTTAGATCTTGGGAATGAATAAGGAATTAAGGGTTGAGGCTTATTGGTGATGTGTTTGTGTGTCAAGTTGACCAGGGGTCAATTGTACTGGCGAGTTTTGTGTGTCAACTTGACACAAGCTGAAGTTAACACAGAGAAAAGAAGTTTCAGTTGAGAAAATGCCTCTGTGAGATCCAGAGGTAAGGCATTTTCTCAATTAGTGATCAAGGGGGGAGGGCCCCTTGTGAGTGGTACCATCTCTGGGCTGGTAGTCTTGGGTTCTATAAGAAAGCAGGCTGAGCAAGCCAGGAGAAGCAAGCCAGTAAGTGACATCCCTCCATGGCCTCTGCATCAGCTCCTGCTCCTTGACCTGTTTGAGTTCCAGTCCTGACTTCCTTTTGTGATGAACAGCAGCATGGAAGTGTAAGCTGAATAAACCCTTTCCTCCCCAACTTGCATCTTAGTCATGATGTTTGTGCAGGAATAGGAACCCTGACTAAGACAATAGATGATCATTTCATAAGATGTAATATTATCAAATTATAGCTTTTATTAAACATTTTAGTTGAGAAATAAGCCATGGAATTTTGAGACACTTAGAACCATCTTTAACCATACACATAAGTATATATTTTATATACTCAAATGTATTAAAATTTATATTCTCAGGTATACATATTCATAATATACATACCCAAACATTGAGTATACATATAAGAAAACTATAACAATTAAGATGCTTTTATTCTGAAGAGTTAAATTGAAAAATAGCAAATCATTTTATGAAGGATTCACACTTGCTTATGGTTGTTATCTGGTTTACATCATTTAGCTTTTACTTTTTGCTATTTTTATTTAGAAGCAACTCTAGCAGCTATTCTGTAGCACATAAAACATCAAGTATTTCAAAACTGTGATGATATCTATAAAACTTAAAATAATTGTTTTGATCAATCATTTTGGCTTCTATGAATTTATTCAACAGATATACTCATAGATTAATTGAATAGGTAAGTAGGTAAGTAGGCAGGAAGGTTGGTAGGTAGATGGTAGATAGATAGATAGATAATAAATGAGAGATAAATGATTGATGATAGAAGCTTGATAGATAGATGATAGATAGGATAACACTGAAGTGAATATAGACATTTTTATGAAGTAGATAAAATCATTATTTTAGCTGAATATTATAGCATTTTCAACAATCCTTTTTACTTTATATAAAACCAATTTCCTTTGTACATTATATTTATTTCCTGTGTATTTAATCAGTGAAACTTAATTATATTATATTGTTTACTAATCCTTAGTGATTAATAATTAATTACAATATTAATATATCTAACTAGTTGATATCCTAAAATAAATGTACTCATACTATACAATTAAAATATCTTATTGAAATTGTAGCATTATAAAAATGCCAAAACTTTATAAAAAGTATTATAATTCCCTAAAGTATAATATGGTTTGCTTAAAAGACTAAAATATGTCTTTAAACCTCTATATTCTGTGCTTAGTTGTCAAATTTTTATAATATCATAATTTTAATATAGTCAAATATTAAGTACAATAGAATAATAATATAAGTAATTTCAATGGACAATTTGATAAAAGATGAATGAAGATAATTTTATATTTGATATAGGTAGCACAATCAAACTATCCTCTACTGCTCTGGTTTAAAAAAACATTGCACTACTCTGAATACACCATGAGACTGATAGGCCTGAAAACCAAATGAGTCCTTCATCTTTTCCACTGGTCAGTTCATGATAGGGATGCCTACTCACCTTATGACATCTCTCCAAAGGAGAGGCAGCAGGCAGGGAGAAAACTGAATGCTAAAAAATTGTATAAACATACCCAATTCATTAATAGTGATTCTTACCAGAAACTCATAATGAAGATGTTACATTTTAACATATTCAAATTATTTTATTGAGTATCTTACAGTTTCCAAACTGTTAAAATAATTGTTACATCTAAGAAAAGATGCCATTTTTAAGTAAGTTAAAATTCCATACATGTTGCAAAAGAGAATCACGTATCTTTGCCGCCTAGTGACTTTTGCAGGGTAAAAGATATATGAAACCCCAAATCATTTACTTGAAGAAGCCTAGTCATTGTCTGGAGGTGCCAAAAGATCACAACACCCAGAGCTCTTTAGAGCTGCTGGCCATTACTCAATTATTCCTTAGAGGAATGGTAACTACACCATAGATTACAGTTTAACTCCATTTTCTGCAACGTGATAGTTTATAAAATTATAGTCTGTGCTATAGCATTTCAACCTGATTTATGCCCAGCCTCAGGCATGAAATCTTTTTCCTTTCAGGAGGAAATTACACTTTCCTGAATGGGAAAGGCAGATGGCAAACATAACATCACTCAGGTTCTATTCTCCCTCCCTCAGTCTTTATTTCTCATGAAAATAAAAGTGAAGAATTCTGAGATTACTAGTGCACACTGGCCTAGTAAATGAGGGAGCATTAGCTTCTAAGGTACTCAGTTGTAAAATCTGTTTCAAACTTTCATATTTTAGCAGTGATTTTATAGCAATTGGTTAAGTTTAAAGCTATGTAGAAAAAAAGAGAACAAATCCTAAATTTGTTGTTAATGTATTTTTATGGCACAGTGCTTTTATGAAATAGTTAATCATTTTGATGTGGGCAATGATGTTTACAGCTGACCTTGGAAGGTCATGACTTAATTCAATTCCCAATCACTAACATGTATGAAATTTTTCCATGAAAGAGTATGAGACATGTTAGGACTCATTTTATTTGTTAAGTAAGTCTGAAGAAGCACTGTAGTTTGATGGTGAAAATCAGAAAACAACAGAAAAATAGCAGTGAAATTGCACAAAATAGCAAATATCTGATATTGTGGCCTTAAATATTTTCTAACAGTAAATTCATCTTGTTATAATAATTTAATAAATCACTGAAATCTTTCTAATATTCTTGATTGTTGTTAAAATTCTAATTGTGATAAAACAGGGAAGAAAAAAATAAAAGAACAAGCGATATTCTGTATTTAGCTTACAGAAAACATGCAACTATTTTTCTGTAGACTCCAATTCAGCAGAGACTCAGTTGTTTAAAAAGGAAAAGGGAAAAAATGAATATTAAATTTTCATTTGAATTACATCAATAAATTCCTAGTGTCCTATCACGTTTCTGAGAAAGTAGAATCGTTACATTTTCATCTTCTAATTTCATTTATGAGGAGCATAGAGATGGCCACGTATACAGGTAATAAGTCAGTGAAGGCTGCCATTGCAATAAATGAGCTGAGATCTGCATAGAACTTAAATATCCCAACTTAGTTTCCTGTTATGCAGCCGTCCTTAGAATACAAAGCTCCCAGGCAGGTCCTACCAGTGCACCATCAAAATAATCAGTCTAGTCAGTCTTCCCCCACAGTTCTCTTTCTCCCGTTTGCAACAAATGTAATCTGGGTGAAATGTTAGATAAACTCAAAAACAACAACAGCAACAACAACAATACTTGTATTTAATTTAAGCATCAATCAAAACCTAAACAAATAGCCTAACTTTAAAGGACTTAGCTATATTCAGTTAGAATAATGTAGTAACACAACATAAGTAGCTGGGCAATGGGAGGCTCTGGTGGATCTTTGGATTATACTCTAAGGACTAGGAGGCAAGGCAAGCATGCAGACTTTGAAATCTTTCTAGATAAACTAAAGCTAGTATCACAAAGGTATTATTTGAACATACACATTGTTGGATGTTTTAGACTTTTCTTTAAAAAAAAAAAACCCCAAAACCAAAAATCAAATACCAACAACAAAAAATGACTGGTGGGATCAACATGATGGCTTAGAAGACAGATGTCCTTATCACCAATCCTGATGATCTTAGCTAGACATCTAGACACCTGGATCAATATATATATTAAAAAGTACAAAAAGGTTTTTAAAAAAAACAACAAAAGATAAGCTGGGCAGTGGTGATGCATGGTTTTAATCTCAGAAATCAGTAAGCATAAACACTCTGATCTCTATTAATTCAATTCCAGACTGACCTCTACAATGAGTATGAGGATAGCAAGAGCTACTACACACACACACACACACACACACACACACACACACACAAGATAATTTGAACAAGGAGAATTACACAACATTAATATAGTTTCTTTTCTTATAAAATGTTCTTGCTTACAGACCTGGACAAGTTCAAACTAGAAAAGAAAGAAAAAAAAAACTCTCAGCTCTGAGATGAAGTATACACAAACTCGTGCCCCTAGCCAAGAAGTATTTGGAATTTATATCTGCTAGGAAAGTGAAAATCAGCTCTTTCCGAGATCAAACACACTCCAGGGTACCCCATGCTCAGGAGTAGATGGCCAACCACAAATGGATACTTTTTTTCTCCACCTGTGGTTTGCTTGTTTGGCTGTCTGTGTGGTTGGTTTGTTAGTTAGCTTGGTACTTTTTTGTCTTATGGATTTTGTTAGTTTTTTTTTTAATTTGTTTTTATTTTTTCTCTTTTGAAAGAGTAAATAAGATAGAACAAGAAGGTGGGTGGATTGGGACGTGGAAAGGATCTGTGGGTAGTTATTGAAGGGAAAAATTATGCCTTATGTTTCTTTTTTTTTAATGTAGCACATGATAGGTCATGATAGGCTAAGACTTTTTTAAAGATTCTTACCAGTTTTACTCTGTTTTTAAATCAATGGGAGTATGACTAAATACATTATTTATAATATTTGCATACTTTTCTAAGATCAAATTCATAAAGCAGGAATAAAAGATAGGTTTTTCCATTTGTTGCCTGTCTATCAACACTTGTTTATGGTAGGGTAAGACGGCATGACCTTGTTGGTCCTTATTGAACATTTCCTCTAGCCTGAGGCAGTGCATTGCAGTAGTCAAATTCATGCCATTCATTGTAATCATATTTTTGTCACATGTGATAGCACACAAGTCATGAACAGTCAAAGTAGTTTTATGCTACTTACCAAAACCCAAAAGATTCAATTTAAAAATCAGATATCATTCTTATAAAATATGCAAAGCACCAGAAGAATTATCAAAATAATCTGTTGCTTGGACGTCTGCCATCTTCCAAGCAGGTGGGGGATGGGACTGTAATAGAGATATTCAGCAGATATGAGACCTGAATGTTTTCATTGGTATGCAGTTTATTAGATTTCCATCTTCTATGAAACAAGGGTCTAATGATTGTGAGGGCTCACACTTATCTGTTGATCTTGTCTGCTCCTGCAACTCTTCCCATTCAATGATTCCAGTTGAACCACACATTTAAATGAACAGTGGGACTCCTTTGCTGAACTGCACAGATCTGTTCTCCTCCAAGGGCTTTTGAGTTGTGTGGAAATGTACTGGTGTAGAGCCAGGTAGTTCAATTAAAAACACAAATTGAGAGAAACTGATGGCATTTTTCTGATTTTTTTTGGAGAACAAACCTGCAAATGGAATATTTAAAGCAGTAAAATCTTTTGAATTTTAAATAATTTACTAAGGACAGAAGTTTTAGTAATAGTAACTAAAGGCTAAGACAGTAGTTTGCTTTCTCTCTTCTATAACTGTTGAAAATATCCATTAACTAGAAAAACTCCAACTGCAGAGGAATAATCTTTCAACTTATTTTCACAGTACAGAATATGACAGAAGTAATATTTTTTGAAAATGAATATATTGATGATGAAATTTTATATTTTGGTGAACATAACCATAGACATAATTGCTTTTTAAAAAGACCATATGTTACAGTAATTTTACAGGTGACAAAAATGTTCTTATGTATCTTAAGATTGAAGAAATAATAAAACAAAATATCTTCAACATTAATTTTTAACTAAATAATGCACTCTATGTTGAAAGTATAGGAATTTGTAGAGATGTACATATATAGAAGACTCTCTATTTTAAGGTGTACAAAGTTGTTATTTTCCTCAGTCAGTATTTAAAACAAAGTCATTGATAGTTGAAACCACTCAACTGACAGATGAATACCCTGAAGTGACAGATTCAAAGAAATTTAACAACTGTACCTGTGCTCAGCAACAGTTCTACAAGACAAGGCAGTGAGGAAGCTAATTAGTCCCCTGAATAACTGGAACAATTAGCTGAAAGAATTCTATGCATATGAGTGAAGAAGGGTGCAGAGTTCAACTCTGATGTGTGAGTTCTCTGCTCCTTCTCTGCTGTGCCCTCTCCTCCAAAATTTCATTAGAGTCAGAATTCAGAAAATATACGCTATACCTGTAATGAAATATCAGGTTGAGAAAGATGGCACGAAAGAACATAAGACTCTAAGCATAACAGCAAACTAAAATGTTTATGTTTCTGTGTGTATATGTGTATGTGTATGTATGTACATGTGTGTGTGCAGGTACATGTATTTGTACATGTAAGTGAAATTCAGAAAAACAAAATGATCCAAAGATGTTATCACAGGAAGGTGCTAACCAGTAGTTTGTTCTTAAGCAGTAGTCAGATAAATGTGTGACAAACTGTAGGATATGGTGCCAATTAAATGGCATATATTTTCAACAAGCAAATCCTGTATATTTTAAATATGCCTTTATTTCGTGATTGTATATTGAAGTCTTGTCTATATACCCACATCTTATAAATCCTGAATAACCAAATGCAAAAGTCTTATATCATTTATAACAGTAAAATACATGTAATACATACAGCAGGGCAGAGATTCACACAAGCTTGCATATACTTAATATTATAAATATAAAAATAATAAATAGTAACAGATAGATAATAAACATACAGTGAATTATATTTCATTGAAATTTTAGCAATAGCTATGTTTCTAACATAGCATGATCACTTATGTATTTACAATCTTAAATTATGTTTTAAAAGAATTAATTTAAAAAAATAATGCAGTAGCCTCAACATTTCTTTTCTATTCTTTCTTTTTCTGCCATAACAATGATTAAGGTAATTTATTTACTTATTTATTTATTTTTAATTTAATGATCATTTTATTTGTTTACATTTCAAATGCCCCCCTTTCTGGCCTCCCCTCCATGACCCCACCCCACCCCGTCCCCCTCACCTTTATCTCTAAGAGGGTACTTCCCCACTCCCCACCCACTTTAGCCTCAGCCTTCTAGTATCTTCCTTCTCTGGGGCATCAGGCCTCCACAAGACCAAGGGCTTCCCCTCCTACTGATACCAGATAAGGCAGTCCTCTGCTACATATGTAGCAGGAGCCATAGCCCATGGACCAGCCCATGTATACTGCTTGCTTGGTGGTTTTGTACCTAGGATCTCTGAGAGATTCTGTTCTTCTTACAGGGTTGCAATCTCCTTCACTTCCGTCGGCCCTTCCCTAACTCTTCCATTTAGGATCCAGGGCTCATTCCAATGGTTGACTGTGAGTATCTATCTGTTTTAGTCAGGTAATGGCAGAACCTCTCAGAGGACAGCTATACCAGGCTCCTGTTTGCAACCACATCTTGGCAACAGCAATAGTTGGGGTTTGGTGACTGCAGATGAAATGGATCGCACAGTGGGGCAGCCTCTGGATAGCCTTTCCTTCAGCCTCTGCTGCATTTTTGTTCTTGCATTTCCTTTAGATAGGAACAATTCTGGGTTAAAAAATTTGAGATGGATGGGTGGCCCTATCCCTCTACTGGGGGTCGTGTCTATCTCCCCGCTGTTGGGTATTTCGGCGAATGTCATCTTCATGGTGTCTTGGGAAACTCTAACACCCTGGCTTCTGGGACTTTCTGCTGTTTCCCAAGTTACCCCCCCCCCCCACACACACACACTGCTACTTATTTTCATTCCTTTTCTTGACCCTCTGGATTTCTCTCCTGTCTCTTTCTTTACCTGGCCTCCCCCCCTTTCTCCCCCATCTCTAACCCAGTTCCCTCCTTCCCTCCACCTCCAGTGATTATTTTGTTCCCCTTTCTAAGTGGGTTTGAAGCATCTTTCCTTGTTGTTAAGCTTCATGTGATCTGTGAGTTGTATAGTAGGTATTCTGAGCTTTAGGGTTAACAGCCATTTATCAGTGAGTACATACCATGTTTGTCTTTTTGGGTCTGGGTTACCTCACTCAGGATGATATTTTCTAGCTCCATCCATTATCATTATGTATGCAACTACAACTCTTTCTATTTTATTGGTGGGAAGGGGGCGGCAAAAGATTGTATCAGATCCCTAGGAACTGGATTCATGGGAAGTTCTGAGTAACAGAAGTGCAGTTCAGTCTCCATGTGGATTCCCCCAACAACTGCAGCAGGAGCTGTCCCTAAAGCTGTTGACTGTCTGTGGAATCCTTTCCCCAACATGGCTGCTTTCTTTGGGCTCAGAGGGAGAGGATGCACCTACCTCTGCAGACATGATGAGCCAGGGTGATCAGATACCCAGGGGGCCCCACCCTCTCAGAGGTGAAAGATAGGGAGGATGAGGGACAGACCCTGTGAGGGGGAGACTGGGATGGAGGAGCAATGATTGGGATGTAAAAATAAAGAAATTATTTTTAAAAATAGTGGATGCTAGAAACCAAGCCCCATTTCCCTGCAAGAGTTGTCCTTGCTAGTAATCTCTAAGCTATCTTTTTAGCACAGCTCATTTATTCTTGGAATTCTCTGGGCTTAGTGAAAGAGTATTTTTTCATCTTCAGCTAAGAATCATTGTAAAGCAGAAGACAAATGGGTGATCGGCCTCTGAGACAAAGGCAGGCTGTTTCAAAAGGAAGTTTTCAGCATCAGAGAGGCAAACAGCTGAAATCAACCCTGCTGATCCAGGACACTGAAGTCACATGACTCTGCACAGCATCTCTTTTATGCCAATAAAGCTGAGCTGACCTGGTTCAAAACTTAGATGGAAAACCACAGAGAAAAAGTAGGAATGAGGAGAAAATTAATTATAACGAAGTTTGAAGGATTTAAACATGTTTTTCACTTCTATGTCCAGATTGTAAAAATGTGTGCTGGCTTCATTTTAGAACTATTTCTTTATGAAAAATGGCTCTGGGATATAGATGGAATTTAAAGACAAACAAGAACATCACTTTTCCTGAAAATTCAGAGAAGGCTCAGATGATATTTCATCTCATGTTTTTTTATTCTTTTATCTTACTTTTAATTATATTTAAATACTGTTTTAAAATTATTTAAGATAAGGTTACTTGAAAGATAATCTCACCTTTATTTGAACAAATTTGTGTGGAACAAAGAATCAGACATGATCATGTATTATTTGTGGTTTAATTTTTTCTTTCCAACTTATTAAAATTTAAATTGTTGGTAATCTAATTTTCCAGTGATGTCTTAGCAAATTCTGATTAATATTTTATAATCATAAATATTTTTAAAATCACTTGTATCTAATAGCTTTTGTTAATTTTCCATTTTTAGGACACTTTAGATCCTATGATCAGAATTGTCCTGTTTCATATTTGTAACAATGATTTGTAAGGGTCAAATAATGTCACCCACATTTCCTTTTCCTTCCCGTATCATGTGGATGTTGTAAACAAGGCAAGTATCAGGATGGCCTAAAGATTAAACGCATTAATGATTGTGAAGCATTCTAAGATTTGACTAATACATCAAAAGAGTTCACTGACCAATATTCATAGGTCATTGGACTTTACAAGAACAATAAATGGCATATTATTTGATCTATATAATTATCACAAAAACATCACTGTACATATGGATAGAAATAAAACTGTATTTAACGCCTGGATTTAAGTAATGCTGCTATGGTTATTACTTGATAGGAGGAAAAAGGGAATACTCTAAAACAAATACAGTTTAACTATTTAATTATTCAAAAAGCCTGGTTAAAATGAAGAGCAACATTTGGTTTTGGATTTTTGCATGTGAAAGAAATATCATATATCTCATACATCTTCATTTTTAGGTCTTCTTTCATATCAGGATAGACAATGTATTTTCTGTGAGAACACTCATGACAGAGCCTGTCCTAATGATGCCACACATGGTGGTCAGTCCCTCTGCCCTACTTTATAATGAGTAATTCTAGAAGAAGCTAAAGCTCCAAATACTGAATTAGAAAGGCATAGAGGTAAGAAAACCAATATGAAACTGGGCAAGAAAGGGAATTTACACTTTCTGATAAATTCTACAAGTCTGCATGCTGATGTGTTGATGATATAAATGGTAATGGTAGTGAGATTAATAGTAAATAAATATATTGCAAATATTGGATAATTGACTCATCAGTTAGGAACACTTGCTGCTTTCACAAGACCATGTTCAGATGCCAGCATTCTTATCATGGAGCATCAAACACCTGTACCTCCAGTACCAGAAGATGTTACACTCTCTTCTGGCCTTCTCAGGCACCAATAATACGTGTGGTAGACTCAAACAAAAATATGCACAAGTATGCATATAATTAATATTATAAATATATAATTATAAATAGCAATAGATGATGAAAAATAGAGTGCACCCAACAATCGATTTCAAAGGGTGTCAGTATTATTTAAAGGGTGTCATTATTTAAAGATTATTTCCTATCTGTGTATTTGTGGCTTAACAAAGTTAAAGTTCTACTTTTCCTAAGAATATTACTGATAGGAAATTAAAATTATGAAAGATCTACCTATTAATAAGATAAAAAGAACCAAAAGATGAAGATTTTAATGGAATATAGATTTTTGTCCAATTTGTCCTAAAATTATTAAGAAATATTTCCTTTTTCTGCTTAATAAGCAGTGTTTTCCTTTATTCTATGAATATTCTAGTAATTTTAGGCATTTCTATATTGATCAACTAATGAAATTATATCCATATGAGACTTTTATGTGAACCCAATGCAAGATGTTTAATGAATTCATTGTGCTTGTTCTGAGAGTGGCTGCCATTACTTTAGTAACGTAATTATAAATTCATGAAACATATATGCTAAGAAATGCAACATCTTTAAAAGATACAGAAGAATACAATCCACAATCTAAAAACAATGGGGATAGTGGTTCAGATAACTCTGTGGAAATGACTGGGATGTCCCCAAATCATAAAGTATTTTAAGCTATATTGATTAATTTTGTAAAGTTCAGGCTAAGGTAAATGGTAATTAACATTAGTATTTCATGGTGTGTTACAGATTTATCTATATACCCACAAGATACAAACTCTTGAGTCATACATAAAAACAGGATTTTCTACCAGAAAAAGATCAAGTTTTCTTTATTTGCTTATCAGTTGTAGTACATTCCTCCGTTTTAAAGTGTCTCCTTTTTGATGAATATTAGTTGCTATTTATGAAGTAGAGATACTGAAGTATGAGAAAAGACAGATGGTAATATTCCAATGAAGTTGTTATTTCATCTAGAAAACACAAAATCAGGGTCAGATTTTCATAGAGAAATAAATAGATTCTTATCACAACAGTAGTTTTAAAGGTTTTTGTTTTTAATTATAGAACAGCCAGCATTTTCTTAATAGGGCTGGCTTGGAGCATTCAGAAAATATTACCCAGTGAACAAGTATGTAGTGAGGCAGAAGTTAATAGTCTCTGGTGATATTAATTCTTTGAGATAAATTACAAATGATCCATAAGAACTTTTCTCTTCAAATTTAAATGTAAGCTTAATTAAAGAAGTTTGATTATGTGATATATTCTCAAGAGGCTACAATTTTTAAATCAATTCATCTCACAACATACTCTTTTCAGGAGAAATACAGAAGAAAGATCTTTCATTTGCTACCTGTGTCCATTTTTTCCCTAACATATAGGAGATAAAGAAAACAAGTGTTAAGGTGATTTTTTCATGATAGGACAAACAAAGCAAATAATGTCCTTCTAATTCACAACAAGGGTTGAGATAATCCTAAGATTCGTATATTGGCTATAATTTTGCCTCATCAAGCAAATGGAGCCATAGAACCAACAAGTGTTGGAGCAAGAATCTTGCCATAGTAGTTTGTGTGAATTCGAAAGTTAAATTGTATTTTGTACTATGATATTAACATGAAAGCTTATAGTAACACAAAGGAATGATATAACTAAATGATTATAATTATATGTGTATGTGTTCAGTTTAAAAGGGTTTCCATTGTGATCATTAATTTTGGTTGGAATGACATAGACTGTTGTTAAATGGGGAGAATGCCCCTCAACTAAACAATCACCTTTGTCATAGTACTCTTTGGGCATGTCTGTAGGATATTATCCTAACTGTTAATTAACATAACAGGGACCAGATCACCATGGGGCATGTCACTCCTAAGCAGATGTACATTAGTCATATAAAATGTAATGTACGTAACCAAGACAGTAAGCCATGTCATTCTTCCATGGTTTCAGCTTCAAATTCCTACTTTGGCTTCATGTGAGTACAGGACACGATTTCATAAGTTAAGTGATCCTTTCTTCCCCAAGTTGCTTTAAGTCCTGGTGTATATCACAGCAAAGAAAAGCTAACTAGGACACTGTAAATGTTAACTTTTATTCACTTGATTTAATTGTTGTCTCTAAGGTTTGCTGCTAAATAAGATTGTTTTTTCTCATTCTTTCTGAACTCTAGCTATCTGGTTCAATGCAATAATTGTTCTGGCTCAAACTCCTCTCCAAGATAACTGATTCAGTCTGGCTTCTTTCACATTCTCACTGAATCCCTCTGCTTGGCCTCAGTCTAACTCTAGCAATCTGTTCTAATCATCTGGCTCCTTCTTATTTTCTGACTTCAACTGACTCTACAGGAACCTAACCCCTACACTACACTCACTGTACAGATTCCCAACTGCACTGAATTCAACTCCACTCAATTGAACTGACTCTCTTACCTTGTGCTGTTCTTAAATAGTTTCTTGACTATCTGTTTTTAATCAATGTTTGGTAAATTATTCCTGACTCATTCTTTCAAATTATTCTCTGATTCATCACTTTGTCTGCTCCTCAATTAGGCATCGCTTTCAAACATGGCTGCTTCCTTCTACAAACTAATCTTAACTGTGTTGTTGGGGATTAAAGGCATGTACGAAGGGCATGTCTGTATTCCAGCTGGATTACACAAACCTAGGTCTTTGGATGTGATCCTTTGCCAGAGCAGCCATGTTGTTAGATTAAAATTCCTCTACATGACATGTACACTGTACTGTGTACATTTTCATTTGTATAAATGCATAGATTGAGTAGTGATCAAAATAAATATTTTTATTTAAAATAATTGCCAAATGGTAAACTTCATTACAAGAACAGGAATTCATCCAAATGTATTAAGCTCACCTTATAAAATTTTAAAACTGTATTTAATTTGTAATCATGTGTTTGTGTCTATATTTTTATAGTGGTATGCGTTTATGGTCCTTGGAGGCCAGTCATGTTTAAGGCCCTGAACTAGAGTTACAGGTGGTTATGAGCAGCCTAATATGGGTACTGGGAGCCAAATTCTGGTCCTCTGCAAGAGTAATTGATTTCTTAACTGTTGAGCCATTTCTCCAACCCCCACCATATGAAATATTAAATATTAAAGCATTTGTTAAGGGAAATATAAAATATTACTACAACACTTTTATAGAACATTAATGTTCTAGTATTCCAAATATATGCAACTATTATATTAATAGAAAAAGTACACATAATTTATAGTTACTTATGTTTATAATAAACTTAGCATAATAATATTACTAAAACAATGGAGTGATCATTTTCCTATATCTGTTTACTTACCTCTCTCCTCACCTTCATCCAACTCAGGATAACCTACAGTTTTCATTGAATTCTTAGCCCGTTCCCTTTACTTCATCTCCACAAATATTGACTTTGTTCAACTTCAAATTATTTTGAATCATTTAAATAGTTTGTGTCAGACTTGGCCATGAATATAAGCAGTATAAATTGTGTGAATTATTTTACCTTTTGTTTAGATACTTAAAATTAAGGTTTTCAGGTGTGATATGCAAATAAATATAAACAAAGAAATTAGTTAATTTATTTTGATTTAATATGTACAGTAAGAAGAACACACTCAGAAATGTAATACTGTGAATAACACCACCAAAGGGTGGTAGAGAATCATATGGCTGCAAAAGTAGACATTTACAATTAACTTGATTTAATTTTAAAGTCAAAATGTTCATTTAAGATTTCAAATAAATTAGTAGAATAGCATTTCATTTAAACAAACTGAATTTTTCTGGTATTTTTCATTTTACCACTCAATGTAGAGTGATAGAACAATCTCAGTTTGACACATATTTTGAAAATAAATGGTATGATAAATTCCTTCACTATGTTTAGCAGAAGCTTTTGGAAAGTGCCAAAGACCAGCCTTGACTAGAAAAGGTTCCTGAAAGAAAGGATGTTTGCAAGAGGTGAAAACTAAGGACTCAAAGTCAAATTGTGGGCCCAAGCTAGCAGCCTATGTTTTGCTGGGATGGATTTCAAGACTTCTCTCTGTGTTTTCTGTCTGCTCCAGACAGGATTTTTCTTACTATTCTAAAAAAATTCTCTTGAGACAGCTAGCTTTCTGCTTGAGACAGCTCTCTCTGCTTATAAAAACTTTAAAAGCTCTGGATAACTCATGGGTTTTCTGACCAAAGTCAGAAAAGCTACTGTAAAAGATTCTCGTGTCTTCTGACTAAGTCAGAAATCCTGTTGGAGAAATTCTAAAAGTAATTCTTAGGTTTTCCTGGAAAGGGGGAAACATTTGAAATGTAAATAAAGTATCAAAAATTAAAAGAAGAGGAAGAGGAAGAGGAAGAGGAAGAAGAAGGAGGAGGAGGAGGAGGAGGAGGAGGAGGAGGAGGAGGAGGAGGAGGAGGAGGAGGAGGAGGAGGAGGGGAAAGTGGATGAACTACAAGCATTAATTACTCTCTTCTTCCTGACATGGATAGAATGAGACATGTCATCTCAGGCATCTGCTATCATGACTCCCCTGCCATAATGGACTGTACCCCAGAACCGTGAGCCAAAATAAACTCTTTCTCCAAAACAAAAACAAAACAAAAACAAACAAACAAACAAACAAACAAAAAACCCAAAAAACAAAAAGCCAGAAAAAAATATCTAAAAGAACTGTGTTTGCTCTTCAGACAGCCTTCTCTGGGTAGCTGCTAGAAAACATTCTAAAAGAGCAGTGTCAGCTCTGTAAGTAATTTTGAGGATTTCTGACCCTGACCAAAATCAGAAATCTTGTTAGAAAAAAAAAAATTCTAAAAGAGCTGTGTTTGCTCTCCATGGATTTTCCAAATAAAATCAAAACTCATGTTAGATCTGTTTTTGCTCTCTAGAGATCTCCAGAGAGCTCAGCTCTTGCCAGAGAAAAATTCTAAAGAATTGCTCCAACTTTCTGCTAGCTCATTTCATACAGACCAAAAGCCCAGTATTTTATTTACATATAAATTTATTTATTTATTCCAGATCCCCTTTGATTATCCTATGAATGAGCATCCGGTTACCCCAACCCATTAAAAAGAACAACCAGTACATTTTATATTTTGACATTACAAAACAATTCAGAGCTCTGGCTGCTTTTGTAAACTTAGCTAAGTGAGACCTTGTTCTAAGATTACCATTCTGACCATGACTGGTTCTAAATTCACTCTGTCCCAGGCTGACCTGGAACTCAGGACTCTGTCTGCATTTGTATCTGCCTGCTTCTGTATCTTTCTGACAAGCTGGTTTATAATGTAGTTGCTTCTGTTCCTTTAAATCTATGGAGCTCCTTATACAATTCATATCATATCCTTATATTTTTGCATAGTTAAGAAATTATGTATTTTCAAACTCATGTTTTTTAGAGTTCTTTTCCTTAGCCTTAAGGGCTGTCCTGAAGATCCCAGCATTTATGATTTTGCTGAGACATTGTCACACCTTTGCCTCTCAGATTCATGCTGTCTCTGATTGTCATGGAGTCATTAATAGGAAGGACAATCCTCAGAGGAGCATGAAAATATATACATTATTATACAAACAAGCCTTATGTCCACTGCTGGCCTTGTCCCCAGGGCAGTAACCATGTCATTCTGTCCCTTACAAGGTCATGCTGGACTAGGCAGGAGAGAAAAGGTTGTTAAAGTAATTTTGGTTAGGACACCTTTAGAAGATGAAAATAATATAAAAATATCAGACACAGGTAGCGTGTACACATCCATAGTTCCACCTCGGAGGATTCTGAGACAAGAGGAGGGTTAGGTAGAGGCCAGCCTGGTAATAAAATGAGTCTGTTACAAACATAACAAAATTAACAAAGACAATTGAGAATGTAGCACAGTTGTTGATCATTTGCCTGTCTTGTGCACCATACTAGATAGGATCCCTGCCCACTGCAAAAAAGGGGAAGAATAAAGAATTGAATATTCTGTAGGATTTTTGTTATATTACATCTATCATATATGCATAGGCTGATAGATGATGATAGATAAACAGAAAGATAGATGATAGAAAAGTTGATATATTGATTATCACAATTAGATATTAAAACTAAACAATTATTTTGTTAATTCTGTAAAATTTAATTGCTTATACTATTGTTAAAGAAAAATTATATATTAAAAGTATCTTCTTTTGAAAATAATGAGCACTTTCCTTATTGAAAATTATCAGAAAAGATACTGTTATTCCCCTCCTTGACAGTAGGCTATGATGAAATCATCTTTACTTAATAAGTGTGAAGCAGGCCAGCCACATATACCTATGTAACTGAAAGAGGTAGTTATTTAATAAGTTTCTCAGAGAATTGTTAAAATTCCTCTTTGAAACTAAAACTTAACAAGACAATAGAAAATGAAACCATCAACAAACTTACTCTGATACAGGAAATTCACTGATCTATTTTGGATTTAAAAGAATCCTTTGAATGTTCAAAAATATTTAACATTGATTGGAAAACGTAGCTCACTAGGATATTCAAATTGTCCATTATATAATATTAAACATTTTGATTGGTAATTAGTATTATTACCTATTCCCAGTTAATTAGAGAAGCCACTACCCATTAGTGGATAAAACAATAAGTATCAAAATTCTTATTTGCTTTCCAGTCATAAATGTCATCATTAATAACAAATGTTTTCAGATATTTTCCTTGAATTACCTTAATAATACATTCATCTTTTAGACAATACCTGTGTAAAATACCTAAATCTTAGAAGTCAAGAATTTGTAAAATATTCTTTCAAGTACAACAATGCATAAAAAGGTTAACAAGTTCACCACCTTCAATCCCAATGACTTTTCACAGCAATAGCCTTCATAACCTTATATGTAGACATTATTTGTTTGCTTTCCTTTTTAATATTTTGATAAGTCAAGAGTATATATTTGGTACACTTTATTTACAAGATTTACTAGTGCACCATAGACTTTCTTAAGTGTGATGGTTTGTTTTTTGTTATTGTTATTGTTGTTTTGGTTTTTTGCAAATCTATAGCAATGCAAAATAAAAAGAGTCTTGGTAAGTTATACTCAGCTTTGAGGCCTTTCCACAACCTGCACAATGAAAGAGACAATGTGTTAGCAATGCTGTTATGCAATTATTTCTGAACCTTTAGACCTCTTGGATGTGTCATAAGAATTCAGGGGTCTACAAACCACATCTAGACAACAATAGCTTTAGAAGGAAATTTTTATTGATTTATTTATTTTTACATCTCTCTCTCTCTCTCTCTCTCTCTCTCTCTCTCTCTCTCTCTCTCTCTCTCTCCCTCTCTCTCTCTCTCTCTCTCTGTGTGTGTGTGTGTGTGTGTGTGTGTGTGTATGTTCATTCTGGTGCCCATGGAGCCCAGAAAATTTATATATATCACCTGGAACTTACGTGATTGGAATTGTGAGCTTCCTAATGTGAGTGGTAGGAACAAGACTTGGGTCCTCTATAAGAACAGCAAGTACTCTGAAAGAAAATGAAATGCCCTGCCTTGTCAATAACTAGAGAATTCTTCAAGCACAGTTCTTGACAAGGACCCCATTTACCCCATAGTCTCACCAGTTCAATCTAAATGTAATATATACATCATATATATATATATATATACACACACACACATATATATATGTATATATATGTTATAGACTCATTAATATGTTCTTCTTATTTTGATATTTTTCTTTCCTTCTACATATATGTGAGATTCTTTCACTCCTGCATAGGTATGCTACAAAGACTGGTTAGATAATAAAATATGTACAATCTTGGTGTTCCTTAAGTGAAACTTTATTTCAGCATCTCTTTTTCTTTAACTTTCTGATTTTTCAACTCAAATTAAGAAGCCTTGCTATTATTTGTTGACTTATTAGTGAAGGATAAAAGTACACTGAGAAGAAAGTCTTCTAATGGGAAAACAAGGTTGTACTGCAAAGAGAGAAAGTCCAAAGCACGGCAGAAAGAGAGAGAAAAGTTAATGGGCTTATGCAGCAATGCATGTGTACCAAGAAAAGGAGTGACTAGGGCATGAGTACCATGTGAACTCGCTTTGAGAGTTTATTTCCTTCCAAAATTATTGGTGGGGTCTATGTGTTTGTCATCAGTGTTAGCAGATATTGTCATCTGGAAAAGAAAAACAGTGACCTGCATATAGCAGTATGGTATCATATTATATTTATTTCCAGGTACATATGTATTTCCATATTTCCATGTATCAGTGGTCACAGAGCTAGGATGTTTCCATTAGGAGCCGACTCTGCTAAAGTTCATAATTACTTTTCTATTAAAAACAAGTGTAAGGAATAACAGTATTTATTTTTTGTCTTGACTTTTATGTCAATGATATTTTCACATAATATTAAATTCTAAAGACATGTAAGCATAATAAGGGATAATCTACTATTCAGTCCTACCTATACTACATACTTCAAAAAGCAACACTGTAATAGCTTAGAAAATAAAAAATTTCATATTGTTATCTTTCTAACTGCCACTAAGCAATGTGTGTACAAATAGATATTTTGATAACCTTTAAGGTTCAGGGAATATAACTCCTTGTATTGTACAAACTCTCTTACTTCATTTTGGTTTTGTTTGATATTTGTTCGTAAAACAAAAGCTTTGTTAGTAAGTTTTATGGGAAAACACTTGATAATTGCAAGTTATATTAATGGAGCCATTTCTATAGGAGTCTTCTATCTTCACTGTCTCTATCTTAATGTTGGAAGTTACTCAAATAACTGAAGTGTTCTTATAAATATTTTGCTAAAGAGCAAAGGGTCAGCATTTTAAAACTCGCTGTTTTTTCAAAGGAACTGGGTTTGTTCTAAACACCCAATTCAGGCAGCTCACAATCACCTGTAACTCCCTTCAGGGAATCTCAAGCCAATTTTCTGCCTCTTCCTGTGCAAGGCCTGGGCATGGTGCACATTCATACATGCTGGCACTCACATAGACAAAAATTTTTGAAAACTTATTTTATTTTAGACATCAGTGGAAATATCCATGCATGCAGCTCTTTGAGGCAATGTTCTGGAATGCATTTTTTATCTTATTTTCATCAGCCAAACTTTGAAATTATGTAGGGCAAAGAAAGTATCTTTCAAACTTTATAGAAAGTAAAAAGGCAGTCTCATCCTAGAAAAATAAATTACTACTTGATCACACAGAACCAATGTACTATTGAAGTAAATGTACTGAAAAAGATTTAAAGAAGTTTTTCTTTTAATTTCATGAATGAATTGCATTGCATCACACTGATCATTTACTTATTCCTGATTTATCTCCATAGGAAATAAATTACACACATATATGAATCAATTCTTATTCAAGTTGAGAAACTGTTTTCAAACCAATAAAAACATATTAATTGTAGGTTTTTATTTTCCAAAATATAATCATTTCTCTATTATTTGTGAATTAAATTGTAAGTAAAAGCAAAGAGAAAGAAAATGACTCATCAACTTTTAATAAGTAAAACTCCCTCTGACAGCTGTAAAAATAATCACAGCTCACTGAAATGAACTTGAATTTGATTTCCATTATTAGACTTGTTTCCTTCAGTTAAACTTGATTTGGGATTTTGAAAATTCACTTTTTTTAAGTTCACTAAAACTCCAGTGTAGGCATAAATTTTTGGCAGCCTACTTTTTTTTTTTTTAAAGAGCCACAAACAGTGAAACTTTATTTCATATATACAGTTTAATAAATAATGAACATATTAATAAAACTTATTTACTTACTAACTTAAATTACTTAAATTCTATACATCTGTTCTTATGACATCTTTCCTAAAAAGACTGCATAAACCAGGTCCTTTGGTTATGGTTACTACTCATTATCTAAATTCCACATACTGAATAATTCTTGATAAATTTTATTTCATAGCACTGTCAATACATTCTCATCTCTTTAAACTAGCAACTATTGTGAACTGCAAAAAAATACTGAGTAGTCATTTTTACATTTTAAAAGGAATGTAGCTGTTTTGTTAGATTTGAGTTTCACTTCCAGGAAATGGGGTAAAACCATCTTTAAATAGGTGTCTGTTCTCATGTAAAATATATTTTAAGAAATCAAGTGTTTAAAATCCTTGTTAACTAGGACGGCCAGGAAATCTACATTTTAATTTTGGGTTCAAAATAAGTTTTTTAGGATCTTATTTGAATGTGGACAGACCTTGTTTTAGTAAGTCATGATGCTGTTTGGTTTTTCTAAAACTGCACAGTAGGTCATGAATGGCCTGTTGACAGAATGATGTTATATGCCAGTTACTAGAGGAACTGTGAAGGCCTTCATAATGGACAAGCCTTCAATCTTAGTAAACTAGAATTAATACATTGGAATTTATATTTAAATTCCTATAAAACTCATTTTTACAGAAATTTCCTGTGTTCCCTTGAGCACTAAGCAACCATTTTTTATATTTTATACTAAGTCAAAACAATGTCACAATGAATGCTAAAAATGTTTCCTTTGCATCCAAATAAAAATCCTTAAAGTGTCATGAAAATCCAACCATCTTTCATGCAGCTAACTATATACATTTTCAGTAACTAACCTTGTAAGTACTTACAAATTTCTTCTATATCAAAGTAAGCTTATTTTAATTAGATTCCAATAATGAGTTAAAAATAAACAATGACTAACAAGTATAGATCAGTGGTAGAATGTTTTCTCAGCATGCACAAGACCCTGGTTCAATCTCCAGCATTTAAAAAAAAAGCCATCCACAATGAAACTAGAGCAAGACTTAATACTAAAATCAGCCTACTTTTAATAAGAGTTCAACTTCTTCTCTAGCCCACCACTGATCAGAGATAGTGGAAGAGAAAAGTTATTAGGATATGGGGGATGTGGACCTGTTCAGCAATAATTCTTTGGGGGTGAGCTCGATTTTCTTTCTCAGTGGTTCAGTCCTGTATCAAACATCAAATATGACTCAGCAGCTGCAAACCAGTCCTCTGAGAAGGCTGACACCAGGCATAAACCAGCAGTTACAATCTGGTCCTTTCGGCAAGCAGACACTGGGCAGGAATCAGTAGTTGTAGTTCAATCCTGAAGGAACTGCCAGGTTCACCAACCAGGCTGAGAGGAGGCCACTGAAGAAGCAAGTTGCCTCAGGAACCTCAAGAGCAGTCTTTGGTCAAGTTTCTCTCAATGGAGGTGTTCCCACAAGCAGAGCTCAACAATACTATGAACCAATACATGCACGTGTCCTTAGTGAAGAATAACAAGGCTGAGCACACCAAACCAATGCTCAGTATCTGTGAGGTAATATATATACTCATTTATCACAGGCTCCTTCACATGTTTGTTACGTCAAAACATTCTTTCACCTATTTCTGCTTCAGGAAAACATTCTTTCCCATGTCTACTTTAGCAAGACATCCTTTTACCTGTGTGCCCCAGGAAACATCATTTGACATAACTAACTTTATAAAGAAACTAGAAGTTTCCACTTTACTCCTGTTTATGTTTTGTATATTTAGTATTGGACTTTATTTCTTCCTAAATGTGTTTTTAAAGGCAAAGACATATGTAAAAGCACGTATGAACATAAAACAAAAAATACTTATCAAGTAAATTATAACAAAAATTATAAAAATTGAAGAATGTTCAATAGATAATAATAATAATAATTAATAATAATGTAATAATAATAATAATAAAGCAGCTCAGCTGCTTTCTGGATAATGCAGCAGCAACTTAGTAGATGATCTTGATAGCAAGAGTGAAATCAAGCAAGGCAAAGCCACAGGTTCCTCTCCTGTGTGCTTTTACATGGCTAACACCAGATGGTGCTTAGTGCAAGTGCACGCTAGTCATGAAAACTCCTCACAGAAATGTCCAGGGGCTTTATATTTAATTGTGTATCCAGACACAATTCAGTTAACAATCAAAATTAATTATTACATCAACCTTTGCCAATACAGTCACAAGTAATTAAATGCAATATGTACCATACTCTCTGCTAGATAATTTCAATATGTAGTAACATTTTATCATGAAAAGAAACCAAAACCTAGCCCATTCCTACAAAAGGAACTACTAAGACAGGTAGTGTGTAGTGTGTACTGAAACTTTCAAAGGATAGTCACTCAGGCAGCAATTTTATTAGAAGGGGGTAGAATGCCATATCCTAAAGAAGAAATCCATGACCCTGTATAATTTGAATCCTGGGAGCCTGAAAAAGAGAGATGTTATACACATAAGAGAGTTAGAACACAGGCCAAGTTGGAGGCCTGAATTCATCTTTTAATTCTTTCACTCTTCTGCCTTCAACTATGCCGCCAACTCTATCGCATCCTGTACCCAGTGGAGCAGGAATCACTCAAACCAAATGGTCACCAGCAACTGTTATATTACAGTTAGAAGCTGACCTAGAATTGAAGTTCTTTCTTCAAAACACTTTTCACCTTGCTATGCATCTAAGCACTCATTTAATATTTATATTGAATGGTGATTTCTCTGAAATGCCCAAAAAAGGGAGATACAACCTATAGAGACCAACTTCAACATATAGGCATGACCCCCAGTTGAGGGATAGGGCCACTAACGCATCTCAAAATTTTTAACCTAGAAATGTTCCTGTCCAAAGGAAAGACAGGGACAATATATATATATATATATATATATATATATATATATATATATATATATATATATATATATATATATATATATATATGGAACAAAGACTGAAGGAAATGCCATCCAGAGATCACACCACCTAGGAATCCATCCTATCTGCAGACACCACCAAACCCCATGCTATTACTGATGCCAAGAAGCACTTGCAGACAGGAGCCTGATATGGCAGTTCCCTGAGAGGTTCCAGCAGCACCTGATCAATACAGATGCAGATACTTACAGCCAACCATCGGACTGAGGCCAGGAACCTCAATGGAAGAGCTAGGTGAAGAACTGAAGGAGCTGAAGGGGATTGCAACACCATAAGAACAATATCAACTAACTGGATAATCCAGAGCTTCCAGGGACTAAATCACCATCAGGGAGTGAGCCAGGACTCCAGATACATTTGTAGCAGAGGATGGCCTTATCTGACATCAATGGGAGGGGAGGCCTTTGGTCCTGTGGAGGATTAACATCCCAGCATAGGGGTATGCTAGAGCAGTGAGGCCAGAGTGGGTGAATGGGTTGAAGAGCACCCTCATAGAGGCGAAGGGGAGAGGTGAGATTGGGATGGGATGGGGAGGTTGTAGAGGTGTAATGGGGAAGAGGAAGAGAGATAGTATTTGAAATGCAAATGAATAAGATGATTAAAAAAAGGAGAAAGAACAGAATGAAAAAACACAAGAGCTAAATGGTCTTTCTACTTCCCCTTACAAGAAATGAAAATCATTTTGGCAATGAAATTGTTTCTCCTCCAAAACTGACATCAGTGGTAATGGTGCTGATATCTGTGACCTGAGTTACAGGCAATTCCAGAATGTAGGATTTTGTAAACAGGAGCACTGTGCTTTACCTCATGCAGATTAACTTTAGATTTCTCACTTAAGAAAGAAAACATCTCAGTTGTGCATGCTTCAAGGGGAAAAAGTTGTTGATTCACACTTGCTGGGCAAACAGCTGATGCTACATGGCCCCCTGTGGTCAGAGAGGAGCCTGTCCTGGCATGGGGAATCCTTTTAATGTGCCAACAGTGTTTTTCAAGAAAATGCTTAATATCTGTACACAAATTGGTCTCGAAGTTCATGTCCATACCAAACCTCTTTGATTTCACTTAAATTTCACACATATCACATATTGTACATAGCAATCATCTTTATTCTAATCCTACAGATGCAGAAAAATAAAAATGTTATTTCTGAATTTAATGTTCCTGGTATACTAGGTCATTAAACAGTAAGCACATTTATTTATTCAGTTAGTTTTTACAGTCTACCTATTGGGGGCCAGGTAATGTAGTAGGATATAGGAATTTAATATTAAGTGATTCAAAGTTTCCCTGAATTTGTTCTTATTAGAGGACAAACAATGTCCCCTAAATAAAATCTGTAGCAGGATGAGCATTATTATTTTTAATATGTCTTCCAATTTGTCAGAGACTTACATCTGAATTAGGAGTGCAAAGTCATATAATTTTGTTCAATAACACTTCTTTGCTTTTTTTTAATTAATCCACTGTTCCTGTCACTGTGGTATTGCAATGTTTCTACTTTTTATGAAAGAATCCAAGGAGAAAAATCAATAATTATGTCCTCTTTAAACTAATGGTATAAGTAATCTTCATTTTATTCTCTAATATCTTGCTTTTATAAATTCAAATACTAAATACTATTTTGCAAATTTGATAGCATTATCTCTTGTGCTTTTTGTCACAATAATCAGTATTGTCAATATACCAGAAAGGCAAATACATAGTTAATTATATATGTTTTATAATAACAATTTCATTTGGTAAATTTGTTAATAATTTTAGACAATTAAAAATTACTAAGACCATTCCAAGTGTATTCGAAGACCTAAATCACATCATGATCCTATTCGATTAACCGCTTTTAGTTTGTTTTGTCTAGAAAGCCAATAAAAGCAGTGTTGAAAGACAGTAATTTCAAGAAATGATCTGTATGATTAAAACTTTAAAAAAAACTAGTACACAAAACATCATGGTTTTGGAAAAATGTAGTCTAATGGACTACATATTCATTTCCAGAAAGCAATGTGAGAATCTTTGCTTTGATACTTACTGAGGGATGTTGAGTGAGCAATGTGATTACACAAAATGACACTGTGCATGAGATGGAAGATATGAAGATGAGGATGCCCACCCAAGTTGCTCCAATTCAACTTTCTTGAATATCATTGCCTTAATGAGTATAAGCTCTAGTGCTTATGGTCCACAGTGTGTTGGGTGAAACATTTTACTAACACTCCTGACAGTGCTCTTGGACAGCTAAAGACGTTTTAGATAAGTCTTTTCAGTGCATACATAAGGTCTTTGTCTTTTTTTTTTTTTTTTTTTTTTTTTTTTTGACGTATTGGCCAGGAAGTATTCCTGTGAGAAATACAATTTTCAGAGGAATTTGCAAACCTGCAGAACATTTCATTCTCTGCAAGAAGAAATGTAAATCTAGTTTTTAAAATTGCAAGCATTTCTTAGTCAATGCTGAAAAATTGCTTTTAATGAAAATATAAAAAGCCAATGGGTATGCTCAATTAAATCCTGTAAGTAAATTTTATGATGGCTAATTAATGTACATCACAAAAGAAAATCAACCTCAAGGGAGCTTTGGCATTCATGAAGCTAGCTGAGTATCACTAGCCATAAGAATAGGACCCAAGAAGATGACAAGAGTCAACCAGTGTGTGAGGCTTTGATACTATAATCGAGTGTCTATAACTATAATGTAATTATGCCTGTGTGTTGCAGAGATGATCCAGAGGGGACAGGTGAAACTGATGACAGTGGCTTTGGTTATGAAGAGGGCACCTGTGGAACTGCCTGCAGGAATTTCCTTTATAGTAGAATACTAGATCAAGAAGCATAATGTTGGCACGTCAATAAGGAGGGCATAGGATACCTCTTCCTAGTTATAAATTATCAGGGAATAAACCAATGAGCTTCACAGAAATTTCTCATTTTTCACATTTTTTGTGTAGGGTGCTACTAGTCCCTGAGTCTTTTTTTTTTTAATCAAATTTTATCTAAACAATCTACAGGACCATTTATTGCTAAAAGACGATAATGGAAAATATATGATTCAGCATTCCCATGTAAAATATATTTGAGATGTGAGAAGTCTTTGATTGTCATGAAAACACATCATGCATATTTTCAAACATTCATGAATTTAAGAATTAATCATTAAATAGTGCTTGATGTCCTCAGTCAGTTAAGTTTACCCCAGAAGGTAGAGTCACATTTATTTGGGGGGCGGTGGATCTTGGGACAGGTTTATAATGCCAGTTCTTCATACAGCAGTACTGTCCAGGCAAATTGACTTTGAGTACAATCCTTTCTCCTTTTAACTTTGGAGTCACAAACCTAACACCTCAACCCTCAGAACTCACATTTTCAAAACAGTGAGATCCCCTCATTAATGTGATGTTGCATTTAAAAATATTTATCTGAAGTTCAAACATTTTTTTCTGTGAAATTTGAGCATTTTTATGATCATTGAAACACTATTCCCAGTAGCCAAAATACTGAACAACTGAAGAAAACACAGTAAATACATAGAGCAAAATATTATTTATCTATGAAAAGTATAAAATTCTGCCATTTGTGATATCATAGATGGAACTTTTGGTCAAGAAATTAAATTAAATAAGCCAGGCATCCAAAAACAAGTCTGGCATGAGATCAGTCACATGTGAAAGCTAACATTTAGTAAAAGTTCAAGGTAGAATGATATTTTTCAGAAGTGGAAGAGTAAAAGGAAGGGAAACAAGACAAAAGATGAACTGTGTTGTTATATTACACTGACAGATAGAAGGACCATGGATAATAAGGTGCACAGTGAGCTGATTACATTTATTTTTTAATTGTGTGTTTATATGCTGTATGTGGACACCAGAAATCATGTCAGTATCTTCTTCCTTGAATTTGATGCTCACTGAGTCACCTGGACTGGCTGCCAGTGAGCTCCAGGGAAGTACCTGTCTCTGATGTCCCAGCACTGAGCCTAGACAAAATCTTTTTAACATGGGTGTTAATCCTCCAAACTCAGCTCATCATGCTTGTGTGACAAGCACTTTATCAACTTAGTCACCTCCCCAGTCCCTAATGGTGACCAGATTAAACTGAATTTACCTCAAACTACAAAAAGCAAGAAAAATGATTTATAAAATTTTTATTCTGAATGACATATGTTTGAGAAAATATATGTCTGCCTTGATTTAAACATTATGCAATGTATAACTGGAAATATTCCATAGTCCCCACTACATATACAAATTTTAGGGTTTGCATCAGTTAAAATCAATAAGAAGGAAATTATATAATCATACCTTGAAAGGACAATAATACAGTCTATAGTAGAATATACCAGAAATTATTTGGGGAAAACAGAAGTGTTAATTAACAAAGTGTTAATTAGTAGAAGTAGCGTCCTGGTAAAAGCTGTGTAGATGGCCTGGTACTACATCAGTTTGACCATTTATTTAAAGTCCATTACAATCCTGCTCTGCTGACTTGGGCTCTTATTTGGTATTTATGCTTTTATTTTAGCATTTTTCTTCTGTTTCCCTTACTTGAATTGTTATTTAAAAAAGAATGTATACATTCTGTATGTTTTATACTTTTATTTCTACTTATATTTAAATACTTATAACTAGTAGTTTAATAAATACATAGCTCTATTCTGTATCATGCAGCCTCTGCTCCTGAAAGAAAGTATTTAGGAATCTCATTAGAATGACTGTGCTGGGAAGAAATCAATTAGGATTGTGACACAAGGGAGTATGAAGCAGCCTCTCACACAAGCACTCTATTATAATTTGCTCCTACGATAGAAACAGCACAGGTACCGTAGCTCTTGGAAGTGAGCTGCCTAAATGCTTTAATGTCATATAGTGAGGTGCATGTTACAAAGTTGTTACTGACATGAGAAAACAGCTCTCTTATGATTCATCTACAGCAATAAAATAATTGCTAACAGAAAAAATATTACGTAAGATTGTTCAATATATATATATATATTGAATATATGTATATATTGAACAAGTTAGACTAAAGACAAAAAAAATGAGCAAAACAATTTAGGATTTATTTTTCAATAAATGTTGCAGATTGTAGACTATATTATTGTTGAGGTCTACTGCCACCTCCCTCAATCTGCCAGCATAGCTACAGCCATTTTGTTTCTTGCCTGTTAGCTATTTCATTTTATTGTTATAATATGACTGCCAGTCATTGACACAGAAAAATAACTTGACTCAGAGCCAGGTCATGGTGATCACATATGTTTTGTATGTCTGAGGTGTGCTAGTCTATTTTTTTAAAGATTTATTTATTTATTTTATGCATATAGTAAACTGTAGATGTCATCAGACACACCAGAAGAGGGTGTCAGATCCCATTACAGATGGTTGTGAGACACCATGTGGTTGCTGGGAATTGATCTCAGTACCTCTAGACAAGCAGTCAATGCTCTTAACCGCTAAGTTATCTTTCCAGCCTGAGGTGTGCTAATCTTAAGAAATTCCACAAAGTATTACATAAGACCCATCAAATTAAAGGTCAATATGAACTGTTATGTCTAACATGGCTTAAGTAAGAGCCAACCACTGGGCAGAACTTCCAGCATCTGCATATGTGCTCACTGTTTGTTTGTGTGTGTGTGTATGTGTGTGTGTGTGTGTGTGTGTGTGTGTGTGTGTGTGTGTTTTCCTTTATAAACTGACAGTGTTCATGACCTTGGTTCATCCTTGAATTTGAGCTAAGGTCCTGATCAATCAGTATTAGAGTGGGCATTCAATAACCTATCCCTGTCTGACTGAGATCAGAGTTCATGTGGTCTGTGGGAAAACTCATGGACCCCCAAAATTATATAAATCCAGGGATAGAGCCTAAAGGTCTACACAACTCATTTGAGACTTCTTGTAGCTAAGTAGAGTTGAGGAGATATCTGTTCCGTAAACTGAACATTTAACATGGAAGAGCACTGTGCACTGGTCTTCAGGGCTGCTGAAGAACTTAGACATTTCTTTTCTTTCTTAGACTAACAACTATTGAGATAATTTTGGAGCTGAATCCCCAAAGGCCATATTTTTCATTTTTCCTTAGAAGTATGATGATTTGTCTCACACTTATTAAAATATTTTATCAAAACAAATCAATCACATAGTGGGCCATAAGAAAATTTTGAAATGAAACTTTAATATATCTTGTGTCATTCATTCTGGATCTTGATCCAGTAACACCAATATCTTTATTCAAAGTTTGGAGCCAAATGGCAGACATCTAAGACTAATTTTCACTGAAATCCATTTTTAACGTCTATTCCTTGCCTAAGGCAAGTGTACTACATAGTAAACATTTACTGAGTTAGAAAGGAAACAGAGGGAAGTGTTTAAAACACCAGAAAGCCTGACGAGGTTTAGGAGTGTTATCAGCTCATGCCTTACTTTTGTTAAATGTACCACTGTTTAATGTCAGCCATGTTGAAATTGCAAAAGCTGACTCCTTTGTAACTAAAGTAAACTTAGAAGTTACAATGATTTATACTGTAATATTATTGTTTTAAGAACAAAATATCAAAATCAAGACCAACGATAAGCTAGGTAATCTTCTAAAGACTTCCCCTGAACCACCTGAAATAATCCTCAAACAGCTGTGAAACAGGAAGTTCTTATTTTACCAAAGAGAACTGAATAGTCTCAAAAGCACATCTGTACAGGAAAAATTGGGATGTAGTTTATGCATTCTTCAAAAATTTTCTGTGGCTTGACTTAATTTAGGTTTACCCAATTCTCATCCAATATTTAGTATTATTCTCAAAAGTATAAATTAATTCCTAACTGCTTGAAGTGGTCATTTTAGTTCCCAGCAAAGATAATATGCCTACTCTACAAAGCGGTCCACAAAAAAACATATTGTGTTTGAACAGACCAGAATCTTCAAAGCTGAAACAAATTGTTGGCAACTCAAAGAAGATTCCCTAAATGCTTCTGAATTTATTTATTTATTTATTTTTACATTTCCAATGTCATCCCCCTTCCTGGTCTACCCTCCATGAAACCCCCTGCCCCTCCCCTTCGCCTCTATGAAGGTGCTCCCAGCATCAGTGGCAGGAGAGAGAGGCACTTGGTCCTTCTGAGTTGAAAATCTAGTGGAATAGATAAGTAAGTTCATGAGTCAGTTTTTCCTGCAATTTTATTTCTGCTGCTTTAACAAAAGAGCATGACTAAACGCAAGTTAAGTTATGAAAAGGTTTATGTGGCTTACAACTCTAAATCACTGTCCATCTCTAAGATAGCAAAACACTGTTTCAGGAAGCTATTCACACCACATCCAAAGTCAAGAGCAAAAAGTAACAAGTGAGTCCTTACTTTCTTGCTCTCATCAGGTTTACTTTGTCTTATAGAGGTCAGCACTATCAGCTGCCAAAGGAATTGTCCTTCCCATGCTGGACTGTCTGCCCCAATTATCGGTCAAGATAATTCACTAGAGATATGCTTAGAGACCATCCTGATCTAGATAATTTCTTAACTGATTTATTGTCTCAGGGTATTCCTTGTCGAGGCTAGTTCACATTTAAAATTAACCATTATTATGTTATTTCATAAATCACAGGATAAAGGTGTGATATGTTCTATTGTTTGAAAGACAAACCAGGAAAAACATAATAATAAACCGCTAGGCAAAGACTTAGTGTTTCAGTTCTTCTTGCATTCACCTCTCATTAGGGTATTAATAAGGCGTTAATTAGTCACTGGTGCTTGCAAAAATTGTACATGTTTTACAACATCTTTATTCAGTAGGGAGCATGTTCTTGAATGTGTATACTTTAAAAGCATTGTTCACAATCTCTAAATAATTTTTGTAAAAGTTCAAAAGAGTAAATATTGCAACTTAGTGCTCTACTACAAAGATTATCATGTAGAACTCCAAATATACTTTTTTAAAAATCTTTGCCTGTATTCTATTCCTTACAGTTATGAAACTGTTCTGTACTTTTGGAATTGACTAAAGTATTTTTTTTCAGATATAATAAAAACTGATATGTATCAGTTTTACTTTATTGTTATTTTTCCTTGTTACATGTAAAACCTTGATTAGTGCAAACTCTCATCCCCAACTCCCTACAATCCTGCACTGTACTGTGAACACTCTAATTCTATCTATCTATCTATCTATCTATCTATCTATCTATCTATCTATCTATCCATCTACCTATCTATATATTTGTCTGTCCTTCCTTACCACCACCCGCTCTCTCTCATATGTTCATTTCCATTCATTCAGTTTTTTTATTTAATTAATTAATTTATTATTTTTTTGATACTTTATTTACATTTTCAATGTTTCCCCTTTTCGGGGACTCCTCTTTAGAAACCCCCTATCCCCTCCCCATCCCTGCCTCTATGAGGGAATTCCACCTCCCACCACCCGCCCACCCATCCCCATATTCCCACCTTGACATTCCCCTTTACTGGGGACTCTAACACTCTCAGGCCCAAGGGCCTCTCTTCTCTCCCTGATGGCCATCGAGTTCATCCTCTGCCACATAAGTAGTCCGAACCATTGGTACATAGATGTGTATTCTTTGATTGGTGGTCCAAACTCCAGGATGACCGGGGAGGTGGGGTCAGGCCCATTGAGGCTCTTGCTCCCTCCATGGGGCTGCAAATTCCCTCAGCTCATTCAAACGTTTCTCCAACTCCTCCATCTGGGACCTCACTCTCAGTCCAGCCGTTACTGTTAAGTGAAACTTGGGCATTCTGAACTTTTGGCTACTATCCACTTATCAGGGAGTACATACCAAGTTCCTTCTTTTGTCCCTGAGTTACCTCGATCAGGATGATATTTTCAAGTTCCATCCATTTGCCTGGAAATTTCATTAAGTCATTGTTTTTAATAGCTGAGTAGTACTCCATTGTGTAGATGTACCACATTTTCTGTATCCATTCCTCTGATGAGGGACATCTGGGTTGTTTCCAGAATCTGGCTATTATAAATATGGCTGCTATGAACATAGTGGAGCATGTGAATATATTACATGTTGGAGCATCTTCTGGGTCCAGGACAGGTAGAGCTGGGTCCTCAGGTAGTATTATGTCCATTTTTCTGAGGGTCCGCCACACTGATTTCCAGAGTGGTTGTACCAGCTTGCAGTCCCACCAACAGTGGAGAAGTGTTCCTCTTTCTCCACATCCTCGCCAGCATCTGCTGTCACCTGAGTTTTTGATCTTAGCCATTCTGACTGGTGCGAGGTGGAATCTCAGACTTGTTTTGAATTGCATTTTCCTGATGACTAGGGATGTTGAGCATTTCTTTAGGTGCTTCTCAGCCCTGTGAATTTCCTCAGTTGAGAATGCTCTGTTTAGCTATGCTCCCCATTTTTTGATGGGGTTATTTGGTTTTTTGGAGTCTAACTTCTTGAGTTCTTTGTATATATTGGATATTAGCCCTCTATCGGACATAGGATTGGTTAAGATTTTTTCCCAATCTGTTGGTTGCCGTTTTGTCCTATTGACAGTGTCCTTTGCCTTACAGAAGCTTTGCAATTTCACGAGGTCCCATTTGTCTATTCTTGATCTTAGAGCATAAGCCACTGGTGTTCTGTCCAGGA
>CM052720.1:13684449-13702333 GCA_028551405.1 Uromys caudimaculatus
GAGGTGTGTTTCCTGAATGCAGCAAAATGCTGGGTCCTCTTTATGGATCCAGTTTGTCAGTCTATGTCTTTTTATTGGGGAATTGAGTCCATTGATGTTAAGAGATATTAAGGAATAGTGACTGTTGGTTCCTGTTATTTTCGATGTTACTTTTAGGTTTGTGTGGCTATCTTCTTTTCAGTTTGTTGAAAGATTACTTTCTTGTGTTTTCTAGAGTGTGGTTTCCCTCGTTGAGTTGACATTTACCATTTAATATCCTTCGTAGGGCAGGGTTTGTGGAAACATATTGTGTAAATTTGGTTTTGTCATGGAATATTTTGGTTTGACCATCTATGGTAATTGAGAGTTTTGCTGGATTTTATTGTCAAAAGTAAAACATGGTTCTTTTACTCAAAATCTTAATAATTTTCCAGCATCTAGGGAAGTAAAACAATATGTATGTGAAATTTATGCAATGTATATTTTAAGTATCATTTTATACATTCAATGAAAATGATTTAATAATATTAGTACTAACACACAAACAGTGCTAATGGTGCTATATCCCTGCTAAATAATACTTACTTTGCCTATAACTTTTCAATTGAATATGTGAAGTTTTCCTATGCAAGTACTTAGACTTTACCCGAACACTTAATGGGTAAGTGATTTCATATTCCAAAACAAATAGAACAAATTTTATGAGATAATATTGCCATCTCAACGGCTAAGTACTTGAGGTTAGTAAAACAGTAGATATTTGCTAGGTGACACATTTATAGATCCCCAGATATGACACATTCGTTAGCTAAATAACATAATGGAAAAAAATGTGAAAAATCACAGGGCCTCAGAGCAAAATACTAAGAATTTAAGGAATATGAGCTGTAGCAGAAAGAGATAGCCAGGAATTCAGACTCATTAGTAATTTGTATGCATTATTTATATCATGGCATAAAAATATACATGCTTACAGTGAGGGTATTGGAATGCTTTCGTTCCCTTCCTTTCACCAAGGAATCATATTCCTATCATCTCATCATAAACACATAGAATTTGCAGAGTATATAAAATGTGACTGGCATTCCTCTTTTCAGAGTCTGATTAACATTGCTTGGCATGGTTGTTTCTATTTCCCTATTAATATAATAATTGTATTCATAATATGGTTGTAAATTCTCCATTGTTTATGTGTAACATTGGTTCCATTTGTTGATGACTATCCATGCTTTGCTGTATCTTAGCAGTTATGAATAGCACCCCAATAAATATGGATGTACAAGTATCTCTGTGGTATCGTTGTTTGAGGAACTGCCCATATTAGTTTTCTTAGCGGATACACTCATTTCCATTCCTATTAGAAGGACTTAAATGTTCTTTTTCACCTCAAATCCTCAGCTTCATCTATTATTTCTTTTCTTAGCGATAGCTCTTCTGGAGGACATAGTAGAAGACCAGTGTAATTTTGATATGTATTTCTCTGGTGGATAGTGATGTTGAACATTTTTCCTATCGTTATTGGACATTTGTACACTTGTCCATATTAATCGAATTTTTAAGTTATATTTTTAGTAACTTTGAGAGTGACATACAATGTAGTTAGATCATATTCGACCTCATCATACATTCATAGATTCACTCAACTCCATTTGTTTGTTCGGTGCTTAACCTATCCCGTCTAATTTAGCTAGCTGTATTTGTAGGACTTTTAACAGTGCGAGTTGGGTGTTTCTGAATCTTTTGCCTACTTTTGGGACCCTTTTCCTCCTACCAAGTTTCTCCTGCCCAGCCCTGATATGAGGGTTAGTGCCTAGTCTTACAGTATGTTGATATGTAGTGTTTTGTTGATATCTTTGGGAGGCCTACCCTTTTCTGAAGGAAAATGAAGGAGTGAATCTGATGAAGAAGGGAGATAGGAGAGTGAAAGTTGGAGGAACGGAAAGAGGGGATGTTGTGGCTGGAAGGTATTATATGAAAGAATAATATATATGCTGATAGTAGTCTAATATGGCTGTCTCCTGAGAAGCTCTGCCAGAGCCTGACAAATACAGAGGCGGATGCTCGCAGCCAACCATTCGACTGAACATGGGGTCCCCAATGGTGGAGTTAAGAGAAAGGACTGAAGGAGCTGAAGGGGTTTGCAACTACATAGAAAGAACAACAATATCAACCAACCAGACCACCCAGAGCTCCCAGAGACTAAACCGCCAACCAAAGAGTACACATGGAGGGACCCGTGGTTCCAGCTGCATATGTAGCAGAGGATGGCCTTGTTAGGCATCAATGCAAGAAGAGGCCCTTGGTCCTGTGAAGGCTCAATGCCCTAATGTAGGAAAATACCAGGGCAGGGAGGCAGGAGTGGGTGGGTGAGTAGGGGAACACCCTCATTGAAGCAAGGGGAGAGGAGATGGGATAGGAGGTTTAGGGGGGACCAGCATTAGAAAAGTAAATAAAGAAAATATCCAATAGAAAATTTTTTAAACTTTTAAAAAAGAAAAAAATTAAGTATCATTTTAAAAAGTAGATAAAAAGATGTACAAAAGAAAAATATTTTGACTGAAAAATTAGCAATATATATGGCCATTCTTTATGCAAATGTGAAGAAAGTTAAGAGTACGGGAGACTGATTCAGTTTAAGGCATGAGTAGCTTTCTGTCCTGTTGTTAGTTAAAGAGATTTAAGGGACTCTTAAAACAATGTAAGCTATTTCCTTTGACCTGTTTCTCCCATCTCTGAAAGTAGAAGGTCAGATTCTATTGCTGAAGACATGTACTTTAAACACAGGACTGGAGAAATCAGAGCATTAGTTCTCATAATATTAGAAGATGACTGTTTAAGATGAAAAAGGAGAAAAGCAGTCCATAGACACACGAACAACAGTGACCAGAGAGAATTGATGTTGTCCTATTTTTATTTGGATATTTTAGTTTTTGAGATAGGATTTCTCTGTGTGGTCCTGGCTGTTCTTGAACTTACTCTGTTGTTCAGGCTGGCCTTAAACTGACTGAGATCAGTCTATCTCTGCCTCCTGAGTGCTGGGATTAAAAGCAAACATCTCCAGAGCCTGGCCTCTGATATTCTTAAAAGGAGCAAACAAGCAGGATACATTTCAAAACAGAGGTGAATTGTTTTAAGGCATTGGTTCACAGCCCTTGTTCCTCTATCATCACTATTGATGTTGTATTGTCAAGGTAGCGATAGCGGCACTTATACATCAATGCCTTTTTCATGGCTTTCTTTGATATATAATCTACAGTACCAAGGTGAAATGGTGTTGATTAACACCTGAAGACAGGAGGCTTTGAGCTGTCCTTGAAATGAAGAATCTTATGAGGTCCCCGATATCCTGAACAGACAGCAGATCATGGACATGACTTGCCAAGCAGTGGGTCTTCCGTGCTAACTGGGGGAATTGCAAGCACCAATTCCTATGAACACTCCATAATAGAGAGTTCAGCTCATCAACTGGCCTCCACATTCTTTTATTTGTGCATGGCCACAGAAACTTGGTCTACTCCCCTGGAGTCATTACTGTCTATCACACAGTGCTTTTTGCATGTACCAAGAACAACACTCATGTCATTACTTTAATTTTCTATCACCTTTACTATAATCATATCAAGAAATTCAGATAGCAACTGTCACAAGGATAACTGACTTGATACACTATTCTCTGCGGGTGCTGTACTTGGTGAGTGAAGGATATTATACTAGGTTACAGGAAACACTGTACTCTTTCAAGAGCCTGTTGTGGAAAACTACCACAATCTTGTCAGTGCCACTGACCATTCATATTTTGCAAAAACTTCCAAATGTATTGCTATGCCTTTTCTTTGTCTCTAGGATTCTGGACAGAAATTGGTTAACAGCATTCTATATTTGATAATCTATCAGCCCCACTATCCATTCATTTTCCTGTTTGTCATCTTTTTCTTCGTCAGAGTTGGTTTTACTTCTGAATAGTAAAGTGAGATCAATGGCTGTGTCTTCGCACGCCCATGCTGGAGGATTGTGAAGGACCATGTTCTCCACGCATCCCACCATAACGCTGATATCATTAGACCTAAAGTCAATTCTAAAAGGAAAATTTTACAAAACGTATTTTAGTGTCTCCTAATAAATTGATACAAATGGATTCTTTTTCAAACAAGCCCAATAAAAATGTATGCAAACTAAAAAGTGGCCAAGAGGAAGATGTAATATGAAATGTAAATATGGGTTAAATCTTGAACTTAAAATAATTAATAATTTTAGAAATTCAATAACAAAAGTTTACTGTATATTGAATTGGTATATATTTTGACACCCTAAAGTCGTATAAATTATTTTGATGCTCATGATCTTAGGAAATTCATATTGTAGAAAGAAACAATGAAACAGATAATGTTTGAGTTATTTTGCAAAAAGTATGCTAGGGAGAAAAAAAACTCACAAAAATGTAATGTTACATTTCAAAACACCTTTCACAACAGAAACATGGTTTCCACCAGGTTGTCACTCCTCAAGTTTTAGTATGACTTACATGGAAAATAACTCTGTTGGTATTATTCCCTCTGCAGCTATTTAGACACACTGGTTTGCCAGCTATCTCTTCAGTCTGAATGTTGATTAATGACAAGAAACCTGCCATTACAGTGGATGGAGGAAACACATGAGAGAATTTGGTTAGGATATTGAATGCAGTTTCACTGCTTTTAGGGCAGAGCTCGCAATGCACAATCTATTGAAAAGTAGCCAGGTTGGAAACAGGTCTTTCTTGTTTATGGACAATGTCCTGCAGTTTCACTGATTCATAATAGAACCTCAGCCTTTTTATTCTGACAGCTTAAGCACAGACAAGAAAAATCAGACTGCTGTGCAAAGTCCTCCCTCAAAAATGGCCTCACATTAGGAAGTTCTATCTACAGGTTCACAATTACGAGCAGCAGCAAGTCTGTTATTTGGCGAAGTAAAAGTTTCCTTTGGGATAACAAAATGTATTTCAAAGAAGAGAAAGCTGATAAGTCTCAGTAAAATATGCATGGCAAGCCATTTTTTCAGTAAAATTAATATTTTATAAAACCAGAGGGAAACTCCACATGGCAATTTTTGAAAATGCACAAAACTGCTTTCATCTTCACACTGAAAATCAAAATATGATCTTCACAACACTTTCACATACTTCTACAGAAATGACTTCAGTATATAGAATGCACAAGCTCTCTAGAGAAAACGAGTGCATTCCCCATTGCAACCCACACGCTCAGCTCATAATAAGAGACAACACACATTAATAGCTTTATCAAAAAAGGAGAAAGAACATTTAGCAATGCAAACCATCATTTTGAGATTTTCCAGGTACCATAATGATAGTTTTTCTTACCACTGAATATTCATGACACCTCATAAAACTAATGATAAACATAAAATTGATGGGAGCGTTTGACTAATCTGCTCTTATTTGTTTGGGAGAGCTGTTGTAATTGCCTGGTTTGTAAATTAAACATCTGTTATGGGAATAAACAAAAACATAACTGAGCATATTCAAATAAATTGAATTCACTCTGCTTCCATAAATTTTATTATATGGGCTCATCAATTTTATTACACCTGAGCCTGGCATTGCTACTACAGCAATGCATTCTTGGGTGTCCTGTTTGTAAGACTGAATGTTTCTATTTTCTAGTAAAATATAGATCATACTTTGGGTCTTCGAGAGAGAAATGATCCAAGAGCCATGCTCCAGTGATTGAAGTGACTCATCACACTGGTGGAACATGACTTGCAGTTTCACTTCATATCCCCTGGAAAGAACCGGAAGGTGCTTAAAATCATCTCTGCACTGCAGACACATGTCAAACAAAATAGCAATCACTCCATTTTAGCAAACTGAATCTGCATGGTGTTAGACTCAGCCTTATTATTTTAATTATAAGACATAACAATGAAATATACCACAGAACAGTGAATGACATGAAGGGTCCCAGTGAAGGAAACCAACAAATGGCATTGACAAAGTGTAGAAACATTAAGTTTGATATTATCATGTATGGTATTTATTCTGTTTATAACCCCTAAAAGTCGCAGATAAATCACCATTTGTATTAATCAGAGTTTTCTAAATTAACAGTATTTATAGACTGGATCTCTCTCTTTTTATGCGTGTACATGTGTGTGTGATTGTGTGTGTGTGTGTGTGTGTGTGTATTAGGTATTCCTTAAATATGTGATGTTCTCTTGCCTATCATCTATGTATCTATATATCTAAGTATCTATGTGTCTTTGTGTCTATCTCTGTATCTTCCTATGTATCTATGTATGTATGTATGTATCTATCTATCTACCTATCTACTTATCCATCAATGTAGGTTATTAGATATGATTAGATATCATATGAGATAGTAATAATATATGTATATATATTTATATATACATATACTCATATGTATATATAAACATATATACACATACATATTTTTTTGGATATTTTCTTTATTTACATTTCAAATGTTATCCCCTTTCCTAGTCCCGCCTCAGGAAACCCCTTATACCATCAATTCCCCCTGCTGCTATGAGGGTGTTCCCACACACACCCAGTCCAGCCTCCTCACCCTCACATTCTCCTACACTGGGACATTGAGCCTTCACAGGATCAAGGACCTCTTCTTCCATTTATGCCCGACAAGGCCATCCTCTGCTACATATGCAGCTGGAGCCCTGGTCCCTCCATGTGTACTCCTTGGTTGGTGGCTTAGTCCCTGGGAGCCCTGGGAGTCCTGTTGGCTGATATTGTTGTTCTTCCTATTTAGTTGCAAACTCCTTCAGCTCCTTCAGTCCTTTCTCTAACTCCTCCATTGGGGACCCTGTGCTCAGTCCAATTGTTGGCTGCAAGCTTCTGCCTCTTATTTGTCAGGCTTTGGCAGAGCCTCTCAGGAGACAGTTATATCAGGCTCCTGTCAGCAAGCACTTCTTAGCATCCTCAATAGTGTCTGGGTTTGATGACTGTATAAGGGATGGATCCGCAGGTGGGGAAGTCTCTGGATGGCCTTTCCTTCAGTCTCTGCTCAACACTTTGTCTCCATATTTGCTCCTGTGAGTATTTTGTTCCCCCTTCTAAGAATGACTGAAGCACCCACACTTTGTTCTTCCTTCTTCTTGAGCTTCATGTGATCTGTGAATTGTATCCTGGGTATTCTAAGATTTTGGGCTAATATACACTTATCAGTGAGTGCATTTCATGTATGTTCTTTGTGGTTGGGTTACCTCACTCAGGATGATATTTTTGAGTTACTCCATTTGCCTAAGAATTTCATGAAGTCATTCTTTTTAATAGCTGAGTAGTATTCCACTCTGTACCATATACCACATTTTCTGTATCCATTCCTCTGTTGAAGGAAATCTGTGTTCATTTGAGCTTCTGGATATTATAAATAAGACAGCTATGAACATGGCGGAGCATGTGTTCTTGTTATATGTTGGAGCATCTTTTGGGTTTATGACCAGGAGTGGTATAGCTCGTTCCTCAGGCAATACTCTGTCCAATTTTCTGAGGAACTGCCAGACTGATTTCCAGAGTGTTTGTACAAGCTTGCCATCCCACCAACAGTGGAGGAGTGTTTTTCTTTCTCCACATCCTTGCCAGCATCTGCTATCACCTGAGTTTTTGTCTTAGCCATTCTGACTGGTGTGAGGTGGAATCTCAGACTTGTTTGGATTTGCATTTCCCTGATCACTAAGGATGTTGACCATTTCTTTAGGTGCTTCTCAGCCATTCTATATTCTACTTTTAAATCCTGGATAGTTTTGTTCAACTCCTTCTCCTGTTTGATTGTGTTTTTCTGTAATTCTTTAAGGAATTTTTGTGTTTCCTCTTTAAGTGCTTCTACCCGTTTACCTGTCTTTTCCCTGTATTTCTTTAGTAGAGTTATTTATGTCCTTCTTAAAGTCCACTATCATCATCATGATAAGTGATTTTAAGTTCCATTCTTGCTTTTCTGGTGTGATGGGGTATCTAGGACTTACCATGGTGGGAGAACTGGGTTCTGATGATGCCAAATAACCTTAGTTTCTGTTGTTCTTACACTTACCTGACAGTAGTCTGTCTCTCCTGTGATCCTGGTTGTGTCAGAACTCCTCAGAGTACAGCTGCGCCTGTTACCCTGTGATTCTGGAATTCTGTGATTCTGAGATCCTGGGTGTGTCAGAGCTCCTGGGAGTCAAGCTGTTTCTGGTATCCTGAAATCTTGGTGTGACCAAGCTCCTGAGATACTATGATCCTGGCCATGTTAGCTCATCTATGGTCCTATGATCCTGGGCATGTTAGAGCACCTGAGAATCTAGCTTCTTCTGGGTGTTGTGGGACTGACTGTGGAACTAGTGCCCTAGGTCTGTTCAGGGTTCCGGCTCAGATCAGAAGGAACACCTGCCTCTGGCCAGGTAGGGGTTCCTGCGTCCTTGGATCCTGTGGGTCCTAGTTATTCCATGTGTTGTGGCAGATGTGACCTCCTCACCTATGTTCCTGGGCGTGTTAGATCATCTGAGATTCGAGCTTCTTCTGGGTGTTGTGAGAATGGGTGTGGAGCTAGCTCCCAAAGTCTGCTCAGGGCACTGACTCAGACCCCATATACATAGTTATATACACATAAAATATGCATAAATATATATATGCATATATATTCATATAAAATTATAATTAAATATTAATATATTTATATTTATTTTATATTTGTTATATTATTTACAGGTTATAGTCTAGCTAATCTGAAACATAATTGCCTACATAGAGAAGTTCCAGTAAGTTTTCAGTTCATGAGGTTTCAACTTGCCTACAGGATAGTTAGAGAATCTTGAGAAGACTGTAATCCAGTAAAGGAATTGTCTTGCAGTAAAGGAATGGCCTTGCTAATGAGTGCAGGAGTAGGTAGGCAAAGAGAAGGAGCCTTCCTTTTCCCTTTTCCATATCCTTTTATAGGTTTCAAACAGAACGAGTTGTCCAGAATTGTGTGGGTCTTCCTACCTCAAACTTTATGAATTAAAGGGGTCTTCTGACCTCAGAGACCCAGATTAGTAGTAAACTAACATCCTTTCCAGGTACTCAGAAATTTTGGGGTTTTAGTAAATTCCAAATGTAGTCATGTTAACAACCAAGAATTGCCAGCACATTATTTAAATATTTTTGAGGGGATTACTGAAGTAAATAAAAAATTCTACAATCAACAAAGAATGAGGACGAATGATATTTGCTTCTCGTAAATGCAGTATTAGGACAGCTGCCTGTGGGAGTACAATGCTATGAAAAATATACAATAAACTATAGGAGAACTGAGAAATCCTGATTTTGTTTGTAAAACATGCTTTATACTTTCTGGGAAGTAAAAAATTTAGAGGTCACAATGAAAGCCATTCTAGGTGACAATTTCACTTAGCTTTTACATAAAGCAGGCACAAATATGCTAACGATTTTGAAAGAGAAGCAAATTTATGTAATAGAAGGAACTATGCATTACTTCCACTGATATCACACGTGCTGATCTATTGGCTACAATCATGAGAAATTCATTTTCTCCTTCTCCCAGATTCTCGGGAAAGAACAGTCATTTCATCCTGGGTGAACTGGGTGGTCTGGCAGCTGGAAGTAGCCTGTGAGAGCTTTGGGAACTGAGAGTCTACTGCAGTTTATAACTAGCTCCACCCACTAACCAGAGTTCCCAGAGGACTTCTCATACCTGAGCTTTAATAGCACAGTGACAATTACTCTTTAGTGAAGCAGATAGTGTCAGGATTCAAATGAAGCTTCTTGGGCAATGATTTAGAAACTGAGCCATCAAGTCAGCTAGAACATAAGTATGAAATAATTTTTAAAATTCTCCAAGCATTACTCAGTAGCAAAATCAAAGACAACATATGGCCTTATGACAGATTGCTGTTTTAGTAGTTCCAAAGTTACTAGTGTTACTAAAACAAAAAATACCAACACGACTTTTAGATTGAACAACTTTGAAATATTAAACTGCTTAAAGTCCTCTTTTGTAGGACATTAATCACCCAAACACTGGTACAAACCTCAGTTACATGCATGCAATGACACACACACATGAAAGTAGTTTATTTTCCATCATGTTGTCAGAGAAAAAGTGGTTGACATCTACATCACAGGTAATCATCAAAAAATAAAAGGCCACTTGCCTTTAGTGCAGCAATCAGAGTCTATTTAATTATAAGTATCCTCCTCCCACATACCTCCCACAGCACACCTATTGCATAATTTTGTGAGCTGAAAACTTTACCATGATCAGAGTTTACACATACATTTTATGTATACTTTGAAAGAGTATAAACATTATACATTTTAAAGATATTACAATAGCTGCATTATATTGTTCCTTGAAGGAAAAGATATTTACCAAATTTCTCCCTACACGTAGTTCATGTTCACTAGCTTATTCTGAGAGTTTGAATTGATAAGACTTCTTTGTTATACATGAAAAAGGATGGGGTATTGAAAGTTCAGTAATTCTTTTCTGAGGATCTATTCTGGAAAACATGCTATATCAGTAATTGGTAATGATGCAGTAAAATTGACAGCTAATATTCTTGCTATTGTAGAATCTACCCTCATCTCAGAAATATCTGTATATAAAGATGGCTGCTCTTTCAACCATTATAATGCAGGCTGCTTTGAGAATTTGGGTCTTTAAGTTTCAGTGTGTATTTTAGTCATTCACAGTTTTGTTATTGTTACTGTTTGATTCTGTTTTTGTTTTTGTTTGTTTGTTTGTTTTTTTAAATGTAGATTCTCTTTTAGAAATCTGGGGCAAAGACCAGAGATTCTGTAATTTCGGTAAACTTTTTAGTAATTTCAGGAACAGAGCTTGGTTTGCACCTCACACTTGAAGAAAAGAGGAATGAATTAGTTGACATGGATGGAGTATTTTATGTAGAAGCTGAAGGAAGCGCAGAGACCCTGCAGTGATGGAACCATGTCATAGTTCAGGAATGAAGTGGTAAGCATGGTAGCAATGCCAAGTGCAAGGTAAAGTATAAGGGAGTCAGAAGCCAAGCAGGAAGTTTCTGGCATACATTGTTGCTGAGGTTTGTGGAGGTGAAGTTTTCAGGTTGTAAACAGTGTGTTTCATGGAGGAGAAAATGCAGTTAAGAGCCAGAGATTCAGAGGTGGTTTAATAGGAGTTCTTTAGAGTTGAAACTTAGAGATTGGCCAACAATGTTCAACGAATTGCCCTAGTCATGCTAGAAGGTGACACGGAAAGTGTGATGAGAAAGAAACAAATAGAAGTCAGAATACCCAGATGTGGCCCACTGGAACACAAAGGGGGACACAGTTAAAGGACCATTTTAGGTAGTCTGACCACCCTTCTGTGATAATGAATGATAGAATGATAGGATACATGCTTTTCCTTCAGGAGTCAGGACTTCAAAGCTCATCTTTCTAGTTCAAGCCCTGTTTTAGCATTCTTCTGTGCCCATGAATGCAAACAATGTACCTGATTTCTCTGTTGGCAAGGGTCTTCTCTCTACAAAGAATTAAGTGCTGAATTAATGCTATCCTTGTGAATATCAAATGTGATAAAAAAAAATGTCCAAGGATTCCTCATTCATGGAAACTGCCAGCACATGTTTACCATTATTACTTATGTTCTTATAGAAACCAAATATTCTTGAATCTGAAGAAATTAAGATTTAAGTTCCCTAATTAATCCTAGAAAAAATACATTTAAAATGAAAGTTTTAAAAAAATGAATTACTCAGCCACCCATTCTAAAGTCTTTACTCAAATGTAGTTTTCAGTTTTGTAATAAAGCATCATTACTTTAGTGGCTTTGCTGACTTTTCTTTGAACACTAAAAGTGGGTTTTTCCAACTGTCATAAAGTAACTGGTTTAGGATGAGATATCCACAAATACTTTTCTTTTCTGATAATTTTAAATAACATGTGCAGATAGCACTTTGATACATCTCTCCCCTCTCTTTAATTTTCAGAAGCTAAAAATTAAGACCCTTCTTCTTCTTCTTCTTCTTCTTCTTCTTCTTCTTCTTCTTCTTCTTCTTCTTCTTCTTCTTCTTCTTCTTCTTCTTCTTCATCTCCTTCTCCTTCCTCTTCCTCTTCTCCCTCCTTCTCCTCCTCCTCCTCCTCCTCCTCCTCCTCCTCCTCCTCCTCCTCCTCATTATTTGTGTGTGCACACCTGAATGCATGTGTGTGCACACACGTAATCACGGAAGTGAGCTTATAAATCAGACCAAACGTCAGACCTCTGGAGGTGGAGTTACAGGGGGTCAAGAGCCAGCCAATATGGGTAGTAGGAATTGAACTCTGGTCATCTGGAAAAGTGGCAAATGTTCTTAACCTCTGAGCAGCCTCTCCAACCCAAGACCATTTCCTAAAGCCAGGCATGATAGCACATCCCCGTGATCTTAATATGCAGAAATTAGGGATATGAGGATCATCATGAGCAGGGGCAGCTGGAGTATATAGACATTTTCTCAAAAATAAAAAGTAATCAAAATATTTTTTCTCATCATTCTTTCTTGTAAAGAGACATCAAGTGACTAAATATTTAACTAATGAATTACACAAGCAAATGCTATGTGAAAGTTTATAGTCCATCTATGTGAGTTTTTCTTAGTTTCTCTTCACTCATCTTCCTGCTTACATGAAATGTTGATAAGAAGCCTATATTGAAGCAGACATGTTTGAGAATAATATGAAAATCATAGCAAGAACAGGAAAGATGCTTTCGCCTCTAACCACAGGCCACCATTCAGCCAAAGTCATATTTACCTTAATTCTTTGACATGACTGAACAATCCATCTGATCATTTGTCAATTTCATTTCTGCCCTTCAATCCAGTTACTATATATACACACACATAAATATGTAAATGAATACACACACAGACACACACACATATGGAAGATCCTAGTCTCATTCAAATAATTTAACTATTATATAATAAAATTATTTAGAAATTTTAAATAAAAATTAAAAATATTTTTAAAAGCATAAGGGTACCCAGGAAATAACTGATAATTTAGCACTAGTGAAGGCAAACAAATAATATATCAAACATGAATTTTGGACATATTTACTTAATGACAAGAAGTCTCATTACAAGGAAAACAAGCCTATTTAATTTATTTTAAAGTCAAAGAACTAGGGAGGAGAGCCATGTGAGAGTAGAGCTGTCTGGGTGCTGCGGTTGGAATGTGTCCGTCTTGCACAGACTCATGTGTTTAAGCTGCATTCCCAGTTGGTGATGCTGTTTCAGGAAAATCTGCAACCCTTAGAAAGTGGGGCCTTGTGGGAGGACCTTTACATCACTGGGGAGCAGTGTTATATAGCTCATAGTCAAGCCTAGGGTCCCAGAATTTGTAAACAGAGCACAAAGGTGAATGACAAACATCTAGACATTTTCTGTAATTCCTAATTGACCAAGATGTAAGTAAAAGGATTTATTTTTGTGCTACTACTATGGAATGCAAGAAATTGTTAAAAGCAAGAAAAAACTCTGAAGGTAAGTAAAAACAATGAACAAAGATTTGAGGATTATATAAACTATTGTAAATAAAGTAATCCAACACTATAAAATACGATCTGGAGAAACAGAAAGACTGATTTTTCTTATCAATAAAGTCTATCATCTCTTTTGTCCTCAGTCAAATATCCTATCAGTTAAATCAATCTATCAACATACTAAGAATAGAATAGAAATAGAAATTCAGTAAATTTCTTACTAATTACTTATAGTATGAGTATATATATGTGTGTGTGTGTGTGTGTGTGTGTGTGTGTGTGTGTGTGTGTATGTGTGTGTCTGTGTGTGTCTGTGTGTGTGTGTGTGTGTTTTGTTTCATAGCCTGTACCAACACTTATTAAACAATAAGCATTTATCTTCAGGCTGTTTATTATGTCAATAATTTTTGTATTGTTTTTCTAAAAAGTTAATATAGTCTTAAACTGTGAAAAAGGTAATCTTTGTCTAAGAGATGTACTTATACATTTTGACAACTGAGCAAATATAGTTACATAAGTTTAATAATAGCAACATTTTTTTAACTGCTAAATTCTTATAGTAGAGGCATATATCTGCCGAATGAATGAGTCTGTATATAAAAGAGACTGATTAAAATTTACATGCATTACACCACTAAGTGGAAAATATCCAAAAGTTAAGTCTTAAAGGCTAATTTGGGGGAACACAGAAAGTCATTAAGGATGTTGATCCCTCGATGGTTTTAGCTGTGATGGTGGCACATCTCTTAGTGTAGTTCTGCAATAGCAGTGTTCCCGAGAATCAGCTGTATGAGGAAGGCTAACTTCTGGAATTCTGTTCCATTAAAAGATAATTCAGACTATCAGAGAACCTTGTTTATCCAAATGATTTTAACTACAGAATGGTGGTGATTAGAATAGAAATGTATTCTCAATATACATTTATGAGTACTTTGTGAAATGCTCTATAAACCCTATAAATAGTTCAGTATCTTCCAATCTTGAAATAACTGGACAATAATAAGAAAATTCTTAGATGAAAACTACATTTAAACTCTATAAATAGTTCAGTATCTTCCAATCTTGAAATAATTGGACAATAACAACAAAATTCTTAGATGAAAACTACGTTTTAATCAAGAGATTCAGGAAATCCTTACCAGCAATGTGTTCCTAAAAAAATAAGTAATCTGTGGGCTTATTACCAGAAGATGAATATGAGGATATTTTATATCAGTAAGTTTCATCACATTTCTCAATATATAAAACATTACATAGTCATGATATAGTTCAATGCTTGCATATTAAACTTACATGTTTTGGTTAAAATTTTTCTGATAAGTATTAACATTTTTTAAAAAATAGCTCTTATTGAATTTGTTTATAAGAATTTCATGTGTGTACAATGTGCAGTAAGTACATTATGTGAGAGATGCTTATCCCATAAAGTCCCCTTCTCACCCAGTCATTCCTCCTCCTCCAAGTCTCTCTCCCACACACATGTCTTTTGGTTTTGTTTTTCTTTTTGCTGGGCTTTTGTTTTTTGTTGTCCTTAGACATTCATTTGTGTGTGTGTGTGTGTGTGTGTGTGTGTGTGTGTGTGTATGTGTGTGTGTATGCGTGTGTGTATATGTGTGTGTATGCGTGTATGTGTGTGTGTATGCGTGTGTATATGTGTGTGTGTGCGTATGTGTATGTGTGTGTGTGCGTGTGCATATGTGTATGTGTGTGTGTATGTGTGTGTGTGTGTGTATGTGTGTGTGTGTGTTTCAAATCAGCCAGGTATTTGTTTTACAATTCAAAAACTCAGACTGCATCGAAACCAACTATATATTTAACTGAGACATATGTACTTGAGCACGTGTCAGTTCTGAATATTTTTTAAAAATTTATTTATTATGTATACAGCATTCTGTCTGAATATATGACTGGAGGCCAGAAGAGGGCACCAGATCTCGTTATAGATAGTTATGAGCTACCATGTGGTTGCTGGGAATTGAACTCAGGACCTCTAGAAGAGCAGCCAGTACTTTTAACTTCTGAGTCATTTCTCCAGAAAATGTCCTGAATATTTTTACAAGTATTGATGCTTGACAGATTATAGCTGAATAAAGTGGGAGAAGTTTAGATATATTATTTAAACTGGGAGAGGTTTCATAGAGAAGACCTTTACAAACCACTAGATCTTGGGTAAAAATCACCATATATTTCTATTATGATTTCTACCTTCAATTTTGGTGGTGGTGGCTGTTTTGAAACCCACTGAGTTATCAAGAGTGTGTGTGTGTGTGTGTGTGTGTGTGTGTGTGTGTGTGTGTGTGTGTGTGTGTGTGTGATATCATGGGTATGGAACTGTCTATTTGATTCTACTTTTATTATTTCAATATCACCCATGATATGTAGATATTTATCATATTATGTGTTATAGATCTCTGTGTTTTATGTGTGTTTTAGTACTTTTATCATGGTAGGTTGTATTGTTTGGGTTGAGTTTTGAGAGAGAGGGGGGGGAGAAAGTAGTTTGTTGGGTGGGGAAGTGAAAAGCATATGGGAGGAACTGGAGATGGGAAAGAATAGGACTAGAATATATTCTATAAGGACTTTAAAAATAGTAGCAGCAAACAAACCAAGAAAATGTAGTATACATAGGATTCACTGTTATTGATGGTCACAGAAAGGCATTAGGGGCCTTTGGATGTGTTTCCTGAGGATAATAAGAGGCTACTACAATAAGGATACTAAATACCATTTAAATACATCTGAGTTATCAGACCATAAGTCAATGAAACATATATTAAAACCTGCCTAATCACATTTGGGGTTATAAGAGTACCATTTCTTGGAACCCTGGCAAATAAAAGAGCATAATTAACTAAAACTAATGTGGTTTATTCTTGTTTCCATTATTTAAAAACAAGGTTAAAAGTCCAAATTTAAGATCTAAATTCAAGGCTTTGGAAATAATTGAGAAATACTATACATAGATTTTCCCATTATAGTTAGAATCATCCTTCAAAAGCCCTTCCATAACCAAAAATGTAGATGTAACAGCGCTACATTGATTCATCAGGTTGCATTTATATATTTATATATTATAATTTAAAAATCTAGGGGTTTGTGAAGTTGTTGCTGTGAGGAGGGGATATGGGAGGTATTGGAAGGAAGGGAAGGGAAAAGATGTATATTTAAATTCCTTAAGTGAACATTCATTTATTGTGCAAAGCAGTAACTCCCATTATAAGATGTGCCCATTAACTTCAAAATTAATATGTGATTACAAAATTAATTGGTCCTAGTTCAGCACTGAAGCATGAATTACAGCATCGGCTCTATCCTGTTTCAGATGTATCCATACACTAGATGTCCATAACACATCTATAACATGATTCTAGAGCCTTTCCATTTTTAATGAATTAAAGGGCAGATGATATTGGTGAAGGCTACCTACAAAACTTGGTGTCATCTTTAGTCTTAAGGTTGTTAAGTATAGTATACTCACAGAAAGGTAATTATATTGTTTACTAATTATATATGTTACCCTTACATTAAGCTTCAAATAAATAATTCCAGGCAGAGTATCTGTCACAAGCAAATAATAATGACTTCCTCTGATGTGTATTGTAAACAAGTTTTTAAGGTTATAAGACTCTTAAATTTAAAGAATACATCTCAAGTATCTTAATTTCAGGGTAATATGATATTTGTAAAAAGGGAAGGAAACTGATTATCAAGTGTCATTGAAGGAAAATACTTTAAAAGAAATCTCAGTGATTATTGGAGTAGGGTAAAACTTCAGGCATATATTTTACCTTTTACTTTTTTAGCTGAAGACCAGGAATAGTGTTTAGGTCACACATTAAACCTTCTCTTGCAAACTAACTTTCCTTGTTCTACAAGGACACTTCAGTTACTGTGGTTGTTATATCCTCAAAGAGTATTGTTTGGTGTCAACTCTGGTTGTTCTCTGAGATGTCCTTGAATGCCATTATCCTCTACTTTAGATAGAATAGATTCAAATCACAAATAAAGACACACTGAGGGAGCCTTGAATTAAAAACAAACATACTTAAAATCTAATGTCATTGGACAGCTGGTGAAGGGCAGTTTCATGCTTAGTGTTCTGAAGTCTACACTAACTTTGGTCCTCTTAAAAGGGTAGCAGGAAGAGTGTAAAACTATCTCACGGAGACTTTTGCTAGTGACTTTTGATACCTAACTCTAAATAGATGCCTCCCTCAGAACAGCCAGCTAGATTTTAAACTGAAAGAGATTCTGGATCAAGAATCGACAAATGGGACCTCATGAAATTGCAAAGCTTCTGTAAGGCAAAGGACACTGTCAATAGGACAAAACGGCAACCAACAGATTGGGAAAAGATCTTTACCAATCCTTCGTCTGATAGAGGGCTAATATCCAAC
>CM052720.1:13702833-13724535 GCA_028551405.1 Uromys caudimaculatus
TTCTTTCTTTCTTTCTTTCTTTCTTTCTTTCTTTCTTTCTTTCCAAATGTTTTCCCATTTTCAGGTCTCCCCTTCAGAAACCCCCTAACCCCTCCCCCCTCCTCCTGCCTCTATGAGGGTGCTTCCCCACCCACCCACTCCCATTCTCCTGCCCTGGCATTCCCCTTTACTGGATCATCGAACACCCTCAGGCCCAAGGACCTCTTCTCCCACTGATGATAAGGCCATCCTCTGCCACATATGTGGCCAGAGCCATGGGTCGCTCTATGTGTATTCTTTGGTTGGTGGTCTACTCTTTGGGAGCTCCGGGGGATCTGGCCTGTTGACACTGTTGCTCCCTCCATGGAGCTGCAAACCCCTTCAGCTCCTTCAGTCCCTTCTCCAACTCCTCCATAAGGGACTACCAAGCTCAGTCCAGTGGTTGGCTGTGAGCTTCCACCTCTGTATTTGTCGGTTCTGGCATAGCCTCTCAAGAGACAGCCATATAAAGCTTCCATCAGCAAACACTTCCCGGCATCCACAATACGTCTGGGTTTGGTGATTGTATATGGGATGGATCCCCAGGTAGGGCAGTCTCTGGATGGCTTTTCCTTCAGTCTCTGCTCTACACTTTATCTCCATATTTCTTCCTGTGATTTTTTTGTTCACCCTTCTAAAAAACACTGAAGCATCTACATTTTGGTCTTCCTTCTTCTTCTTATGGTCTGTGAATTGAATCTTGGTATAAAGGGCTAATATCTAATATATACAGAAAACTCAAGAAGTTAGACTCCAGAGAACCAAATAACCCTATTTAAAAATGGGGAACAGAGTTAATCAGAGAATTCTCAACTGAGGAATATCGAATGGCCGAGAAGCACCTAAAGAAATGTTCGACGTCCTTAGTCATCAGGAAAAGGCAAATAAAAACAACCCTGAAATTCCACCTCACACCAATCAGAATGGCTAAGATCAAAAACTGAGGTGACAGCAGATGCTGGTGAGGATGTTGAATAAGAGGAACACTCCTCCATTGCTGGTGGGATTGGAAACTGGTACAATCACTCTGGAAATCAGTCTGGCAGTTCCTCAAAAAATTGGACATAGTACTATCTGAGGACCCAGATGTACCAATCCTAGGCATATATCCAGAATGTAATGTATACAACATGTAATAAGGACACATGTTCCAGTATGCTCATAGCAGCCATATTTATAATAGCTAGAAGTTGAAAAGAATCCAGATGTCCTTCAACAGAGGAATGGATACAAAAATGTGGTACATTTATACAATGGAGTACTACTCAACTATTAAAAACAACAACTTTATGAAATTCACAGGCAAATGGATAGACCTTGAAAATATCATCCTGAGTGAGGTAACTCAGTCACAAAAGAACAAACACAGTATGTACTCATTGATAAGTGGTTATTAGTCCAAAAGTTTGGAATACCTAAGATACATATACGTTCTTGTTTATTAAGCCCTCTTGTTCTTTGTAATGGTAGTTATACTTATATTGTCTGTGCTGACCATTTGACACTGGACAACCAATTGGTGTGCTCTTCCCTGGGAAGGACTACCTTTCTCACTCCTGCCTTTCTTCAGTTGCCTGTAGTTTTTTGTGTTGGGTTCAAATCCTGTAGGGTTTCCCCTATCATGTTTGGCATGTTTATTGGTGTCCTTGCAAAGCTAATGTTCGAGCAGTCATGTTGTTAAGACTTTATTGGTGAATCTTGTGATAGTACCAGAAGGCACAATCCAACAACAAACTCCCTGATATATTGGTTCTGAACAAACTTTCAGTCCACCTCACCCCTACTTTTTCTGTGAGCAATTTGAACTTTATATATGTTTAACTGTGAACAGAGGATGTCTCTTATGTTACCCTTCATCTCTTCAGTATTGGTCAAGAAGCTTCAATGTGGGCCCCATCTAATGCCAAACTAGAACCCGTCTACTTTTGATTAGAGGATTTCCAATGGTGGAAACACATGAGATGCCATACAAACCCACTTATGGCAAATTCCTGTGCAAAAGTTTAATACCTCATAGAAAATATTTGCATGATGTTACAGGAGCCTGTGGGTGGAAGTTTTGTGGGCTTATCCTCTTTTCTCTCCCTTCATGTGTGACCCATAAATGCAATCATGTGTAGCCTTTATATCGTCTATCAGAAGTTTGTCTCAAACTGAAACAAGGTAGCATTAAGTATTAAACAAGCTTAAACAATTCTAGGTGACAGCCTAATTATAAAGGCACCCACCTAAATCTGCCTCATTCTTCTACTCCAATTTTCTTCTCACTCCTTTTCTCTAGGATTATATTTCCAAAATAATATAGTGTCACACAAACCTTTACTTTGCCCCTTTCTCTCTGAGGAATTCTTTGAGCTATTTATAGCTGAAATGATACAAAGAGGAGGATGAAGAGGAGGAGGAGGGAGAGGAGGAAGAGGAGAAGGAAGAAGAATAGAAGGAAATAAAATCAGGGAAAAGAAAGAGAATCTTATGATGTCCTTGTTCTTAATAGCTAAGTAGTATTTCATTGTGTTAATGAACCACATTAACATTCATGATGGAACTCTGTATCCATCATGAGTTTTGTAGACAAATGGATGGAACTAGAAAATATCATCCCAAGTGAGGTAACTCAGACCCAAAAGGAAATTCATGGTTTATACTCACTAATCAGTGGATATTAGTCAAAAATACAGAATAATGAGGATACAATCCACAGAAGTCAAGACGGTTAACAAGTCAAAGGGCCCAAGTGAGGTCGCCTCAATCACACTTGGAAGGGAGAAGAAAGCAATCACAGGAGGGAAGACAGAGGGAGGGATCTTGGTAGGAAAGCAGACAGGGACAAGAAGAGGGGACCATGATCAAGTATTGGGTGGGGGAAATAGGACTGAATCCCTGAAGGCTAACAGAAAGAATGGAAACAGGCCACCTCGGGAGGTAGGAGGTGGAGGGACCCTCTAGAATGTACCAGAGACCCAGGAGGTAAGAGACTCTCAGGACTCAAAGGAAGGGACCACAGAGAAAATGCCTTACAGTGGGGAGAGTGAATTTGTAGAGTCCACCTCCAGTGGAAAGACAGGGCATCAAGTAAGGGATGGGATTGCCATCCCACCATCAAAAATTCTGACCCACAATTGTTTCTGTCTGAAAGAACTGTAGGGACAAAAATGGAGAAGAGCCTGAGGGAAAGGAAGTCCAGTGACAGGTCCAAATTGGAATCCAGCTCAAGTGGAGGCCCCAAGGCCTGACACTATTAATGATGCTATTGTGTGCTCACAAAAGGGGGCCTATCGTGACTGCCCTCCAAAAGACCCAACAAGTAGCTGAAAGAGTCAGATGCAGATAATTATACCCAACCAAAGGACAGAAGCTGCTGACCCCTGAGGTTGAATTAGGGAAAGGCTGGAAGAAGCTGAGGAGGATGGTGACCCTATAGGGAGACCAGCAGTCTCAGCTAACCTGGACTCCTGAGATCTCTCAGACACTAAGCCACCAATTAGGCAGCATACACCAGCTGATATGAGATCCCCAATACATACACAGCAGAGGACTCCCAAGTCTGGACTCAGTCAGAGAAGATGCACCTAACCTTCAAGAGACTTGAGTTCCCAAGGAGTGGGGCAGTCCGTTGGGGAGGTGGGGGGGGGGACATCCTCTTCAAGAGAGGGATTGGGGGGAAAAGAGGTATGGGATGTGGAACAGTCAGAGGGTGAACTGGGAGGGAGATAAAAAGTCTGGAGTGTAAAAAATGATTAAAGAATAAATTTTTGAAAAATTAAAATAGGGAAAGAATCCTTCAGGACTTGAAAATTGTAGCACATGCTGTTCTAATATTCCTATTTTCTCGCTAGTAAGTGTGCTGTGGAGAACCAGAAGATCAGTGACTTTGCTTTGACAGTTGTTTGCTGATAGCCTCAGAAGCTGCACGTTCTTACACACACTGCCTTAAGCTATGCTCTTTAGGCATTCTACTGTTATCGAACAGGCACATGTACAGAGAAACTAGGACTACAGTGATGTAGATGTTTCCTTACCGTGCTCACTCTAGCTATATCTGACATAAACTCTTAACACTCTTGTGTTAATGCATGCTGAGCATGCATTCCTCAACAAATTTAGCATATTTGTTTTATAAGTGACAGAGACTTGTCATTATTCACTGTATAAGTATCATGGATATTTGATAGATACAGCCTAACAAAAATATATGTGTCAGGACAATTAGAAATAATGCTGTATACTGTGTCTTCAGGAGCCCTATGGTATGGATGGTGTAACAAAACCTTTTTTTAACAGAGCTGGTAGAAATCTGGGGCCTTCATAAGCAGGAAAAAAATAAGTTTGAATACCTTCAAATGTGCAAAACAAACACAAATGTTAAGATATCCTGTTTCTTATAATTGCCTATGAAATCTACTTGCTTATATATATCGCTGATGCAAGAGAAGCCTCCAGAACACGTTTAAGACCCATGATAAGATGTCTGCTGCCCACTCAGATAATACTTATAACCCAAGAGATCAAATATGCTAAAGGTACCTATGGTAGAAATTGAGTTCATAGACTATCTTTATTAAATCTTGGTATAAAGTCACAATAGAAATTCATAACTTTTAGAAGATAGGCCAGGTGTTCCATGAGAAGTAATCATTTATTTGAAAATTAGTTCTGGTGCACTCGTGGCTACAATGTACCTCACTAAAAGCAGACAAATATGTTGCAGTTTTAATGTAAACTGTCATGCTTCCACTCATATATTAACACTCGCTCCCAATTGGTGGTGTTTTGGGGGGAAGGATGTGGAACTTTTAAGAGACAGAGCCTCCTGGAGGATGTAGGTCACTGCAGATGGGTCTTGCAGTTTTAACACTTGGGCCCACTTCTGCTGTCTCTCTACCTCCTGACTGTGGTTGCAATGTGCTCTTGCCACTGTGTTCTTCCTACCTGCAGGCATGTTTTCTATGTCACTGTACACTGTCCCTCTGGAATGGGAAGCCAAAATAATCCCCCCTCTCTTTTAAGTTGCGTTTTACAGAAGATCTTAGCATAGCAACATAAAAGCAACTAAGACAAAATGAAAAAACATGTAAAATAGACATCAATGTACACCTAGATCTTTGATAAGTCGTTAATTATGGTTAGAATCTAGAAATACCAATGAATACCATGGATAAGCAAATATGAAAAAGGATATACAGCTAGGAGCTATATTATTTAGACACTCTATTCTTACATAATAGATATAAATAAAGAAACCATAGCAACAGAGATGTAGATATTTCCTCATCATGTTCAATATATTTACTTCTGTCACAACTTCTTAATGTTCTAGTATAGATGGATGCTAACAATGTGTTCCCTATGAAGTGCAATATTTCTGCTGTAAATGATAGTGCTTTGTCATGGGTTCACCATAGAAATATCTTGGATTTCACACAGGCTTCTCTAATTTCCATCTCTACTTCTACTGAATGGAAAAAAGGGAGTATTAAGAAGAAAAATTCCTTTGTCCTGTAGAACCACTTATGTCAATGTATCTAACATATGAGTAATTTTAATTTTTGGCAAAATAAATTGGTACCGAAAAGTATTTTGAACGAACAATAGTTTTAAAAATACCTGACAATTTTGAAAGCTTTTCAGTGTATATTTTGGAAATTTCAATTTACCCAAGCACAGTAAATAAAATACAAATTATACCTTAGTTATTATAACAAGGTCACTGAAATCCCAGAAAAGGAGGAAAATGTCAATTGTCACTGTTGTAACGGATGGCCGCAACGTGAATGCCTATAGCACACTCATGGAAAACAGAGTTCAGGAGAAAGGAATGGTATTTTTATTACAAATATTTGATCTTCAATCACTTGACAATGCTTGTTTAGTTTGTGTTTGCTTTTAATCTTTGATTTTAAAAGAGATCCAAAGGGAGAAAGAGCAGTATGTCACTTCTTAGAACAAAATAAGGAAAAAAATGTTCTTCTCTAATCCAAAGGCTGTATTTGCAGCATGCTTGACCTTATTGCACCAATGCTGATGGCATTTTCATGGATATTATTATCACTAAGACTCTTTTACAGTGCGGACTTCAGTCTCTTTCATATATCTTCCTTGTAACACCTTTTTCTCTTAATGTAGTTTTGACTCTGCCTTACCTTTGTAAATATTTGGCTTATGTTGTCTCAAGAGGTATTTTGGGAAGACACCAAAATTGTTGGTTCACTATATTTTTTTTAATTTCAACTGTGCTAAACAGCATATTACCTCTGTACAAAATTCTTCAGGGAGTGTCACCTCAAATGCAATACTTTGGGGTGGTTTCTTTCATTTTAAAAAAATATGAAGCTGGAAGTGTGTGTATGTGTGTGAGTGAGTAGGAGCACCCATTTGATGGGTAGGATGTGACAGGTTGTAAAGAAGTGAGGATTAACTTGCTCATGATGTTTGTGGTGTAAGGTTTTGAGCTGGAATTTGTTATAAAAACGTACAACCTTAAAGTATTAATAAATAACTATTTTGGCTATTGAAAAAAGTTACAGGAGAAAAACATTTTAAATTAGAATCCTGCTACTATTTAACTACCCTCTGTAGATAGAATATAAACATTTATTATAAAATGAATATAAGACAATCCATAACTTCTTGCTCTTCACTAATTTAACAAATGCTCTAAAAGTAATTTTTAATTCTTAAGGGAAAAGATTTGAAAAGAAGTACAGATTGAGAAAAATGTTGTTTAATGGTCACACACAAAAATCTGCTTTAGCTGTCAAATCTTATAAAATACAAATGAACGAAACAGACAAGTCCACAACACATATTACTATAAAACTAATTAAGCTATGTACATTAAATGAAGCTAAGTACAGTAAGCTGATCCAATATAGTTGAAAGACTTCTGCATTTTATAAGAAGTTATTTGTTGAATCGAGAGTAGATATTCTGCTCCTTATAGCAATAACTAAAGATAAATTTGAAAAGATAAGTACATTGACATGATTACTTAATAACTCTAACACTTCACTCCTGATGATGCCTGCAGCAGTGAGAATTCAAGAGTATCTCCCTGTCAATGTACCAATTTTCATTAAAAAACCATTATACTCTAGGGATTCTAAGCATTCACTATTTCTATTTGAGAGGAGATGATGAACAAATCTTACTATTCATTGGCTATAACTTTGATGGACACTGTAAGGTATTACTTATAAATTGTCTGCATGTAGAGAAAACAGAAAATTACTTGGATATAAATAATTAAATGACTCACTCAATATTGACCAGATACATATATATTGTTTTATAAATGAATTGATTCATTGTAAAATATTTTGGTATACATTTAAGGACCAATAATCAATTAGTTATTCAATATTCTAGTATAGCTTTAAAATAACTCATAACTCAAGAAAAGTTAGGTTTAAATTACTGATGAACCTTTTGAAACTTTTAATAGCACAGAAGTTGTCTGACTAGGGGTGAGCTGAGGTTATTATAAAGTGGCATGATAGATCAACTTGATTAATTAGTATTTTGTATTTTGAATGTGGTAGCGATTACATGATCATAAGCATTGCCAATATGCATCAAATTGGACATTGACAGTATTTTGCATTTAAAATAACAGCCAAACATAATAAAGCTTATACTTCAGAAGTTAGTCATGAAAATAAGTAACTATGGTCAACACATAACAATTTAAAATTACTTGTGAACAAACACTGATTTCTTCCAATTAACAAAAACACAGAAGAGTCCATGTTCTGGTTTCTACTGGAACACCTTTTTTTTTTTTTTTTTTAATTTTGTTGTTGTTGTTGTTGCTGCTGTTGTTGTTTTCATCTTAAGGGAGAACAACTATCAAGTAATACCTAGAAAAAAGAGAAGGGGTCAAATGACAGTAGTATATTTTCTGTGAATGGATCACCACACATTAGAAATAAAGGTAGGCTTAAGGAAAGTAGTATGTGTAGCTGAGAAAATAAGAGAGCCATGATACAGAAGCATCATAGAGCCATGTTTAGGTCTATGTCATTACTATCAGCAAATTCTGTACCAGGCTGAGTGGAAAGCTCTCATAATTACTCTGTGGGTTAATGTGATAAGGTGATATTCAATTCTGAGCTAATTAGATACCTGGGGGTATTAACCTTTTTCTCTATCAGTTTCTAGTATCTACTAGAATTTATACTTTCATAAATAGTTTATTGGGACATTAGAAACATTACAGTAACATTTTAGCATAATGTAGTTGAAGTTTGTAGCCCATAGCTTGATTCTATTCACTAACCAATTTGGAGAATTGGGAGAAGAGTAGGAATATCTATGAGTCAAACTGTACTTAAAACCAATAGATGCTGGTGAGCAAGAAAAAAAGAAATACAGGCAAGCCATCTGTTCCACAAATTCCATGTAAGGAAAGGAGAGAAAGAACTATTCAGCTATTAAAAACAATGACTTCATGAAATTCACAGGCAAATAAATGGAACTTGAAAATATCATCCTGAGTGAGGTAACTCAGTCACAAAAGAACAAACATAGTATGTACTCACTGATAAGCGGATATTAGCTCAAAAGTTCGGAACACCCATGATTAAATTCCAGCAACTGTTGGACTGAGCATGGGGTCCCAGAGGGAGGAATTGGAGAAGGGACTGAAGGAGCTGGGTGAGTTTGCAGCCCCATGGAGGGAGCAACAGTGTCAACTGGTCAGGCCCCCCGGTGCTCCCAGAGACTGGACCACCAACCAAAGAATGCATATGGAGGGACCCATGGTGCTGGCCACATATGTAGCAGAGGAGGGCCTTGTTGGCCATCAGTAGGAGGAGAAGTCTTTGTTTCTGAGAGTGTTAGATGCCCCAGTATAGGGGAATGCCAGGGAGGGAAGACAGGAGTGGGTGGGTGGGTAGGGAAATACCCTCATAGAGGCAGGGGGAGGGGGATGCGATAGGGGGTTTCCAAAGGAGAGATCTGGAAAGGGGAAAACAATTGAAATGTGAATAAAATATCAAAAATAAAAAAAGAAAAAGAAAACCAAACCACAGAGCACCAGGACAATTCAACTGAGGTGAATTATCTAGATAATGACTCAAAGCACATGTCAAAGGTCAATAAAAACTAAGAACTTCATAGTTTATTGACCCCAAAGTAAAAGGAAGCTTGTACTTGATTTCTGATAAGTTGAAAAGCACCAGAGATTTATATCGTTGCAACTTCTTTCAGTCGTCCATGTACTATTACCAAAATAATGTATTTTTCTATTACCCGTAATTAAGATTTTCAACACAAGTTCCATTTTACAACATTGGTTACTTCTATTTATTTAAACTGAAAAAAAAGAAGGTTATAGTGACCTCATGGCCAAAATAATAAGAGTAATACTAATAGCAATGCTGCTGCTGCTGCTGCTGCTGGTGGTGCTGTTGCTGCTGCTGCCCAAAATATTGTTGTTCTTTCCTGAAGTCACTTTTAGATGCAATATGGTATTTATGAATGAAACAGATTACTGTGTGTGAATTCTCCTTTTAAAGGATCTTTCCCATGGAAAATACTATCCAAACGTATTTTGTGACACCAAGATTATCAGTTAAGTACAAAATTATTTCGAGGTTAAATATTTTAAACTGTAATTTAAATTATTTCCCATGAGCCACATAAATGGAGACAAACAAATAATTTTAAAAAATATTATGACTAGTGGTAGACTGAAGAGACTAGTTCACTGGGAAAGAAGGAAGAATGATAGTAGGTAAGAAGCATAGAAGCCGAGTGTGGCTGTCCATAGGAGGAAAACTGCTGCTCTCTACCACCCTATGCGCTATTGTAAGTTCCAGACCATCCTGGAATATGTATCAGAAATTGATGCAAAAAATACCTAAGTAAATAAATGAACAAGTAAATAAACATGTTATATTTGTAAGGACTTATAGTTTCATTGTTAAATTTGTCTTGCTGTGGTGGAATTCTACTAGAGAAATTATTGTTCATTAGATTTCTATACATTAATAACTATATAACCCATGAAGTAAACAGTGGGTTATTCCACTATCCACAAAAGTGACAACTATTCTTCCTCTAAGTGAATGAATATTTGTATGTAAAAACCTTTAATAAATTCTTTTCTGAAAATAGTGAACTAATAAAATTTAGTTACTTTGATGACATTCATGGCACTATTATACCAGGGGTCATATATTGTCAGGCTGCTTGTCACTGTAGCTCTCATATCTTAGTAAGGTGAATGAATCCTTATCTTCTCTAGTAATGTGGATAGCACATTTCAGGACAATGAAAGCTATCCAGTAGTAATGAAGCTTCTAGATCAGTACTGACCATATTTCTCCATATTCTATGAACTAAGTAGTGCTGTCAGCAATAAGGTTTTACTATAAAGTTGTAGAGCATGCCATGATCATTTGCAATATCTGTCAATGTCTGGGGTTTTATAAGACATCACTAGCCAATATCAAAAAAGGTACCCTGTACCTGGCACTCTAACATAGGCAATTGTTAGCATGTGATGTCTAGTAGGGCATTCTTGCTTCATTATAGGCCAACTCAATTTTGACTGTGTTCATGTATGGCTATGCAGAGATTTTAGGAAATTATTACAGTATTTGGTTTTCATATAACTTTTCAAAAAAATTATTTTAGTAGCAATGCATTGACAACAAACAAATATCAATTGGTGAATATTTTAAGCTTCTATTAAAATGCCTGTAAAAATGATGAAGTACATCCTCACTGCAGATGGTAGAGGGAACTATCATTAATTAAATAAGTCAATGTATCTTTAGAAATTGTCAAATAGAGTTTAATTTCCTTAATATGTGATCATCTATGATGTTGGGATATTGGTTGGAGAGGTACATTACTTATCATTAGAAAAAAATAAGTGTGATAGGTTGTTTTGGATGTCAACCTGGTGAGAATACAGTGTTCTGCTATTTAAGTAATCAAGAATCTAATTGTTGTCATGAAGCCATATTATAGACATGGTTAGCTCCTATACTAGATTGACTAGTTGACATTAAATAAGATATATTACTCTGTATAATGGAGATGCCCTTTATTCGATTAGCTAGAAACTGTTAAACTAACGTTTTAGAGAGAACTTTTTCTCAAGATTACACTATTAACCAATTAGGGTTTATAGCCTGATCTCCTACACTGCACACTACAGACTTGGTTGTCTTATGTGTGATTCAATATTTAATAACTTACTAGACTTTGATTGGTAAGTTATGTACAACTCTTGACAAATGATCCATTCACAAATAGAATAGGTAGGGACTTGGATGAATGAATGGATTAACTGACGAATAAAGAATCATGAATGATATAAAATTCCTTTTCTGTTGTTGTTCTAAAAGGATTAAGTCAAAGAAGCGAAGTATTGGTGAAAGAAGGGGGGTAATGGACAAGTGAATGACATTCAGTATCTAACATCCAAGTTGCAGAGATAGAAATAATTTTGAAATTGGAAAGCTGTATCTTCTCTCATATGTAAAACTTGCAACAAGTTGCAAAGATAGAAATAATTTTGAAAATTGAAGGCTATATCTTCTTTCATATGTAGAGCTTGTAATGTTTTATATAAGTCATGAAAGTAGAACAGGACTCTGAGAGCAAGAACTTAACTGGGAGAAAGATAGCTATGAAAAGTCAAAGGACAGTGAATGATTAAGTGTGTAATAAACATGGATGAAAATGTCATGGTGAAACCTATTATTTTGTACAATTGGCACATACCATAAAATACTAAAAAGAGAATTGTGCTGCATACTATAAAAACAATAGGCAAAAATGAAGGTCAAATTGCCCCCCCCACAGGAGTCAAATCAGGAATCTTTATTCATTGGCAATCCTCTTATATTGGTATAAATTGTCTTTTCTTTTCTACTTTTTAAAACTTGTGGTACTTTTTAAGTTACTTTACATTCCAATATCAGAGCCCCCTCCTCCCAGCTTTCCCCACTTGAAGCTCCTCCTCCTATTAGCCCTCCCTTTCTCCTCTGAGAAGGAGGACTCACTCCTCCTGTTAAGAGCCCTTCCCTTCTCCTCTGAGAAGGAGGACTCACTCCTCCTGTTAGCCCTCCCCTTCTCCTCTGAGGAGGACGCACTCCTCCTGTTAAGAGCCCTTCCCTTCTCCTCTGAGAAGGAGGACGCGCTCCTCCTGTTAAGAGCCCCCAACACCCATCCCGCACACCAGTCACTGCAGCATTAGACTAAGTACATCCTTTTTCATAAAGGTCCAACAAGGAGGCCGGTTAGGGAAAGGGGATCCACAGGAAGGCAACAAATTCATGGACCTCCAGAACTAGAGTTGTTGGGGGACCTGAAGGAAGACCACGTCCAGCCTGTGGTTGCTCTCAGCTTGGTTGTTCAGTCCTTGAGAGCCACAAAAGGTCCAGGTTAGTTGACTCTGTTAAGTCTTCCTGTGGAGTCCCTACTCTTTTCGGGTCCTTCGATGCTTTTCCCAGACTCTTCCACAAGACTCCTGAGCTATGTCTGTTTGGCTGTTAGCACCTCTGCATCTATTTCGGGTAAAACCTCTCAGAAGAGTTATTTTAGGATCCTGTCTGTAAGCATAACAGAGTGTCATTAATAGTATCAGGGATTAGTGCTTGATCATGTGATGGTTCTCAATTTGGATCAAACATTGGTTGGCTGTTCCCTCTGTCTCTGCTCTATCTTTGTCCTTGTACATCTTGTAGGCAGGAAACATTTTAAGTCTAAAGTTTATGGATGGGTTGCTGTCATTATCCCTGCCTGCACTGGGAGTCCTGCCTGACTACAGGAAGTAGCCATTTCAGACTCCATACCCTCCAATGCTAGGAGTTTAAGCTAGAGTCACCCCACTCCCATTCTGGAACCTGCCCTAGATCCAGGTCTCTGGAAAGTGCTAGAGATGGTACTACCTCTCCTACTGTTGATTTCTATTCTCTCTCTCCTGCTCTCCCTACATCTGATTCCCCCCAGCCCAAGCCCCTCCCTCACTATTCTCCTATCCAGTTACCTCCCTCCATCCACCCCGATATCTAATTTATTTCCCATTCTGAGAAATATTCAACAAGACACCCGTGGGGCCTCCTTGCTATTTGGCATCCTTAGGTCTGTGGATTGTATTGTATCATGGTTATGCTGTACTTTACGGCTAAAATACAAACTAGTGATACCTTTTGGGTATGAATTAACTCACTAAAGATGATATTTTCTCTATCTATCCATTTGCCTGCAGAATTTATGATATCTTAGTTTGTAATAACTGAGTAGTATTCCATTGTGTAAATGAACCGGACTTTGTTTATCCATTCTTCAATTGAGGGACATCTCCAGCTTCTGGTTACTAGAAATAAAGCTGCTATCGATTAGCAAGTGTACTTGTGAGATGGTAGAACATCTGTTGGATATAAGCCCAGGAATGGTATAGATGGGTCTTCAGGTAGAACAATTCACAATTTTCTGAGAAACTGCCATTTGATTTCCAGAGTGGTTTTACAAGTTTACACTCCCACCAGCAATGAAGATGTATTCCCCTTGTTCTACATTCTCCCTAGTATGTGCTGTCCCTTGAGTTTTCGGTCTTAGCTTTTTTGATGGATGTGAGGTAGAATCTCAGAGTTGTTTTGATTTGCACTTCCCTGATGACTAAGGAAGTGGAACATTTCTTTACATATTTCTTGGACAGTAGAGATTCCTCTGTTGTGACTTCTCCAATTAACTCTATCTCACTTATAATTGGGCTATTTGGGTTGTTGGTACAACATTGTTGGGATGAGCCTGGTGCAGTGGGAAGAAACCCTATTTGTCTGTCCCGGGCCCTGTGGCTCCGGGTGGGACTGGCGACACTCAGGAAGTGGCCGTTTGTCTTCCCACACAGTCCAATGGGCAGGTGGGGGCTGTGGGAAGCCTTTGGAGGCCCTGTCCATGGGTGGGGGAGGGGGCCATGCGCGACAGCCTTCTCCGTGAGTTCTCTAGACTGGGGCACTGCAGTCACTGCAGGGTGCCACCGACTGACTAGCCAGAGTGCAGCTGGGGTTCCCGAGACCGGGTTTAGGTAGCTTAGGGAGCTGGGCTAGCTGCTTAGGCTTGGGTGAATGGGTACCATCTGGGAGCACTGGGAAGCCCTTGTCGAGAGATTAGACATGGCTCCTTAATCGAGGGCTAGATCCCTCCCTTCCCAAGGTGGGTCCAGGTGAAGAGACAGTCCATAATCGTGTGGAGTGGCCTGGATGGAATTGTATCCCTGCCTTTCTGGGAGAGGCGAGGCAGATGTAGTAACTGGGAAGGGGCGTGGCTAAGCCTCTAGGTGTCTCATTAACATGGGGATGGCTTGGGGCTGTGTGGCCATGCCTCTACCTGAGGAGGGATGGTACGTGACAGTAACTGGAGCCAAAAGCCTCCTGGGAGCATTGGTATAAAATTTTGTGGTCCCTTGTGGATTGTCCACCACTGGATCATCCAGATTTTACACCTATGCTCAACTGGGTGCCAGATTGCCTGTCACAGAGCACTGCCCCACATAACATCTTGAGTTCTTTAAAAATTTTGGATATTAGCCTACTGTCAGATGGTAAAAAAGTTATGTTCTACTGATGTTGTTCTTTGACTTATAGAAGTGTTTTAATTTTATGAGGTCCCATTTATTAAATCTTGATCTTTGTGCCTGAACCATTGGTATTCTGTTCAAGTATTTGTCTCCTGTACCAATGAGTTCAAGGCTATTCTCCACTTTCTATTCTATTAGATTTAATATTTCTGGTTTTATTTTATTTCTGTGATCTACTTGGACATGAGTGTTGCACAGGGAGATAAATATGGACCTATTTGGATTCTTCTACATGCAGATATCCAGTTAGACCAGTACCAGTTTTTTAAATATGCACTCCCTTTTATATTTTATGATTTTGGATTCTTTGTCAAAAAACAAGTGTCCATAGGTGTGTGGATTAATTTCTGGGCCCTCAATTCAATTCCATTGATCAAACTGTCTATGCCAATACCATGAAGTTTTTATTACTCTGTAGTACTGCTTGAAGTCAGGAATGGTGATACCTTTAGGTCTTTTATGGCATAGGGTTGTTTTAGCTACCATTTGTTTTTTATCTTGGTTGGTTTTTGTTGTTTGTTTTGTTTTTTGTTTTTGTTTTGTTGTTGTTTGTTTTGCTTTAATTTTGTCTTTTTATGAAGTTGAGAATTGTTCTTTAAAGGTCTGTAAAGAATTGTGAAGTAATTTTGATGGGAATTGCATTGAATCTGTAGAATGCTTTTGGTAAGATGTCCATTTTCACTGTGTTAATCCTACCTATCAATGAACATGGAGATCTTTCCATCTTCCAATATCTTCTTCAATTTCTTCCTTCAGAGATTTCTGAAGTTCTTGTCATGCAGGCCTTTTACTTGCTTGGTTAGAGTTACATCAAGATATTTTATATTATTTATGGTTATTATGGAGGGCATTGTCTCCCTAATTTCTTTCTTAGATCCTTTATCTCTTTTATAATGGAGGTGTACTAATATCTTTTAGTTAATTCTGTATCCAGCCACTTTCCTGAAGGTGTTTATCAGTTGTAGGAGTTCTTTGGTAGAATTTTTGGGGTTGTTTATGCATACTATCCTATCATCTGCAAATAGATATGTTGATTTCTTCATTTCTACTTTGTATCCTGTTGCTCTTCTGTAGTTGGCTTATTGCTCTAGCTAGAATTTAAAGCACTATATTGAAGAGATGTGTAGAGAATAGAAAGTCTTTTAGTGTCCCTGATTTTAATGGAATTGCTTTATGTTTCATCTCCATGTAATTTGATGTTGCCTATTGCCTTTCTAAATATTGCCTTTATTGTGTTTAGGTATGTGCCTTGTATCCCTGATCTCTCCAAGTCTTTTAACATAAAGGGGTGTTGGATTTTGTCAAAGTCTTTTTCAGCATCTAATGAGATGATCATGTGATTTTGTTATTTCAGTTTGTTTATATGGTGGATTACCTTGATGGATTTTTGTATATTGAACCATTCCTGCATCTCTGGGATGAAAGATACTTGATCTTGATGGATCACATCTTTGATGTGTTCCTTGTATGGTGTATGAGTATTTTATTGAGTATTTTTGCATTAATTTTCATAAGAGAAATGGTTCTGAAGTTCTCTTTCTTTATTGAATCTTTGTGTTGTTTAGGTATGTGACTGTATACTTATAGAATGAGTTTGGCAGTGTTCCTTCTGTTTTTATTTTGTGGAATAGTTTGAGAAGTATTGGTATTAGCTCTTCTTTGAAAGGATGGTAGACTTCTGCAGGGAAACAATCTGGTCCTTTTTTTTTTTTTTTTTTTTTTTTTGGTTGGTGTCTTTTTAAAATTATTCTTCTTCTTTAATTTTATTTTTTTACAATCCAGATTTTATCCCCTTCCCAATCCACCCTCCAACTGTTCAACATCCCACACCTCCTCATACCTCCACTTCCCACTCCAAGAGGATGTTCCCAACCTCACTCCTACCCCACCATACCTCCCTACTCCTGGAACTGCAAGTCTCTCTAGGGTTAGATGCATCTTCTTTGACTGAGTCTAGACCCAGCAGTCCTTTGCTTCATATGTGTCCAGGGTCTCATATCAACTGGGGTATTTTGCCTAGTTGGTGGCTCAGTATCTGAGAGATCTCGTGTGTCCAGGTTAGTTGAGACTGCTGGTCTTCCTATGAGGTCACCCTTCTCAGCTTCTTCCAGCTCTTCTCTAATTCAACCACAGGGATCACCAGCTTCTGTTCATTGGTTGGGTGTAAATATCTACATCTGACTCTTTCAGCTCTTTGTTGGGCCTTTCGGAGAGCAGTCATGATAGGCCCCTGTTTGTAACCACACCATAGCATCAGTAATAGTGTCAGGCCTTGGGGCCTCCCTTTGAGATGGATCCCAATTTGGGCCTGTCATTGGCCCTCCTTTTCCTCAGGCTCTTCTCTATTTTTGTTCCTGTAGTTCTTTCAGACAGGATCGATTCTGAGTCAGAGTTTTTGACTGTTGGGTGGCAACCCCATCCCTCCATTTGATGCCCTGTCTTTTTTACTGGAAGAGGACCCTACAAGTTCCGTCTCCCCATGTAGGGGAATTTGACTGCTTCTATTTCTTTAGGGGTTATGACCATCTAGATAGTTTATCTGATCTTGATTTAACTTGAGAAGTGGTAACTATCAAGAAAATAATCCATTTAATTAATATTTTCCATTTTTGTGCAGTATGGGCTTTTAAAGTAAGACTTGTTGATTCTTTTGTATTTCATTGGGGTAAGTTGTAATATCTCCCTTTTCATTTCTGATTTTGTTAATTTGTGTTCTGTCTCTCTGTCTTTTAGTTAGTATGACTAGGTGTTTATCTATTTTTTTGATTTTCTCAAAGTACCAGCTCCTTGTTTGATTGATTCTTTGTATTGTTTTCATTGTTTCTAATTGATTGATTTCAGCCCTGAGTTTAATTATTTCCTGCCATCTACTCCTCTTGTGTGTGCTTCCTCCTCCTCCTCCTCCTCCTCCTCTATTTTATTGTGTCCCATAAGTTTGGGTATGCTGTGTCTTCATTTTCATTGAATAAGTCCTGTCCCAGAGATCACTGAGTAGAGTATTGTTAAGTTTCCATGATTGTATATGCTTTCTGTTGGTTTCTGTTGTTGTGGAAGTACAGCTTTAATCCCTGGCGGTCTGACAAGATACAAGAGGTTGTTTCAGTGCTCACTTATATGTGGAGGCTTGCTTTGTGACTGAGTATATGGTTCATTCTGAAAGAGGTTCCATGAGACTGAGAAGAAAGTATATTCTTTTGTATTTGGGTGAAATGTTCTATAGATATTTTTTAGATCCATTTGATATATAGCCTCTGTCAATTTCATTGTTCTATGTTTAGTTTCTGTCTCAATGACCTGTCCATTCATGAGAGTATGGTGGTGAAGTCTCCCACTATTAATGTAATGGGGTTTGATGGGTGATTTAAGCTTTAGTAATGTTTCATTTGCAAGTGTTGGTGCCTTTGCATTTGTGGAACAGTTGTTCAGAATTGATAAGTCATCTTTGTAGATTTTTCCTTTGATGAGTATAAAGTGTCATTTACTATCCTTTTTGATGAGTTTTGTTTGAAAGTTCATTTTATTAGGTACTAGAATGGATACTCAAGCTTATTTCTGGAGTCCTTGGAAAACCTTTTTCCAGCCCTTTACTCTGAGGTAATGTCTGTCTTTGTTGTGGCAATCTATTTCTTGTATGCATCAGAATGATAGATTGTATTTATGTGTCCACTTTGCTAGCCTGTGCCTTTTTATTGGAGAACTGAGATCATTGATGTTGAGAGATATTAATGACTAATGATTAGTTCCTGTGATTTTAATGTTGGTGATGGTACATTGCATGTGTTTGTGAGGAGAAAGAGAAGAGAGAGAGTAAGAGAGAGATTATCTTCTTTTGGATTTGCTGGTGTGCTATTTATTTTTTTTATATTTTCTTGGGTGCAGTTACACTCCTTGTGTTGGAGTTTCCCTTCTAATATGCTCTGTAAATCTGGATTAGTGGGAAGATATTGTTAAATTTGGTTTTGTCATGGAATATCTTATTTTCTCAGTCTATGGTGATTGAAAGTTTTGCTGGATATAGAAGTCTTGGCTGGCATCTGTGATCTCTTTGAGATCTTAAAGACACCTGCTCAGCCCATTCTATCTTTTAAAGTCTCCTTTGAGAAGTCTCATGTAATTCTAATAGATCTGTCTTTATATGATATTTGCCCTTTATACCTTGAGACTTAATATTCTTTCTTTGTTCTGTATATTTAGTGTACTAGATATTATACTGGAGCAAGATTTTCTGTTCTGATCCTCTCTGTTTTATGTTCTCTAAGTTTCTTGTTTGTTTATAAATATTTATTTAGTTTAGAGAAATGATATTTTCTGGGCCTTTACAGTGGGAGTCTTCTCTTTCTTCTATTCCTATTATTCTTAGGTTTAATCTTTTCATTGTGTCCCAAGTTTCCTGTTTTGTGTTCAAAACATTTTAGCTTTAGTATTTTCTTTGATCAACTTTTCATTTCTTCTATGATATCATCTATGCCTGAGATTCTTACTTCCATCTCTAGTATTCTGTTAGCAGTGCTTGTGTCTGTGGTTCCTCTTCACTTTCCTAGGTTTTCTGTCTTCATAATTGCCTCAGATTATCTTGTCTTGTCTTTTCTTTTAATTTTCTTTCTTTTTTGTTCCAACTTTTAGGTCTTGAACAGTTTTTCTTGAACTAGTTATTCCTTGTGTTGGCAGGCCTGGTAGTCCTTATGTAGTTATACCTCTGGAATTGCAGGTAGACCTGCTTGTTGCTGGTAGTAGCAGGCTTCTAGGGAAGCAGGCAGATTTGATAGATCCTGATGGGACCATGTTGCTAGTTGTTCTGGGTGGGGGCAGTTCAAGCTGGTGGTTCCTGATGGTAGCAGACTTCAGGGGTTTTTGTTTGGTTTGGTTTGGTTTTTCTGGGTAGCAGCAGTTCGTCAGAAATGTAAGTCAAGTTCTGGCCCCAGAAATGGAGTGCAGATGGGGCAGAGTAGAGCTTGCCACTGCTGAATTTGGAACAGAAGACAGAACACACAGAGGTCAGAGTAGATAGACCTCAGGGCTGTTGGACTTGCTTGTATTCCAGAACACAGGATTTAGGAGATGGGCAACTTAACTGGTTGGCTTTGGCAGCAGGAGGCCTCCAGGAATTCAGGAGTGGCTGTGGCCAGGGAAATGGAGTACAAGTAAGCTAACCATTTCAAAGCTAATCCTAGGAGTTTCATTTCAACAATAATTTCTACCAGTCTTAGGGAGAGCTTAGAATCATCTATAATTATGAAGTAAGGATCAAAGCCAATCATATATTAATCTTTAAAAGCAATGTGACCCTTCATGGTAACACATATTTAAAAGGCGACTGGTATATACCAATGGTTTATAATGCATTAATAATCTACCAGTGATTTAAAAGACAACATATAGAAATATACAATATGTATATTTCAATGTGGCATTTATATGCTCTGAGTCATGCACCTAATGACATGGCAGCAGAGGCAAGGCATGGCATTCAGTGTGCTGTGTTTCTGGCACAATCACCACAACTGAAAATGTGCCAAGGGTTTCTTGAAGCCCTCTGGGCACATATGCTCCACAGACTTTTTCCATGGTAATTTAAAGGTAATGCAGGAAGCAGTTATACTTCATATCTTTCAATCATACCCACCTTTGGCCTCTTTCTCTCTCTCTCTCTTTCTCTCTCTCTCTCTCTCTCTCTCTCTCTCTCTCTCTCTCTCACACACACACACACACACACACACACACACACACACACACACACTATACTCCACAAACAATATCCTAAATGACATATGTCCCAAAAGCAACTCTAACAATTATCCTGTGATTTTTATAGCTCAAAATATATTAAAATGAGATCAATCTTTTTGTAGAAATGACTGAAATTCTTTTTTTCATCCTTCATGCACTTTAGTTGTTGCAAGAGATGATAATAATCTACTTTTTAGTTCACAATGTAACATCTGGTATTCTTAGAATCATATTTTCTTCCTATCTTGTAATATTACTTTCTTTACCAACTCTTGTATTATACATAAAACCTACCTAATATGATCTGTCTGTCTAGCCTAATGTCTTTGCAAATTTATTTTTTAAACAGGAGATTCTTAGATCTGAGTTAAGGGATTTCATTATACTTTCCTACATTACCCTTTTATGCATAAAATATTTTTACACTTTAGTGACAAGATGTCCTAATAGAGTCCTAACAGAAATAATGTTTGAACAGTTTTTCCTGTTTAGCTACTGATATGTTTGGGGAGGTTGTAGAAACTTTAGAGGATAGGACCTTAGTTGTAGAAGTATGTCACTAAGGAACAGGGGTAAAGTTTGGTGTTTAGCTTCCCTTTCCCCTTTCTACCTCTTTTCTAGGAAACATGATGAAATGAGGACTCCAAACCACAGGCTCCCTTCCCAGAAACACATCTGCAGCATCCCTTCCCCACTGCCATGAACTGCATCCCCTCAACTTGGAGGTAATTCAGATCCTTCCCTTTTAAGTCACTTCAGCCAAATATACCCTCACAGCACTGAAATATGAGGCTAATATAGATGTTGTCTTATGCTTATTATAACTTAACAAAACTCAATAGAGACACAAGCATGTGCATTGTGGCCATTTCAGAAACGTAGAATCTTTTGATGAAGGATCTTATGAAAGAGGACATAATAGAGAAGCTGGGCTTAAGCTTTTGAGAAAAGAGTCATGTTAAGAATTGGGAAAAAACTGGGTACGGGGGAAAATTCCTGAACAGAACACCAAGGGCTTATGCTCTAAGATCAAGAATAGACAAATGGGACCTCATGAAACTGCAAAGCTTCTATAAGGCAAAGGACACTGTCAATAGGACAAAATGGCAAACAACAGATTGGGAAAAGATCTTAACCAATCCTATGTCTGATAGAGGGCTAATATCCAATATATACAAAGAACTCAAGAAGTTAGACTCCAGAAAACCAAATAACCCCATCAAAAAATGGGGAACAGAACTAAACAGAGAATTCTCAACTGAGGAAATTCGCAGGGCTGAGAAGCACCTAAAGAAATGCTCAACTTCCCTAGTCATCAGGGAAATGCAAATCAAAACAAGACTGAGATTCCACCTCACACC
>CM052720.1:13725035-13753730 GCA_028551405.1 Uromys caudimaculatus
TGAGAACGGGACATGTACTCTGACCAGACCATCAATTCCAGCCACCTCCCTTAGAGGAAGGACTGGTGCTGAGACAGGTGACTCTGAAGGAGAAGGAATTGGGGGTTTGGCTGTGGCCTTAGAACACGTGATAAAGAGGGGTGAAGGTCGGCATCAATACAGGGCGATTGGAGCGACCTACAGCTGGCACAGGAGGGGAGGAGTCTGGAGAGGTTGAGCTAGTAAGTCCTGGGGTATCCTGGTGAGAAGGAGAAACTGAGGCAGCAGTTTAGGTTTTAGGAGGGGCGGAAGCAGGTCTATGGTGGAAGGGAGGCAGTTTGCTAGCTGGGTCTAGGGTTGTGGAGTCATCTAGTGGTGACTGAATAGGTTTCATGTCAAAGAGAAGTTGGGATGGGGAACAAGCAGAACAAATAGAGGGGTAAGAGTGAAGCTAGATAATGGCTTGACTATAAGGGATTTTTTTCTATTTACTGGACTGCTGGCAGTATGTATGGAGATCTCTTAAAACGATCGCATCTAGCATGCCATCAGCTGGCCATTTGGAATCATTTTCTAAAGAATATTGAATTCAAACCTTATTGCAGAGGTGTATCAATTTTGAGAGCCTCAAATCAGGTGTTAATTTAAGAGATTTGAGATTTCCCAGGAGACATCCCAGTGGGGTGCCTGGAGGTATGTTTGAAGATCATTTAGCACCCATTGGGTGGTGGGGATGTTACTGAACTATTCATGGTGGCATCCCAGAGAATAAGTTCAGTAACCAGAGGTCAGCCAAACTAGAAATTCAGGCCGTCACGAGAAATTTCTAGGGGCCGCAGCTAGCAATTTCCTGGAAATTGCCAAAAAGCAATTCAGCCTAGTACTAGGATTTTTAACAGCTGCAAGGATATGAACTGCTTTCAAGAAGGGGGGGTCACCTAAAGGCTAGGTCCTAACTTGTAGTTCAGCCAGGAGGCCGGTCATAAGGACCAGGACATTGAAACTCCAACCCCTCAGCCCAGAAAGGGTTGGCCAGACACTATCCGGGCATACAGGGTCCTCCCACCAATTGGAGAAACTCTATACCAATCAAAATGCCTGTGTGTGTTTGCAGACCTCTTCAGTTGGGTAGCTGGAAGCATGGAATTATTTGGTTGGTGCGGCACCACGTGGTGGAAGTCTGTGAATCTGGCTGTGGAGGTGGTAACCAGCGGAAGAAGTCCATGTGGTGTAGCAGCAGCTTGCAGGCAGTGATGGTGGTGGCAGCAGGCCACATGGGGTCAGTCCTCTGTCAGCAGTGGCGGCTTTATGGTCTCTCAAGGCAGCGACCCGGGCCCTGCCTGGACCCCACTCGGACCCTGCAGCAACCTGCATAGAAATTCCTGGAGTCTCAGCACCAATGTTATGATATGAGAGGCGTTATGATCAGCAGGATGGTCGCACAGTTTCAGAAACCACACCAGGCCAAACAGTTCCACGTGGGGGGTTTATGGGAAGAGGGGGGCAAGGTAGCAGGCAGACTAGAAGGGGAAAAGAGAGAGATCAGAGGGCTCTTCTGTTTATATATGAAGAGTGACATAGCCACAGGTAAAGGTGGGAGGTGGACCAAGTGGATTCTGGGAGTATAGTGGCTGTTGCCTTGGCAACAGGTGGGTGGGTTCCACTGTCACCTGGGTGTGACGTCTCTGGTTTGGAGGTCCTGATGCCAACATAGATATTAAACATGACTGATTGTATAAAGGAAAATTTTTTTCTTAAAAAAATAAATGCCAACATCTCATATTGTGATTTTAATTAAATGATCTCTTGGCTTCATTTTATACAATTTGTTTAAATGAGGATTCAAGAACTCACTATTTGCCATATTCAGGTGATTGTATATTTACAATAAGAGTCAACCTTTTAGAAGTTTGGTCATTAATAGCAAGACTACAGGTGCAACCAAATGCTGAGTAACTTGTCTACCAGTAGTGTTGAGGAAGATGAAGAGAAATATATCCTCAGCAGATGGAAACATTATTTTCAGAAATAAATTGAGGAATAAATAAGCCTCAGGGGTAGAATGTGAATGCTTAACACATTTAAATTAATTTAGAGAAAGAGACATGCTTCCCTGGAACTGTGGAAAATAGAACATAATACATGAACCAACAGTTCATTCATTTGGATATTTTCTTCTAAAGAGATAGAAAAACAGAAATTCTAGCATGTTTTCAAGACAACTACTTTAAGTTCAGCAAGGAAAGTACATGAGATCCATCTTCAGAATGGTGTATCGAACCACTACAGGTACTCTACTATTAATAATAATGTTTAATTTTGCTTTGAATTCCAAACTAATAATGTATTTACAGTTAACATGAAAAAATAAGCTCCTCCTTTATTATGTTCCAAGTACTCTTTTTAAAAAGTTTAAGTAATATATTAGTAACACCCAAGAACACTGTATCTTGTTATTTTTGTCATGTCACACAAAGAAATATCTAGTTCTTTGGAATAGCAAAAAAGAATTAAATTCATCTCCTCTAAGATCTTCTAGGCTATGAGCTATTTTCTACTTCAAAGCAATTTTCATTTTATAAACTATGTTTATAAGAATTGTGTGGACATGTAAATCTGCATACATAATAGTGACTATGGACATTAATAATTCAAGGATCCTCATCATTAGAATTAGGAAGAGGAAGAGTTTTAATGTGCATCCCTCTATTGTTTTGAAAAGGATGACATATCTCTTTGCAATAAATATTCTAATTTAAAATTTAAATTCAGAGTGTGGATTTAGTAAATACTTCACTTATTTCCTTTATGCTTTTATTTTCAGGTCTGAAATCTGAACAGAACCTCATGAACTCATTAAGAGCTTCAAATTACAAAGCAGTCTAGCACCTTTCACTGATAACCTTTTATTTGGATTTTAGGTATGTTAAAAAGTACATTTTAGGGATGTGAAAGTTGTTAAAAGGTACAAAGATATTTTAGTTTTATTGGCTGTCTTAGCAGTGGTCTATTGCTATGAATAGACACTATGACCATGGTAATTCTTATAAAGGTAAGCATTTAATTGGAGCTTGTTTGGAGTTTCAGAGGTTTAGTCCATTATCAGCATGGCAGGAAGCATTGTGGCACACAGACAGAGTTGTGCTGAAGAAGGAGCTAAGAGTTACATGATTGTCAGGTAGCAGGAAGCAAATGGAGACACACTGAGCCCTCAAAGCCCACCCCCCAGTGACATACTTCAGGCAAGCTACACCTATACCAACAAAGCCAACCTCCCTAATAGTGCCATTTCTTACTAAGAAAACAAATAAATCTATGAGCCTATAATGGTCAATCCACCACATTCAGTTCCACGGACCCTAGCAGCTTGTAGCCATATCTAATGCAAAAAAATGCATTCAGTTCAACTTCAAAACTCCCCATAGTCTATAACAGTCTCAACACTATTTAAAAGTTCAAATGTCAAAGTCTCTTCTAAGACTGAAGGAAATCTCTCAACTGCAAAACCATGTAAGATAAAAATTAAAAAAAATATCAGATCGCATACAATGTCACAGGATATTTGTTATTATTCAAAAGGGAGGAAAGAATGCGTAGTGAGGAAATGCTTGACCAAAGCATGACCTAAAACTAACAGGGAAATCTAATTCTGTGTCTCCTAGTCTGATGTCAAAGCATTCTTCAGATGTCTAACTCCTTTCAGCTTTGTTGAATTCAAATAACGTCTTTCTCTTTGATTGAATCTACCCCTGTTAGCAGATCACCTTGGCAGATATCCAATGACTCTAGCAATTCAAACATCGTGGGGTCTCCAGTGAAATCCAGGTTTCACTTTCACAGATTCACACAATAGCCTCTCTGAGCCTCCATACAAGGACACCTGTAACACACATCTGGCCTCAGGAGTTTTCCTTAACTGAGGATATTCTATAACACCTTACTTGTGTCCACATCTCTAAACCAGAACCACATAATGGAAACTGCCAAGGTCTGCTGTTTGCTGAGGTTAGAATGTTGTTCAAATGTTCCTTGTTCAAATACAGTTTTAACAGCTTTTTGATTTTGATGATTTGCCGTACAGCCTAAGCTTGGCTATCCTGGAACTCACTCTGTAGATCAGGCTGACTTCAAACTCAGAGATATTCAAGCTTCTCCATCAAGAGTGCTGAAATTAAAGGCATGCACCTCCTTTCCCTACCTTAAGCTTTTATTTAATTCCTTTTTACAAGTTGGAAGTTTGTTTAGCTGGGTGGTACCTTGCTTTGGGGTCAACATTCCCTTTATTTCATCTAGCATCAGGTTTTTCTTTAAACCTTTTATCTCCTTGAGCACAGGACTTTTCATTGTTCTTCAAGTACTACTTCTTCCAAACATCATGTGTCCTCTACAGATCTTGCCTCAGCATGTGAGTTTGTCTCAGCTGATATCACTCTGCCAATCAGTCCAAGTCCCCAGAAGCAGGAATAAGCTGCAGCACACCACAGAAATTTTTTGGTGTGTTTCTCTGTATGAAGTCCAAACAAAAGGAGCTCAACTATGCAATGTAAGGCAGACCAATACATATGTGACCTTAGTAAGGAATCCTTCATCAAGTATCCTTTTGCATGCTTGCTTTAGCAGAACATCCTTTCACCTGTGTCTGCTTCAGTGGAACATTCTTTCATGTGTCTGCTTTAACAAAACATCCTTTCACTTGCATCCAATTCTGAAAACACTCCTTCACTTGTTTGCCCCACCAAAACACCATCCAGCACTTTCCAAAGAACCCTTAAGTTTCTACTTCAACATCATAATCTGCATTGCTGTCAGCACCACTGTCTTCCATATTCCTGATAGTATAGCCCATTAAGTCATGCTTAAAGTGTTCAACTGCTTCCCTAATTCAAAGTCCCAAATTCCACATTTTTGCTAATTTTTGCATGGTCTAGTCTATTAAAGCAATACCCCATTCCCTGGTATCAATTTCTGTCTTATTCAGTCTTTTATAGATGTAAAGAGACATTATGACCATGGTATCCTTATAAAGAAAAGCATTGATCAACCTGTCTATTTCTATATCAATACCATGCAGTTTTTATCACTGTTGCTCTTTCATCCACCTTGAGATCATCGATAGTGATTCTTCTATCCTGTTTTGCTTTTCCTCCATTTGATGTTAAGAATTCCCCAAAAGATCCATAAAAACATTGTCTCGGAATTTTGAAGTGAATTGCAATGAATATGTAGAGTGCTTTTGTTAAGATAGTTATTTCCTCTATGTTTGCTGTAACTGTAACCAAGGAAATGAAAACTGTAAGAAAAAAAAAAACTTCAAGTCCCCAAAGGAATAAATTTAAGAAGATATCAGAAGATGGAAAATTCCCCATGCTTAATGATCATCTCCTTGGTTACAGTTACACCAAAATATTTTATATTATTTTATGGGTATTGTGAAAGGTTTTGTGGGAATCCAACTTACACTAATCAGAATGACTAAGATCAAAAATTCAAGGGACAGCACATGCTGGCAAGAATGTGGAGCAAGGGCAACACTCCTCCATTGCTAGTGAGATTTCAAACTTGTTCAACAGTTCTCCAAATGAATTTGGTGGTTTCTCAGAAAATTGGAAATAGTTCACCCTGAAGACCCAGCTATACCCCTCCTGGGGATATATCCAAAGATACTTCACCATATCACAAGAACATGTGCTCTACTATGTTCATAGCAGCTTTGTTCATAATAGCCAGAAACTGGAAATAACCCCGATATCCCTCAACCAAAGAATGGAAACAGAAAATATTAACCGTTTATACAGTGGAATAGTGTTCAGCTATTAAAAACAAGGGCATCATGAATTTTTTAGGCAAATGGATAGAACTGGAAAATATCATAGAGAGTGAAGTAACCCCAACCCAAAGGACATGCATAACAGGTGGATATTAGCCATGAACTACAGGACACTCACGACACATCTCAAAGACCCAAAGAAGCTAAACCAGAAGGAAGTCCCAAGGGAAGAAGCTTGAATCTTACTTATAAGGAAGAATAAAATAGTTATAGGAGGCAAATGGAGGGAGAAAACTGGGTGGCAGAGGGGATGGGAGGCAATGGGAGGTGTCTGGATCAGATGTGAGGTGGGACAGGAGAGAGGGCCAGAGAGCCTGGAGAAAGAATGAAGATCTGTAGCTGTCAGGGTTTGGGGTTGGGTGAAATCTCTAGGAAGTGCCAGAGACCTGGGATTGGGAGGCTTCCAGGAGTCAACATGGGTGATCTTAGCTGAAATGCATAACACTGGGTTATAGAACCTGAAAGGCCACCTGCTGTATCCAGGTAGGACTCTTACTACAAGGATAAGTACTCCAACCCAGCCACAAAACTTTTGACCTAAAATTTGTCCTGTCTAAAAGAAATCCAAGGATACAGATGGAGCAGAGCCAGAGGGAGTGGCCAATCAATAACCTGCCCAAATTGAGACACATCCCATGTAGAAGCACTGATCCTTGACATTATTGATCCATTGTTATGATTGCAGAGAGGAATCTAGCATAACCTTCCTCTGAGAAGCTCCACTCAGCAGCTGACTGAAACATATGCAGATACACTCACCCAAAATTTGCATGGAGGTCAAGGACTCTTATAAAAGAGTTGGGGAAGAATTGAGAGACCTTAAGGGGATAGGACCTGTCAGGAAGAACAACAGTGTTAACTAATTTTGACACTTGAGAGCTCTCAGAGACTGAGTCACCAACCAAAGAGCAAGCTCAGGCTGGAACAAGGGCCTGACACGTATGTTGCACATGTGCAGCTCTGTTTCCATGTGGGTTTCCCAACCACTGGAGTGGGGCCTGCTCCTAAAGTTGTTGCCTATCTGTGGAATCAGTTCCCCAACAGGGCTTCTTAGTCTGGTCTCAATGGGAGAGGATGTACCTAAAGCTGCAGAGATTGATGAGCCAATGTAGAGGGATATTTAGGGGGAGGCCCCTCCATAACAGAGAAAAGGGAAGGGGGCATGGTGGGATGGATTCTTGGGGGGGCAGAGAGAGGATCAGTGTTTGGGGTGTAAAATAAATAAATACATACATATAGTAATAATAATAATAATAATAATAATAATAATAATAATAATGAAACTTTTAAAATAAAGCATTTAACTGAGACATGCTAACAATTTCAGAGGTTTATTTCATTATCAAACAGGGCAGAAAACATGGTGGCACATGATCAAACATGATGAAGGAGCCAACAGTTCCATATCTGGATCCACAATTAGCAGGAAGAGAGACAGTGGGCTTGACTTGGGCTTTTGAAAGCCCAAAGTTTACCCTCAATGATACACTTCCTCCCACAAGGCCATACCTAATCCAACAATGCCACACCTCCTAGAAGTACCACTTCTTAGTGACCAAACATTTAAATTTAGAAGCCCATGAAAGCTATTCTTATTCAAACTACCATGCTGGAAATTTTAATTTTGAAGAGTCTTACATGATTTCTGTATCTTGAAGCTATAAATGTCATTTCAGAGACATTCTAAAAATGTCTGAATATATTTTAGAAGAAAATATATATTTAGCCAATTTTACAACCATGAAAAATTCATGTGGTTTGGAAATATTTTAGTCCCACTTGCTGTATTGGGTTTCTCTAGAGTAACAGAACTTATATCATATCATATATATGAGGTTTTTTTTTTTTTTTTTTTTTTTTAGAATGGCTTGTGGTCCAGCTTTTCAACAATGGATGCCTGTGAATGGAATGTCCAAGTATCCAGTAGTGTTCCATCCTTTTTTATGGATATCTCAGCCCTTCTTCAGTAAGGGTTGTAATCCAAAAGAAGTAGGCTCTAATGCCAGTGGAAGTATAAGCTTGCTAAAGAGAATGAGAACCATTAGGTAGAGAGAGAAAGAGAGAGACAGAGAGACAGAGAGAAAGAGAGAAAGAGAGAGACAGAGAAAGATAGAAAGAGAGAGAGAGAGAGAGAGACTGTCAGAGATAGACAGAGATAGACAGAGACAGAAAGATAGAGAGATACAGAGGAAGACCTTCTTCTTCCATGTTCCAAAAGAACGTGTGGTTCAGATTAAAGTTGGCTTGTCTGACTTCAAAGATACAGATTAAAATTGGGTATTGCCATTTCAAATGATTTAATTAATAAAGAAAAAAAAAGTCCCTCAAAGATGTGTCAATTCATTTGGCTTTAGTAAATTCCAGATTTATTCATACTGACAACCAAGAAAAGTGATCACACCTAGATCTTTTCTGAAATCACTTAAAATAGTAAAATTATTATATTTTATCTGTTTAAAATTGCCTCTAAAACTTTCCTTAGAACTACAAACATATGGGATACATGATGGGATACATAATTCTTTTAAAATTATTATTATTATTTTCAAAATGATTTGCAAAGGAAAAACTTAAATTTGTTGTAATCACAGGAACTCACTGGGTGGAAAGGAAGGGCAAGTTGGTATTTTCCCTCATATCCAAATCTACTCGTGTTTGAACAGAAATCATCCCTTTTAATTTCAGTTTCTAAATTCTTAATTTTTGACCTTCAAGGTATCAAAAATATGTACATGGCAAGAAGCACATGGATGATAGTAATGGTTGATTAAAGTTGTGAACTTGAGATTTAAAATGGTCCCAAAACGGGCCTCCTTGAAATGTTAGTTATTATTATTTTGGTTAGCTTAAATGAAGTATGAAGACCTTGCTTCTGAAGTGAAACTATTTTTGAGATGGAATCATCCTGAATTATATAAATGAAGGGCAGCGTAGCTCAAACATTGTTGACTGTTGACATGATCTTTCTCAATCTCTTGGTAGTAAGATTTCTCCACCATATGAAAGTATACCTTACAATAGTAATTAAAAAGAATCATTTTCTTGCTAAAATTACATTGGCCAGTGTTTTATTATAGCAAAAAGAAAAGTAACTAAGACAAAATTCAGTACTAAAATCTGGCACCATTGCTATAATATAGCAGACCAACTGTTCCTTGGCTAGAAGTGGAAAAGTCTGCTATTTGGATCTAGCATTCAGAAAGCAGATCTCCTGTTTTTGAGGAATATTGGAAGATGGGGATGCTAGCAAAACTATAGACAGTGGGTGACAGAATTTTCTAGCCTAAGATCTTTGCTATATAAGAGGATGAAGTGGTCTAAGATTTGTCATTCACCATTCTCTTACTGAGGATTCAGTCGGCCAGTAACCTCAAGTAGTCATCACCTTAATGTCCACCACAATATAGCATACCCTTAAATTGCAAGCTGAAATAATATCTTTTCTTTCTTAAGTTACCTTTTGCAGGGGTTTTGTTTAAACCACATTAAGAGTTAGATAATCTAATTTCTCTCAGGATCAACAAAATCTGAGCTGACAAGATAATTCAATGGGTAAAGCACACACTATGACCACATTAAGTTTGGATTCACATCCACAGAATACATGTAAAGACATGTACACAGATGTATACAGATGTAATATTCCTGTTCCAAATGGGAGATGAGAGGTAGAGACAGTAAGATTACCAGACAATTTTGAAAACCATGTGAGTTAAAATTTCTGCTGTTTACAGTTATAAAAAGCATAAACATCTGTCTCAAACAAGATGAAATGTGAAAAATGACATTTTCAGCTGTCCTTTGACCATCAGGTTCACTCTGTGGTGTATTGTTACATATCCACCCACATAGATGCATGTACATAACATACATACAACACATACACATTTGTTTTTCAAAATTCAATATCCTAGAAGAAAGCAAATATTTAAGAGGAAATGTTGAGGAAAAACAAAACATTCCTCTTTCCAAAATTTACATTTGGAGAACTTCGTTCAGTTTTGACATTAGCAAAAGTATAAACACTGATGAAAGGATAGTTCTGCTCAAAGCTTTGGGGAACTTTGTAAAACAACTATAAGCCAGAAATATGTCCTGTAATTGGAGTTTATACATAGTGACTGTAAGGTTCACATCTAATCTCCATTGTTTTAACAAAGGTTAAAATGGAAATGATGTTATTCTAGGGGAGAGAAGAGCTAGGAGATGTCATAGAGGCTGACTAAACTAGGTATTCTGCTAAAATGTTCAATGCAGTGTATGATACCTATGTGAAAGCTGCTCTATAGCTTTTTATCCTCAAGAATTTAATAGCACTACTACCAAAAACTATAATTTTAGTAAATTTTCAAAGAAGCCTTATTTAAATTTGAGGATGTTGCTTAGTGGTTGAATGTTAGCTTAGCATGTTGAAGACCCGGGGTTTTCTCTGAGACACTCCAAAAGCTGTGTTATATTGACTTTATTATTACCATTTTATACAATGGGGAAACACATTTTGAGTTGTTTAACTTGCCTAAGTCCACAAGAGCAGTAGCAGGACAGCTGGAACTTAAAACACTTTATCTGACTCAGTAGTCCTTTTATTCAAGAACAATGAGGCAAAGAATATAAACTCTATTACAATAATATAGGAACAGCTGAGACTTAGACCCTTAAAATAGTATGGCTCAAAGCTAGTGGAATTAGAACAATAGCCTAGGTATTCCTGAACTGAGGCCATGTCTTTTTGGTTTTATTCAATCAGTTCTTAAATCATTTCCTGGCTTATATAATGACAAGAGACAACATGTGTCCTTTCATTTAAGACTAATTTCCTCATAGTCATGGAGCTTTGAAATCAAAATTTCAAAGTGTAACACCTCTCCCCCCAGCCCAGTGAGATTTCCTGCCAGATATGTATGAGCAAATGTAGTTGTTAAGGTCAATAGACACATTTTTATCCAAGTATAAACTACCAAATGTTCATTCAAATCCAAGACTATCAATGATGAAGTTCAACTTTATCTGCCATTGTTTTGTTTTAAACCATAGAAAGAGAATTCTAGTTTATTGGGGCTGTGACAATTCACCTTCAATGGCCTTATGTGATAGAGAACTTATCAAAGTGTTAAAAACCATGAGTGACTAAACTAGAAATATGGCCAAAACAATCGTCTTGGCTTAAAAACAAAATTTAGTTATGAAAACACAGATGTAATATTTAATGTTGGAGATATGAAAAAATTTCCTGACCTTTGAACTGTTTTTAAGTTTAATGATTTGAGATTACAGTATCAGTTGCTGTGCTTAAGTCCCCTTTGATCACCACAGCTTGAAGCATTTTAGGATGGAATAATAATAAATTATAAACTGTGAGGCATATTTAATAAAGTATTTAATGAGGTGGAATCTGAAGGTCATTTCGATTTGAATTTCTGTGATGACTAAGCATGTTGCACATTTTTTTAAGGTGCTTCTCAGCCATTTAAGATTCCTCAATTGAAAATTCTCTGTTTAGCTGTGTACCCCAGTTTTAATAGGGTTATTTGGTTCTCTAGAGTCTAACTTCTTGAGTTCTTTGTATATTTTGAATATTAGCACTTTATCGAATATACAATTGGTAAAGATCTTTTCCAAATTGTCTTACAGAATCTTTTCAATTTTATGAGGTCCCATTTGTCAATAGTTGACCTTAGAGCATGGGCTATTGGTGTTCCGTTGAGGAAATTTTGCCTTGTGCTGATCTGTTCAAGATTCTTTCTCACTTTCTCTTCTATTAGATTCAGCATACCTAGTTTTACATGAAGGTCCTTGAACCACTTGGACTTGAGCTTTGTACAGGGAGATAAGAATGGATTAATTCACATTTTTCTGCATGCCTGCATGCCAACCTCCAGTTGAACCAGCAGCATTTGTTGGAAATGTTGTCTTATTTCCACTGGATGTTTTTGGCTTCTTTATCAAAGATCAGGAAAACATAGGTGGGTGGGTTTATTTCTGGATCTTCAATTCTATTCCTTCGATCTATCTGTTTGTCTTTATACCAATACTATGCAGATTTTATCACTATTGCTTTGTAATACATCTTAAGATCAGGGATGGTGATTCCTCCAGAAGTTCTTTTATTGTTGAGAATGGTTTTACATATCTTGGGTTTTCGTTAGTCCAGATGAATTTAAGAATTGCTCTTTCTATCACTGTGATGAAGCGAGTTGGAATTTTGATGGGGATTGCACTGAATCTGTAGATTGCTTTTGATAAGATGACAATTTTTATTCTTGTTAACCCTGCCAATCTATGAGCATGGGAGATCTTTCCATCTTTTGAGGTCTATTTAAATTTCTTTCTTCAGGTACATGAAATTCTTGTCATACAAACCTTTCACTTACTTGGTTAGACTCACACCAAGATATTTTGTATTACTTGTGACTATTGTGAAGAGTATGATTTCCCTAATTTCTTTCTCAGCCCATTTATCCTATGAGTAGAGGAAGGTTACTGATTTGTTTGAGTTAATTGTATATCCAGCCACTTTGCTGAAGCTGTTTATCAGCTGTAGGAGTTCTCTGGTGAAATTGTTGGGGTAGCTTATGTATACTGTTATATCATCTGCAAATAACGATATCTTGGCTTCTTCCTTTCCAATTTGTATTGCTTTGACCTCCTTTTGCTGTCTAATTTTTTGGCTGGGATGTTGAGTAATATATTGAATAGATGGAGAGAGGGCAGTTTTGTCTTGTTCCTCATTTTAGTGGGATTGTTCAAGTTTCTCTACATTTAGTTTGATGTTGGCTATTGGTTTGCTGTACATTGCTTTTATTATGTTTGGTATGTGCCTTGAATTTCTGATGTTTCCAGGATCAAAAACACAGGTGACAGCAGATGCTATTGAGGATATGGAGAAAGAGGAACACTCTTTCATTGCTGGTGGGACTACAAGCTGGTAAAAACCTCTTTGGAAATCAATCTGTTGGTTCCTCAGAAAATTGGAAAATTGTTCTACCTGAAGACCTAGCTATACCACTACTGTGCATATACCTAAAATATGCTCCAACATACAACAAGAACACATGCTCAACTAGGTTTATAGCAGTCTTATTTATAAAGAAGCAGAAGCTAGAAACAGCCCACATGTCCCTCAAGAGAATGATAGTTATAGAAAATATGGTTCATTTACATAATGGAGTACTATTCACCTATTATAACAATGACTTCATGAAATTCACAGGTAAATGGATGGAACTAGAAAATATCATCTTGAATGAGGTAATTCAGTCACAAAAACCACACATGTTATGTACTCACTGATAAGTGGATATTGGACCAAAAGCTCAGAATATCCACTATACAACTCATAGATGATATGAAGCTTAAGAAGAAGGAAGACCAAAGTGTGGATGCTTCAATCTTACATAGAAGGGGGAGCAAAATAATCACAGGAAGTAGAAGGAGGAAGGGACCTTAGAGGCAGAGAGAAAGGGAGGAAAATGGGGGGTGCAGGATCATATATTTGAAGGGACAAGAGACACGTACAGAGGATCAGGAAATTGAATAGAAATATGGAACAGTGTGGTTGGGAAACAGGACATAACCACTAGAAAATTACAGATGTCAATGAAGCGAGAAGCTCCCAGGACTTTAGCCAGAATCCCCAACAAAGGGGAAATAGAACCTGTAGAGACCATCTCCAGTAGATAGGCATTATCCCCAGTTGAGGGATGAGACCATCCATCCATCTCAAAAATTTTAACCCAGAATTGTTCCTGTCCAGTGGAAAGGCAGGAACAAAAATGGCACTGAGACAACCCCACCTAGGGATCCATCCCATCTGCAGACACCGAACCCAGATACTATTGCTGTTGCCAAGAAGCACTTGCTGACAGAGCCTGTTATGGCTGTTCTTGGAGAGTTTCTACTAGCACCTGACTAATACAGATGCAGATACTCACAGCCAACCATCAGACTGAGCCTGGGGACCCTTATGAAAGAGCTAGGGAAAAGACTGAAGGAGCTGAAGGGAATTGCAACCCCATAGGAAGAACAACAATATCAACTAACTGGACCTCCCAATGCTCCCAGGGACTAAACCACCAACCAGAGAGTATACATGGAGAAATCTATGGCTCTAGATACATATATATAGCTGAGGATGGCCTTATCTGGAATCAGTGGGAAGGGAAGCCCTTGGTCCTGTGGAGGCTTGATGCCCCAGAGTAGGGGGATGCTAGAGTAGTCAGATGGGACTGGGCGAGTGGGTAGAGGAGCACACTTATAGAGGCAAAGAGAAGTTGAGCATAGGAGGATGGGATGTAGTTTTGTGGAGAGGAAACTGGGTAGGGGGATATCATTTGAAATGTAAATGAATAAAATGATTAATAAAAAGTATTTAGGGAATATCTTTAAATTTTTTTATGTAGCTAGTTTTCTCCACTAATGCAAACCTTTTAAACTAATTTTTTAAAAAGAAATCAATCAATGGGGGAATGGTTAAGATATTTTCAGTGTTTGTAATACTAAGCTCCAGATATAATTTGTATGAATCAAGATTGATGCTATGCCACTTCAAAAACATATGTTTTAGTGTCATGATAAACTGAAAGTTAGAATGTAAACAAACAGAAGTGAATGCGTCCTTCCAGTCATATAAAAGCTTTGGAAGAAGAACCTTTGTGGACCTTGTAACACATTCACTAGAGCAAGCTAGAACCACACTAAAATGTAAATGACATTCTAGGGCAAGAGCAAGATAGGAGCAGCAATATAGAGGTTAAAAAGGAGCTTTATCCATTAAATCCAATGAAGCAAAAACAGAGGAAATACACAGAAACCCCAGTCCAGTCATTGCTTAGCTATGCTGAGCGATTTGGTGAGATAACATGGCAAGGTAGATGCTCCTCTTATGTTATGGAGCTGGAACTTTGTCTATGAGACTTTTATTTCTGCTCTTAATTACTTAAAAACTTCGAGACATTGGTTTGACATTAACAGGGCTATACACAGAAGAATGTGAATAAAGATAGTTTAACATAAAGACATATCAAATCAGTGTGGACTTTTAGGTGTTGAGAGATTTTTCAGAGGCTACATAAACAAAGTTTGTGGATAGAATGGACAAGGATGGTGGAGCGCTGGGATGGAACTCAGTGTTATGGTGTTGCTTATCATACATAAGACCCAAGTCCTATGCTCTGAACTCTAAACATGATGGAGAGTAATGAGGAAGTCAGAGTTAAAGTACTGTGTTCTTTTTGTCTATTTAATCTTTTTTGAAGCATGATTCTCTTAAATACAATGCTAACATTATGAGAATTGAGAGAATCATTTATGCCCACATAACCCCTATACCAGTCACTGCGATGCATCTCTAGCTCCCCAACACTCTATTCTCCTCCTGTTCTTTCATCTCTCATTCATATTCAGAATAGAATTCTCATGTCTGTCTTTTAGGATTGATTTTATTTTTTACCTTTTCATGTGTGTAGTTTATTTATCTCATCCTGTTTTAATTCCTCGTATTAAATGTCTCCATAGACTATTCCATTTTCTATTGATGAGTACTTAGATTTTATTTATTCATTTATGTAACCATTGGTTTTTCTTTTCTGTCAGGATTTGCTCCATGATTCTCAAATGTAGAGCTAGGTATTTTTAGTTTCCAAATCGTTTGAGTTTTCTGCCAATCAAGATGATATTTAGTGTGATTCTACTCTAGCAGAGAAATTTAGCATTTCTGCTAAATTTATTGATGTTTGCTTTACGCTCTAGAAGATATACTGACAATTCTTCCAGGAGCATTTGAAAAGAAATGTGCTTCTTAGAGGTTTTGAGTAGAGTATTCTATTAATATTGATTATCTCTTTTATTGATGTATGTGGGTTCTGTGTTCTTTCCAATGCACTGGTTGGTCATTCTATAAATTATTTAAAAGTGGTTATTTATGTCTGCAGTTACAATTATAGATTTTCCCAGTTTACCTCCATCATTTTGGTTGACTTCAGTGTGGGAAGTTTTTGCAATTTTTTTATATAATAAAGTAAAATACAATTTATTTAATTAAAATTTTAACTGAAAGACGTGTCACCTTGCATTTATTTTTTACCCTTTTCCTTTCTAGTCTGTTGTGAACACATTTTTAAGGTGGCCATTTCTTTCTTTCTTCTTTCTTTTCTTTTTTGGAGGCAGATTCTGTCTATATAGTCCTGGCTGCTCTAGACCTTGCTATGTAGACCGAACTGCCTTATAACTTGCAGACATCCTCCTGTCTCTCCCTTCCAAATGCTGAAGTTGAAGTTAATGCCAGTGTTGTATGACCCAGTTGTCCTGGGTCATAAACACACACACGCACACACACACACACACACACACACACACACACACACACACACACACATACACACACACACACGTCTACTCTCTCTGGAAAGGAGCCCATGAAAGACAAAAGTATGGATAGTACCAAAGTCCAATTTGGTAACCAGTGAATTTTACTGAAATTACTAACAGGAGTAAAGGGGAGGGACTACTTCTAGGAGTAGAAATGAATCAAAGATAGCAGCAACACCAAACTCCATCTTCTAGTGAGAGCTCACAAAGGCTGAAATTCTGAATCACACATAACAGCCTACAGGCAGCTCAGCAGGCTGGAGAGTGTCTTTTCCAGGTCTCTTTTGCTGATATAAGCCTCCTATAGACAGCTTGGCTGTCTATTTTCAGCATGGCTGGTCTCTAAGACTCTCTGCACCTGGGCTTGTCAGAGAATACCTTTTTTTAAAATTTCTTTTATTTTTTACAGTCTCTCTCCCAGTCTGCCCTCCTGCAGTTCATCGTCCCATTCTTCCTCCCCACTGTCTTCAAGAGGATTCTCTCCCTCCAGGCCTTCCCATTCCCTGGGCCTCAAGTCCCTTGAGGGCTAGACACTTCTCTGACTGAGGTCAGACCAGGCAGTCCTCTGCTGGATATGGGTTGGGGGCCTGTGACCAGCTCTTGTATGCTGGCTGGTTGGTGGCTCAGTGTTTGAGAGATCTAAGGGGTCCAGGTTACTTGAGACTGCCGGTCTTCCTATGGGGGTGGCCCTCCTCCTCAGCTTCCTCCAGCTTTTCCCTAATTCAACCACAGGGGTTCTTGACTTCAGTCCAATGATTGGGTGTATCTGCTTCTATATCAGTCAGTTGTTTGTCGGGCCTCTCTCAGAGGACAGCTATGGTAGTCTCCTATCTGTACACACACCATAGCATCAGTAATAGTGCCAGGTCTTGGGGCCTCCCTTTTAGCTGGATTCCAATTTGAGCCAGTCACTGGACCTCACTTCCCTCAAGTTCTTCTCCATTTTTTGTCCCTACAGTTATTTCAGACAGGGACAATTCTGGGTCAGAGTTTTTGACTGAGGAATGGTAACCCCATCCCTCTACTTGATGCCCTGTCTTTCTATTGGAAATGGACTCTACCAGCTCCCCATGGTTGGACATTTCATCTAAGGACCCTCCCTTTCAGTTCTGAGAGTCTATCCCCTCCCAGGTCTCTGGTACATTCTAGAGGGTCCCTCTACCTCTGACTCTCATGAAGTTTCATATTTCTATTCATTCTGCTGGTCCTCAGGGCCAGTCTTCTGTCTCCCTCTGCCCCATACCTGAGAAGGTTCACAAGCAGAAAGGTCAAAGTGAGGATGTTTCAATCCCACTTGGGAGGGAGAAGAAAACAAATCAGGGTGAGGCAGAGGGAGGGAGGTATTTGGGTGGAAGAGGGGAGGGGGAAGGGGAAAAGGGAATAATCTTAACAGTCTTTACTGTTTACTCTCAGGAAGGGACCAAATGAATCTCATCAGATTCAGGGATTTCCTGAAGCTATGTTGATTTGTTTACTTTCTCTTTTAAGGAGCATCAGTGCCTGGTAGAATGTCTCAAGCTCAGAGGAAACTGCTACACATCAACCACCATAACAGATACAGTTACTTTCTAATAGATTTATCTCCATCATATACAATCCTTCTCTTCATGTAAAGTAATGTAATATGTCAAATTATTATATTAATATAGTTACATTTCCTTGATTAATAATTACTATTTATATATTATATATGCTAACACTTTGTATTTGTATCTTAATCTTAGTTCAGCTTATCCCTTTCGTTATTTAAGAGAATTTGTTGTATATTGCTTAGAATTTTTCATATATTTTTATTCATTTTATAAATTTACTTCTTCAAGTTTATACATTTAATGTAATTGATATCTTAGTATTTGACTATCGTTTGGAGTTTTTCTTTATCTTATTCATTTAGTTTTTAGTACCTGTATATGTACATTCCTGTTTATTTGTACTGTTTGCATGCAGTTTCCATGGAGGTCATAAGATGACTTCAGATCCTCTGGAACTGGAGTTATATCTGCATGTGGCTGCTTTGTCATGTGTGCTCTTAGCTATTACATTCTATCTCTGACCCCTATCTTTTAGTTTTTACTTTATTTTTCCTGTCTATGGGCGATAATGATACTATAATAGACTAATTTCTTGTATTTTTGTTAGTTTTATCTCTTTGTACCTTTCATATTTGTTGTTGTTAAGACAGACAGACAGATATTGGTAGATAGATATAAATTGTTACATTCATGGTAGTATTATTCTTGCTCATGTTAGTTAGCAAATAACTGAAGTTAAATGAGTTTAAAGTCAACATATTTGTTTGTAATCATGGCTATGGTCCAAGACTGAGGGGCAGAATCATGATGACCCTTTGATTTGGTTCACTATATCAAGTAGAAAGAGACAGAGAATGCTGTGATTTCTCCTGAATGTGATTCTGAGGACAGATTATCTGAATATCTACTCTGTTTGTCAGTTATTTTTTGTTCAAATATCATACTTCCTTTAGGTCTCCTCAGCTTCTCAAGAGAAACTTGTTGTTTGTTTTTGCTTAATGTCTTTATGGCCAGTGCTCCCTTTTGAGTTTAGTTTCTAGAGAATTGAACTCATATTTTATGCATGCTTAAGCAAATAGCCACTGAGTCTTATGACATCCCAGGTTTATATTTACATGAGTAAGATGTGTTGCTATGACTGATAACGCTTCTATTTCTTCAGCTGTGCCTACACACTCCTCAGCAGCCCTCCTTTTTCTTTCTGTATCTGCCCAAAGAGTAACACAAAACCAAGAGGAATAGGTTCCACTGGTCTCGGTCAGGCTGGGAAAGCAGGAATTATTACAGCTCTTAGAACAGAAGAGAGGAAGTTTGGGTGGCCTGTACAGGGCATTTAGTGGAGGTCCACTACCTTAGCAAAGACAGTGGATTCAAGGTCCAGTGATGGAATGCTTCAGGAGAGCAAACTGTTCCCCAAGTGTTACAGATCATTAAAATAGGCTCTGTCAAATGATCCTTCATGAAATAACTTGTGTGCCTTATTCCATGTGGAAAAGGAATATATAGACATTGAGGAGTAGGGTAGGATATAGAGGTAGGTGTTTCTTTTTGGTTCAGTTTGAGATATTAGTGTTGCTCTACTTGCATTGGGAAGGACTCCAGGTGTTTTCATTAGTGACTGATTATCAAGGTCCTCTCAGTGGGGTGTCATGGTTATCTGTTCCAGAGCAGCTATTGAAATGGATAGGGATCTGCTGGACTCCTGCCCATCTCAAGTCTCTGAGACTTCGGTCTGAGCTCACTTGTCCCGTAATCCTTCTGCTATTGTTTTGTGTCCCTTAATTTTAGAAGTCTCTCCTCTCTGTTCACTGAAGATAATATCTGTTGTTGCCTTTTCAAACTAATTCACTTTTTCCGTTGTCCCTTCTTTGCCATTATCTCTCCATTTACTGAGTGCTTGTTTTTTGTTGTTGTTCATCCTATATTTTAACTTTTTCTGCATACATTCCACTCATTTGCCAAGAAATTATAGTTAATAGTTTATCAAGTAGTGGTTACCATTTTTGATAAGCACTTTTATTATGCAATATTTAAAATATTTTGTAATATAATCTATTATCTGTCTTTTTAGCACCAGGCTCCATACTATTGTTCAAAGGTCATTTTATTGTATTCAGATTATCATGTGAATACAATAAAATAATGGGGTTTTTTTGTCATTGACATGAGGAATTTAATATCCATCCAAAATACGAAGAACCTAGACTTTGCAAAGCAGTTCCTGAAAACAATGATTTTGGAGAACTCACGATATCCTATTTCATATTTACTGGAGAGTTTGGGTTTAGCCAGAATCAGCTACTGATAGCGCATTAGTATAGGCACTAATGGAATAGAATGGGGAGTTAACGATAACAATATGCATCTCACTTGTATTTTTAAATGTGCATATGACATTTGGTTTTCAAGGACATTAGCAAACTAACGTAATGAAAAGAGCAACGCTTTCAACAAACGGTTATGAAAACAATCTAATATCAATGTGGGGAAACAATAAATCTTGTATACAAAATTTATACTGAGATGGATCACAAAAAAAGTAAAAAAACAAAACAAAAAAAACAAAACAAAACCCAAAACATCTTTAGGCTGTTTGTGGGGAGCAGATGAAGCCTTGGACTTGAGAAGTCTTGATAGAATGTTTGTTGTTGACATGTACAAGGTCATGTCAAGAACTCCAATGTCTTAACCTCATGGAAATAGCAAAGTCTTTCCTAGATAAGGCTCAAAGGGATGGCGAAGACTTTTTAGAGGGTCCACATGTAAATTTTAACAATGTGTACAGAAATAGTCCAAGGCAACACTCTCCATCTGGATATTTGCAGCCTGAAGACTACTTTCCTACAGGGACTCCTCCTACCGAGATTAGATAAACTCAACTTCTTGATCAAACTTTCTATCATAAAACCTGCCTTCTTCATTATATGTATGTAATAATCCAACCCTCTTCTTCAGATGTATGCAATAACCCTTCATCCCTATTAAATTATAGACAATAAAATGTTGAGTTTCCTGGATACTGTGAATTTTCATCAGAGGGCCCAGTCAACTTATCCGTGATGTTCTGCGTATGTGTGTCTATATGTCTATCTTCTTTTCATTACCTCACCACCTGAGTCAAATTTATCCACAGAGGGGTGCCTGATACTGCAACTCTTGAGAAAAAGAGTCAAGACATAGGAGATCACGTGCCACATGAGATAGACACATGTTTACCTAAAATGGAATCTCAATCACTGAACATTTGACAAAATTGTTTTTTCTTCTTCTATTAACCCCTCTGATTTCTCAGGCTTTCATCCACTAGGGAGCTTATCACACAGGATAACATAGCTTCATATTCTGACCTGTTTCCCTTGCTTCCTGACAGCATAAGACAGAGACTGTGTCTCATTCATTATCTTTACCTTTCTATATCACTCATAATTCCTGGCATTATATGGAGTCTTTTAAATGAGTGAAATAAAGTTTTTACCAAGAATAATTTAATTTTGTCTAGATAATTAATATCTCATAAATTTTATGCATGCATTGTTATTACAGTAATAATCAAGAGTATTTGATCAAACATAAAGCAATGGGAAACTATTTATAGAACTTCTGCATCTACTTTTCTATCTACCTAGGCTTCTGGACATAGATTTATCATTCTAACACCTAAATCACAAGATTGCTATTGCTTTCAGTTAGCATGATTAATTTAGTACTTATGCTATCTTGAAAGTCTTGCGTAGCTATTACATAACCTCTAACATTATCAGCATAATACTACATTAGCTAAATGACAATTTTGCTTTTGAAGACCTGCATAAGTTGTTTCCATACAGGAAAACCAGGGAACATATACGATAAAACTAAAAGGAAGGCACATTTTAAATGAGTAGCATACTGAAGTAGAGGGACTTTCAATTGTTCTAGATAAAAGGTTAGAAGAGCAATGTTCTCTATTGTTACAAATTACTCAAACAAAGTCAAATTACTATATTGAAAGGTAAGTTATTGAAATTTTTGCTTTGTACATGTGACTATTTGTTTAAAATGCCTTTTGATTTATGTTTAGATGTCAGAGTGAAGAGTGGGAAATTTAAATTCTGATTTAAAGTCTGATTACAAGCCTAAGTAGCATTCACTTTCCTCTAGTAATTTTTATACAATGGTATAAAGCATATCAGATGTTTGATAACTATCCCATAGAATATCTGGTAATTTCAGATCTTCAGATAGTTTTAGTAATCTTATCACTATTCATGTTAAAGTTTTATTTATATATGCAAAGGAGTTAATTTATAAAATGTCCAGATGATATTGTGGTCCAAATTTTAGAAACTATGCATTTAAACTTGTGTTCTAACAAGAAATAGCCCTTAAAACAAACAAGCAAACAGATATCCTTACAGTTATTTGGTGCAGTTATATAATCTTATATAATACATTAATATAAATGAAGTATTGTAAAAGTTAACTTTATAATGATTTTAAACTTAATAAATGGTTCATGGCTATTTGGTATACAGATTAAAACAACTACTAATGAATAAAATTTTGAAGTTTTCTTATGTTCTTTATTTTCTTTAACCTTCAATGAAATAACCAGTAATGAAATCTTATTCTAAATTATAAAATACCTTCTCTCCACCAATTGACAAGTAATGTGTCTTTACAATGACTTTCAGAGCTAAAGAAGGACATTAGAAAATGAAATTTTTGTTACTGTGGTAAAATTTCATTGATGCCTTTGACCCCAATTTAGGGATTTATGCTCTCAGGCATCGTAAGTCATTACTGGGATGTCTTCCAGAGGACTACACTTGATTTGCTGCTTTTATGGGCCATGTGAAACAAAGACTTCCTTAAAAAATGTGCATGTATGTGTGTGTGTGTGTGTGTGTGTGTGTGTGTGTGTGTGTGTGTGTGTGTGTGTGGTTGTGTGTTCATGCATGTTTGCCTACATGTGTACACGTGTGCCGTGGGCAGGGATGTAAAGGACAACTTGAGGTGTCACTCTCAGGAACACCAGGCAAGGTCTCTCCAACTGTTTTAGAGCTCCTCAACTATGCTGCATTGGCTGTCCAGTGAAGTCAAGGAATTCTCTTATCTCTTCCTTCCTAGTACTTCATTTCAAGTGTGTGGCATCCTGTCCAGCACTTTTAGACAGATCCAAATGTATGGTCTACGTACATGCTTGATCGGCCCAGTCTTTACTCACTGAGCTATATGCCCAGCCTCAGGCCACCTTATCAGGGACAATAACAGAAATACAGAATGCCATTACCTCTTTAAATGTGTTTTGCTCGCATGTGGAAAAAAGTAAAATAGAATTTTTTAGAGGAAAGGGTATTTAAAAGTACATTTTTAGAATTTACTAATCTAAAATCTTAATAAAAATACGATAAAAAATAAGAGTTGAATCAAGTCTATTAAAAAGATAGTATCACTTGGTAAAATAAAATTAACACAGCTGTATTTCGGTTATAAAGAAAAATGGCTATCAGATAAGGATTGTATTACAGAAATCAAATAGATAGAAGTTAGTAAACATACTAAATGAACATTGCATCATATTATAAACCAAATAAATGCATAAATTTAAAAACAGAAAACTATGACTATATATTTATGTATGGGAATTTGGGCAAACAAAATAGCATATCTAAGTGACACTTAGAAATGATATATGCACATTGTAGGTAATTTTAGTAAGATTTAAATTAAAAAATATGGAGCTTGTTATATACCACATTGTCTTATAACATCTATAAAATATAAAGTAACTATTAACAAAAATAATGAGAGAAAAGAGTTGTCTTGCTATTTCTCATAGATCTACAAACTCTTCTTTCAAATACAGAGAAATCTTCCTTATATAACAAAACAGTATATACTGTTTGACATTCACAATGCTTCTTAGTGTAGGAAACGTCATAAGCACTCATCTCACCCTCCTTGCATGAGAAAATCTTACCCTATATGTTCTCAGGTGGATGTCATCAACAGGGGGACACAGGATAACCCAGCAAGAGACTCAAACTTAGAAAGAATTCTTTTAGCAGAAACATGCATGCTTATGCACAGGGATGGGAGAGGTATTGTGTACCCTTACAGCTATCTTAGTCCTCCTTATCTGTACAGTTTAATTCTATATTCTACCCTGATACTTTGGAATTTACTATGAATTAAGATGCATTAAGGAAATCTTGGCTCAGATACCATCTGTAACCCAAATAGTTTGTAAATTATTGAGTTACCAGAAGAGAGGCGGAGCCTAGGATTCCAGGTGCAGCACCCCAGCTTCAGGTGACTTTGATCACAGGGAATCACTGTGGTGGTTTCCATTCCATGATACCTCCTTCTCCAAAGGATGAAGCAGGAACCACCTATACAATACGTTCTGTCTCACAAACATGTCTTTTGGATATTCATCTTTGCTTCTTCTGAATGTTCAGCATAATACATACATTGCCACATATGCTTTTGAATAGCACAGACTGGACCCAGTGATTTGCTTTCTCTGTTTCCCATCTTCTTCTAAGTTCTTAAACATCTTAGTGGACTGTGTGATATTACAGTCTACATATGTTTAGATCTGCCAATACCTCTCTGATTTAACATTGTTAAGATCAAGTCTCACCATGAGACAGGGTGCAGCCACAAAGGCACCCCAACAAAGCCAATGTGTCTCATGAACTACTACTCTAGCACAAAGTCCCTCTGAAGCAACCTGTTTCTGAACTCTACAGTGAACATGGTACTATGTACTTCAGTGAACTAGACAGCCAGTCCTACCTTTCTGATGCTTTATTGTCCCTGCAATGCCTGTGCTTCTAATTAAGTGGGTTCTGACACTTTGGCTATAAAATGATGAAGTGGGTCACTACCCTTTGGAGTCCAAATGTCTCTTTCACAGGAGCCACTTATGAGATATCCTGTATATCAGTATATCAGATATTTATATTATGATTCATAACATTAGCATAATTACAGTTATGAAGTAGCAAATGAAGATGAGTTTATGCTTGGGGCTCATGTCAATATGAGAAAATGCATTCAAGAATCATAGTATTAGGAAGTTGAGAATCTCTATTACCTTGCTGTCCAAAATATTCACATGAATTCCAGTTGATAACAACTTAGTATTCCACATAGTGAATCAAAGAAACTGGTTCACAAGGGATTGACTTTCCTCATATCACCTATATGCATTCCTTGTCTTAAAAACAGATGTGTTGTGCTATTATATTTTCTGAAAGAAATATTTTTCCTTCAGAGACTAAACTTACAAGGTCTTACAACAAAGTTAGTGATAAATTGAGATCCTTTACAACATGCTAGTCACTCAGCAGTCTGTTTAGCTCCTCTTTAAGAGTGGGAGAAAGGACTGAAGGAGCCTCGGGAGTTTGCAGCCCCATGGAGGGAGCAACAGTATCAACTGGCCTGACCCCCCCCCCCAGTCTTCCTGGAGACTGGAACACCAAACAAAGAATACACACTGAGGGACCAATGGCTCGGAGCACATATGTGGCAGAGGAGGGCCTGGTTGGTCATCAGGGGGAGGATAAGCCCTTGGGCCTGAGGGTGTTAGAGGCTCCAGTAAAGGGGAATGTCAAGGTGAGAATACGGGAGTGGGTGGGCAGGTGGGTGGTAGGTGGAATACCCTCATAGAGGTGGGGGAGGGGGAGGAGATAGGGGGTTTCCAAAGAGGAGACCTAGAAAGGGGGAAACATTGGAAATGTAAATAAAGTATCAAAAAATAAAAATACAAAGTTAAAATGTTAAAGTTAAATACAATAAAAAGTTAAAATACAAAAGAGAGAGAGAGAGAGAGAGAGAGAGAGAGAGAGAGAGAGAGAGAGAGAGAACAGTGTAACTAACCTTACTAGGACCTGTATTTCTTATGTAAACAGGTTTTACAACCTGAATTCAATGTGTAGCTTCCTTCTTAAGTTAGGTACTCTTTATTAGTCCCTGACACAGAATAATGTGTCTGTGTCTGTGTGTGTGTGTGTGTGTGTGTGTGTGTGTGTGTGTGTGTGTGTGTGTACACTTGTGTGTGTGCTTGTCTGTGTGCATGTATGTGTTGAGGTAATCAATTGATGAAACTAGCTAATATGTGAAAAGCAACCATAAGTGTATTTGCTAGTTTTGTGTGTCAACTTGACACAAGCTGGAGTTATCACAGAGAAAGGAGCTTCAGTTGAGAAAATGCCTCCATGAGATCTAGGTGTAAGGCATTTTCTCAATTAGTGATCAAGGAAAGGGCAGAGAGCCCCTTGTGGGTGGTACCATCTGTGGGCTGGTAGTCTTGGGTTGTATAAGAAAGCTAGTTGAGAAAGCCAGGGGAATAAGCCAGTAAGTTACATCCCTCCATGGCCTCTGCATAGCTCCTGCTTCCTGACCTCCTTGAGTTCCAGTTCTGACTTCCTTTGGTGACAAACAGCAGCATGGAAGTGTAAGTTCAATAAACTCTTTCCTCCCCAACTTGCATCTTGGTCATGATATTTGTGCAGAAATAGAAACCCTGAACTCAGACAAATTGGTACCAGGAGTGGGGTATTCCTGTGACAACCTGACCATGTTTTGCAGAGGACTATGGAAGGATTTTGGAACTTTGAGCTAGAAGAGTCATTGGGATGTTAAGAGCTCTGTGGGGTGTTCTGTAGGAGCTTGAAAGACATTGTTGAGAACAGTGCAGAAGATGGAGGCCTGGCTTGTGAAATTTCAGAGGGAAGATTAAAGACTCTTATCAGGACCATTGCTAGTTTGATTTAAGATTCTGTGGTTTTGGTTAGCTGGGGCTGAAGAAATCAGCTGTGATTAACAAGACACCAGAACTACAAAAGCAAAACTATTGCATTGCTGGGACTATTGATGCTGGTTAGGTGGAGCTAAGATATTAGCAGTGATTAAGAAGAGACCAGCATCATTGGGGTGAAATCTTCTGAGAAGCGTTTTCTGAGAGCACAGAGGCTGCATTCCAGAGATAGCCAGGTTTATACCTTGTCCTGTGACTGGACTTGGTAATGTGTAAGAGCCACCCAGGTGGTACTGGTTTTGAAGGCATGAAGGAGTCGTGAAAAGCAGCTGAGGCCTGGGCACTTTGAGAGGCCATGGAAGGCCATTGGTGAAGGTGCAGCCTCAGTTACAATTGACAGCCCAGGTCTGAAGGGGTCATACAAAGGAGGTGAGGCTTGGCATCCATGAAGAGAGCCTATGAGAGGCTGTTGGTAAACCTAGTTGCAGCAGAAGACAGCAGTGTTTTGGAGACGCCAGTACCATGAGATGACCACCAAGAACAGCAGCAGCAGTGGAGCACAGGCATCTGGAGCCTAGAAGACAAGGTGTGTGTTACAAAGAGCAGAGATAGAGAAGGGACTCAAGCCCTTGGAGGAATCCAGAAGACCGTGAGTGGATCCCAGACATTGGACGGATGGAGTTTGATTTTGCTTTTGATTGTGAATGTGTCCTGATATATTTTCCCTCCTGAAATAAGAAGGTATTTTAGTGGAGCCCACAGTTAAAAAACTTTTGATGGTAAAAACACTTTGAATTTTAAGAGATTGGATATCTTTGAAGGGATTGAAATTTTAATAGTAAGAATTTACAAAGACTGTGGGACTTTATAGTTATTTAGATCTTGGGGATGAATAAGAAAGTAAGGGTAAAGGCTTAATGTTGATGTGTTTGTGTGTCAAGTTGACATGGGGTCAATTGTACTGGCTAGTTTTGTGTTTCAACTTGACACAAGCTGGAGTTATCACAGAGAAAGGAGCTTCAGTTGAGAAAATGCCTCTATGAGATCCAGGTGTAAGGCAGTTTCTCAATTAGTGATCAAGGAAAGGGCAGAAGGCCCCTTGTGGGTGGTACCATCTGTGGGCTGGTAGTCTTGGGTTGTATGAGCAAGCCAGGGGAACAAGCCAGTAAGTTACATCCCTCCATGGCCTCTGCCTAGCTCCTGCTTCCTGACCTCCTTGAGTTCCAGTTCTGACTTCCTTTGGTGATAAACAGCAGCATGGAAGTATAAGCTCAATAAACCCTTTCCTCCCCAACTTGGATCTTGGTCATGATGTTTGTTCAGGAGAAGAAACCCTGAACTAAGAAAGTAAGCAAACATTTTTTTCTCCCAAACTATGATTTTGTTTTATTTTGCTTTGTTTTTTGTGCTGTTCAATCAATTTAGAGTAAAGTGCATCATTCAGAGCAAACACAGGTAGGTACTAAACCAACTCAGGCAACAGACTACAGAGAGTCCAGCCACCCCAACCTATAGACAGAATGTATGGGAGAAAGAAATTAATTCAAGTTTGTACTGCTCATAATCCAAGTGGAATTCCTTATCTTGATTGTTGACTGAAATAGACACAATGGCCATTTTTTTTAATTTTATTTTTGATACTTTATTTACATTTCCAATGTTTCCCCTTTTCTGGGTCTCCTCTTTGGAAGCCCCCTATCCCCTCCCCATCCCTACCTCTATGAGGGAAATCCACCTCCCACCCACCCGCCCACCCATCCCCCTATTCCCACCTTGACATTCCCCTTTACTGGGGCCTCTAATACCCTCAGGCCGAAGGGCCTCTCCTCTCTCCCTGATGGCCATCGAGGTCATCCTCTGCCTCATATGTGGTCCGAACCATGGGTCCATAGATGTGTATTCTTTGGTTGGTGGTCCAAACTTCAGGATGACTGGGGGTGGAGGGGTGGAGGGGTCAGGCCCATTGGCGCTGTTGCTCCCTCCATGGGGCTGCAAACTCCCTCAACTCCTTCAGTCCTTTCTTCAACTGCTCCATCTGGGACCTCACTCTCAGTCCAGCAGTTACTGTTAAGTGAAACTTGGGCATTCTGAAGTTTTGGGCTAATATCCACTTATCAGTGAGTACATACCAGGTTCCTTCTTTTGTGACTGAGTTACCTCGCTCAGGATGATATTTTCAAGTTCAATCCATTTGCCTGCAAATTTCATAAAGTCATTGTTTTTAATAGCTGAGTAGTACTCCA
>CM052720.1:13754230-13781472 GCA_028551405.1 Uromys caudimaculatus
CTCCCTTTTCATTTCTAATTTTGTTAATTTGTATTCTGTCTCTGTGCCCTCTGGTTAGTCTGGCTAAGGGTTTATCTATCTTGTTGATTTTCTCAAAGAACCAACTCCTGGTTTTGTTGCTTCTTTGTATAGTTCTTTTTGTTTCTACTTGGTTGATTTCAGCCCTGAGTTTGATTATTTCCTGCCTTCTATTCCTCTTGGGTGCATTAGCTTCTTTTTGTTCTCGGGCTTTCAGGTGTGTTGTTAAGCTGCTAGTGTACGCTCTCTCCAGTTTCTTTTTGGAGGCCCTCAAAGCTATGAGTTTTCCTCTTAACACTGCTTTCAATGTGTCCCATAAGTTTGGGTATGTTGTACTTTCGTTTTCATTAAATTCAAGAATGTCTTTAATTTCTTTCTTTATTTCTTCCTTGACTAAGTTTTCATTGAGGAGAGCATTGTTCAGCTTCCATGTGTATGTGGGCTTTCTGTTGTTATTGTTGCCATTGAAGACCAGCCTTAAACCGTAGTGATCTGATAGGAGGCATGGGATTATTTCAATCTTCTTGTATCTGAGGAGGTTTGCTTTGTGACCGATTATATGGTCAATTTTGGAGAAGGTATCATGAGGTGCTGAGAAGAAGGTATATTCTTTTGATTTAGGATGAAATGTTCTATAGATATCTGTTAAATCCATTTGGTTCATAACCTCTGTTAGTTTCACTGTGTCGGTGTTTAGTTTGTGATTCCAAGATCTGTCCATTGATGATATTGGCGTGTTGAAGTCTCCTACTATTATTGTGTACAATGGCCATTTTATACTCAGTTTCTTCACATCCATAGCTCTCATAGTGATCCCATCCATCTGCTCACCTGACAAGCTCACCAGATAGGTTGTGAAAGGCTCTTCCTTTGCATGCTTAAAATGTGCTCTCATGTCAAGCAGTTCAGAGTGTAGTTTGTGCATGGAACAGTTCTCTTCTCTTCTCTTCTCTTCTCTTCTCTTCTCTTCTCTTCTCTTCTCTTCTCTTCTCTTCTCTTCTCTTTTCTCTTCTCTTCCATTCTCTTCTATTTCCTTTTTTCTTTCACTCTCCCTCCCTCCCTCCCTCATTCACTCCCTTCCTTCTTCCTTCTTCTTTATTTCTTTTCATAATTCTTTTTAATAGTGGGTCATTACTAAGGCTTCATTTGTACTCTGAATCATGAAATTTTTTTTCCTCTGTGCTGAAGCTCAGAACCAAGGGGACATCTTTTATCACTTCTCTCTTGTGTACTTCATCTCCAATGTCTGATTCTGCATCAAGCACTCTTCACATTTTGGGATTGTAAGGATTACAGCACATATCTAATTTCTACTTCCTTCTCTTTCATCTTGGTAGCTATAAGAAACAGAAACTCATGGATGAGTTGGGGAAAGGATTGAGGGCCCTGAAGCAGATAGGAACTCTATAGGAGGACTAACAGAGTCAACTAACCTGTACCACTGGTGGCTCTTAGAGGCTGAACTACCAGCCAGGGAGTGTGCATTGGCTGGACCTGCACCTCCCGGCAACTCTCCTAACTACAGGGATATTAGATGAGTAGCTCAGTCTCCTCATAGGTCTCCTGGCACCTGGAGCAGGGACTTTCTCTGAAGCTTTTGCCTGTCTCTGCCTCTGGAATAAGTTTCCTCAACTGGGCTGCCTTAACTGGCCTCAGTGGGGTTCCTAGTCCTGTAAAGAATGGAGGTACATGGGTAGAGGATATACAGTGGGGTCTCCATCCTTTTTGGGGGTAAAAGGGGAGTAGGGATTGGGGACTGTGGGAACAGCAGAGAGGGGAGCAGTGGTCAAGATGTAAAAGAAATAAATAAAGAAATAAAGAAATACACACACAAATAAATAGAAGTGGAAACTAATATCACCATCTCATCCTCTCACCCCAAGTTACTGCTATCTTAGAGCTGATGCAATAGATAATATTTTCATCATTTATTTTATTACTGTGATTTCACCCTTTTGTGGTTAAACTCATTTAAGCAAGATGTTGATCCTCAGTTTCACTCCATATTATCCATAACAATGGCTATACAACTGATACCACAGTCCACATATAATCCTGTTACATAATAACACTTTTGGGAACTGTGACATATGACATATTCTCCAACAGTGACTGGGTGGCAACCCAATACTGAGATAATAGAGCTGATTCAAAAAGAAAACATGACATTCTATGCCAAGAATCAGACTCCCATCTGAGATAGGTCAGCCTCGGTAGCATGTCTTTTCAACTATTGCATAGAACATACAACCACCCTTGCAACATGGAGGCATGCTCTCCCGTACTCCACAAAGAAAGATACCCAAATCCTGATTGCCACAGCATATCCTACACCCTCTTGTAGATCAAAATCCCAGTTGTGTATCTCAGCACAAATTACAGAAGTTATGCAACCTCTCACCAACAACCTGGCTTTGATTCTCTGTTTCTGTTTAGGTACCATCTGTGTTATATGACTTTTCATGGAGAGATGTGAAAAAAATTTTTTATTCCAGATAGAACACCAATGATAAACCAAAGAAATTATTACACACAAACTTGCAGGGACTGCAGTGTGGTTACTTAAAGAAGTCTAAGTAGCATGCTGCTTACAGGAATAAGTATCATCAAATCGCATGATGTGATGACCAGAAACCTTTGAATCCCTGGTGTTTGCTGTCCAACTGGAAGACAGCTTGATCAAATGAAAAGTCTCCTGGATCCAGCCATTATGACTGCCTGCATAGCCTTGTGGAGTGCCCTGGTGAGATGTTTTAAGTTTCAGTAGCTTCCTGAACCTCATGAGTTTGCTTTGCTTCCTGAATTGGCTCATGCATCCTTCTATGACTTCTTATTCCTTCCAGGAAAACATGTTCAACTTCCAATGAAACAGCTAAAATTCATGCAATGCTTAAAATAAGAAGTGGAGAGAAAAATGGAAGAAAGTTAGTAGAGAAATGAGAGAGAGAGAGAGAGAGAGAGAGAGAGAGAGAGAGAGAGAGAGAGAGAGGCAGAAAGAGAGAATGCACTACTGTTCAGGAGTAATTTTATTTCTGAATATATATTGAAAGGTACTTCCGGACCCAGAAAACCTGAAACTCCATGATTTGATTTTGATAGATTGTTGAACTCATGGAAGGAGAATTCACAATAATTATTACCAGAGGCTGGATGTGAGAAAAGAGAGAATGGAGAGTTTTTATCAAAGACTGAGAAAGTTTCTACAGAAAAATAGGACCAAGTTCTGAAATATTTTGACAAAAAGGTGACTGTATTCAATAGCAACTTTTTGCGTGTTTTAAAATAAGTAAGAGAATATATTTCAAATGTTTTACCACAAAAATTGAGAGATAAAAGACGTGACCATTGTGTTAATTATATTATTTTAATCATTCAAAATTGTTCACATATACAAAATGTTATAGCTTATTGTTATATTGCAAATATGTAGTTATGAATTTTTATGAAGTAATATAAATGCTAGTGGAAAATAAAGTATGCCCTTCATTCTGACTGATGTCTTATCCTCCTTTAAAGGATTGAATTCTAAGATAAATCTAGTAACGTTCTTCTCAAAGGAGTAGGCAAAGGCAAATTCCTTAAATATCCTTTCCTTGCCTGTCTCACAGGAGATCATTGTATTATAGGCTCATTAGTTAACCTTTCTTGATTCTGTCATGCAATGGTTCTCAACTTTCCTAATACTGTGACCCTTTAAGACATTTCCTCATGTTCTGACCCCCTAATCCTAAAATTCTTTTCATTACTACTTTGTAATGGCAATTTTGCTACTCTTATGAATTACAATGTAAATTCCTGTGTTTTCTCATAGGGTTGTGAGAGTGGCAACTCAGAAGTTGAGAACCTCTTTAATTTCCCAGACTTCTGTTGGTCAAATCTATGTATTATATCCTGTGTCCCCATAACAGATCAAGGCAATTTTACATAGCTAGAATAAATAAAACTATACTATCATATAGAGCTATGATAATTAAGACTGTATTGTATGAATGGACACACACACAACACACACACACACACACACACACACACACACACACACACACACACCTGAAATATTTCTCATCATGAAGTAAACAGTGAGTTAAATGAGACACCTCACAAAGAAACTAACTTAAAGTGAATCAAATACATAATATAAAATATAAAATTTTACAAAATGTCTTTAAAACACATTGAATTCTTCATAATTAAAGGATAAGTCTTTAGAGTTCACAGAAAAGTGTAATGCGTATAAGAGTCAATTCATAAATTGAATTTTGTTAAGAGAGAACATTGATATTCTAAGAAAAGCTTCATAAACTGAAAGAGGAAAAGGAAAAATAAAGAGTGTAGAGAAATATCAATAGGACACATGTACAGCATCGTAATACCTGGAGTACATAAAGGATTCTTAAAACTCAAAACTGACCATACAAGTCTCTGATCCAAGATCTGAAGAGCAGAGCATTGGCTAATGGCTAGTAGACCAATGCCAAGTTATTTTGCACCATTGACAGGAATGCTTAACACTGCAGCAAATTGATGGAAATCGTCTGTTTCTTGACTGCATACATGTCCATTTACTGGTTGTGATAGTGTACTATTGCTTTTCAGATGAGACAAAAATGAGACACAAAGAATCTGTATTATTTATTCCAAACGCATGTATCATATCAAGGTAATTTGTTTATTTAAAACACTTTAGGGGCTCCTACATAACATACTAAGTATTATAAAAACATTTGAAGATGTGTAAAAATTTAAGTGTATGAATGTATACACCCTTCAAACTATAAATAATATTAAAGAATTGTAAAATATTTAATCATCTCATGTAAAACTTTATCAAGTCCTCTCCATACCCACCAGGCTTAGGGAGCATACTCATTGTAAAATATCTTTAGGAGTTATTGTTTCCTTTAAATATTCTAAAGTAAAAGAGCCTTGAGAAATTTTTTTTATATTTTTAATTGGTTATTTTATGTACATTTCAAATGTTATCCCTCTTCCAGGTTTCCCCTCTAGTAACCCCCTATTCCATCCTTGTCCCCCCTGCTTCTATGAGGGAGCCACCCACCCACCCACTCACTCCTGCCTCACCACTCTAGCATTCCCCTTTGCTGGGGCATCAATCCTCCACAGGACCAAGGGCCTCCCTTCCCACTGATGCCCTACAAGGCCATCCTCTGCTACATATGCAGCTGGAGCCATGGGTTGGTGGTTTAGTTCCTGGGCACTCTGGAGGGTCTGGTTGATTGATATTGTTGTTCTTCCTATGGTGTTGCAAACCCCTTTAGCTCCTTTAGTCCTTCCCCTAACTCCTCCATTGGGGTCCCTGTGCTCAGTCAGAGCATTTGCACCTGTATTGGTCAGACTCTGGCACAGTCTCTCAGGAAACATCCATACCAGGTTCCTGTCAGCAAGCACTTCTTGGCATCAGCAATAGTGTCTCAGTTTAGTTTCTGCATATGGCATGAATCCCTAGGTGGGACAGTATCTGGGTAGCCTTTCCTTCAGTTTCTGCTCCACTCTTTGTCCCTGAATTTACTTTAGACAGCAATAGTTCTGTGTTAGTATTTTTGAGATGGGTGGGTGGCCCCATCCCTCAACCAGGGGACGTGCCTAACCTCTGGATATAATTTCTATATGTACTCTCTCCCCTTTGTTGGGTATTTCACCTAAAATCATCTCCGTTGGGTCCTGGGAGCCTCTTGCTTTCCAGGCATCTGGGACTTCCTACTGGCTACTCCCAGTTCCCCATATCCCACTGTTACATACCTCTGTTCAATTTCCTGACCCTCTCTACTTCTCCCCTGTCTTTGTTATCAGATCCTTTGTTTATTTCATTTTAAAGGGGATATTTTGGGTTTTGTATCCTGATCCTACTTCAGTGTCTGACCCCGATGGAATAATAATGCACTGATGTATGAATTGATAAATTTGTCATTAATACAAATCCTGATCACTTAGACTCATTCAGAAAAATGATCATCCATTTCTACTTACATCTGAGGAGGAGGAAGCAATCTTGAAAGCATCCACTGCCCTGAATCCTCAAGTGTGCACCGAGTGTCAGAGATGCAGAGTTTCTCATTCAATCACAAGCTATTATTTTAAATGAAAAAGTAAATTTGGACTCTTACAGACACAGTTAATATTTATCTTTGTCTAGTTTTTAACCATATGATTTTATTCCAAATATTATTTGTTTGTTTTTTTTTAACTCCAGAGAAAGTGTAACTAGCTCTGACATTTGTGATACAAATGTAGGGACACAGGGACTTTTTAAAATATAATTTAAGAGAAAAATTTACAGTTAGTAGATGATGCTAATGCACAGACGTATATCATTTTCTTAGGCAGGGTTGTTGGCTGTTGGCAGAGTCTAAAGCCTCCTGCCCATCACAGTGACTGTGGCATTTTCATAAGAGACCCTTCTCTTTGGTCCCACACACACCTTTTTCTAGGCAGTAGCTCTCAATAGTCCATCTAAGTATAGATTGTTGGCCTATCCCCTCTATGGTGTGACCCAACCATTTTCATTTTCTACTTTACAGAAGATACTGGGACCATAAGCCCAGTCACTGTGAATTTAGAAACTCTACAACAAAATGATTAATTTCTGTTCCTTTTAAATTTTTGTTTGTATTTTTCAGAGTCGTATTTTGTAAGAATGAAACTCACACTGACTTTTGTTTAAGGTTAAACAAATACTACCTGAAACACTTAACCTAATGATTTTTTTTTAAAGATTAATTTTATTTTATGTTGCGGGAAATATTAAAAAAAGAGAAGTGGCAAGTTCCCACACTAGTACCAGCGGGCCACAGAGCTCCCACTGGGTGATCTCAGCTCAGTCGTCTCTCTGTGCTGAAGCTCAGTTCCTTGGTGGATCTCTGCCACCAGGTCCATGCAATAACTGCCCACCCCACGGTCTTAAGAATATAGTTAACCAGTCAGATTTACGTATCAATAAAAACACAATTTACAAGATGCCAATACAATAATTTCAGAGCCAATTGATTATGATAAAAGCTGCCCACCTAGATTAGACAAATTATCCCAAAATTCTAACCTTTATGATATCATAACAACCTGTGGCCGGTCATAGCCACACTGATTCACGCCCACTGCCATCTTCTATCCTCCTCCTCTGACTGAGACACTCCTGTCTCTCCAACTCTTAGCTCCGCCTCCCTGTTCCATGTCCAATCACAGGGCTCCTAATGTCCTAATGTAATTGGACAGGGAAAATCCTGCGACAAGTATGATTACATTGTAATTGTCTTCAGACACACTAGAAGAGGGCATTAGATCACATTACAGATGGCTAGGAGCCTCCATGTGGTTGCTGGGAATTTAACTCAGTACATCTGGAAGAGTAGTTAGTGCTTTTAACCGCTAAGCCATCTCTCCAGGTTTCCAAAAATTCTTAGTATCAGCATTCAAACTCAAAATTAGTCTTTGAATGGGGAAATGGCAACAAGAAGCTCCTGACTAATCATCTGCTGTTTCCCACAGCTTATTACCACTTTCCTCATTCCAGCAAGCTGCGCAAGGCCAAGCCCTTGACCTCTCAGTTTGACTCTAACTTTGGATCACTGAATAATCAATCTGCAGAATGATAAGGAGAACACATAGCCATCCCAGGGAGGCAGGGTGCAAAAGTCTTTACAGAAAATTCAGAAAGACTTTGCCTTTGAACATTTTTAGTCTGTAAAAATAAATTCAGTCTTTATTATCTAGCAATTTAAAATGGAAGAAAATTATTAAAATAAAACTCCAAAGCTAAATTATTTCACTACATTTGTTAACTGGATGTTGTTATTCTGAAAATCATGTTTTAAAATTATAATATAATTATATCAGTTCCCAATTATAGAATTTATGAAGGTAGTTACTTAAGTAAAATCTTTTGAGCTTACTTTATTATCATGAAAACATAGTTTTGAATGGTTCTATAACTGTAAAAGTCAGGACACTGAAATGTGGGAGTCTAGTATTTGTATTGTGAAATTAATTAGAAAATAAATTTCTTTACTATTTAATGTTTTGTTATGATTATAATGTTATATATTCTATGCATAATTCCATTAGCAAATAATTATTATGTAATATGTTATAAAATAAATTCTATGATTGAAATATTAACCATTTTGGCATAGAAAATGTGCTTACCCAACTATTTTGTGTTTCAAATACTCGAGGCCAGTTATGTTGGTGGACACCCTAGCAGTACATTGTGAATTAAAATGAAATCAGAATTGCATCTCTCTGAAAATATCACTCTATGCACACTTTCCTATTCTAGACAGGAATATTGAATAATCTTTTATCTATAAAAAGTTCCAAGGCTTTTGTGTATCCTGAAATCACTGATATTGAACCCCAAACATTCTGTAGCTTTTGTATATACCTTGCATTGTTGGCAGTTACAGAAAAATTATGTGTTGATAGTTTAAGTTTCTTCCTTGTTATAGTCTCTAGTGCATCTTTGGACTCATCACTGCTAAACTTGAGGCTACTATAAAGTAAGTTAAGGGCTCCTGAAAACAAGTACTGGTGTAAGAAGACAATTTGGTTACTAATGGATGCCTGAGGGCTCATGTTCTATTCAAATGGCATTACAACAGGTAGGGAGTCATTCAGTTAGTATAAGTAGCACTGCACTCTTGATCTTAGTGTTTTACAGACTTGACTCACAAACTCTGAGACACACTGCTCCGGGCTCTAAGACCTAGGGATTTATGGCTCAAGATCAGAGAAATCAGAGGCTTGCAGTGCTAAAATACAAGCCTTGCATCTTTAAAGCCAGAGTCTTAATCAGATACCATCTCTGAGAAATAGAGGTTTATTTCTCCGAATAACTAAAGACTTGTGGCTGCACTCAGGTCAAATCATATTTCTCTCTACTTTGAATATCAGTAAGCCAGCACTCAATGGCTATTGCCCTAACTACTGTGCTATGGATACTAGGGACTTAGGTTCTTAACAACATATCAGGCTCACCTTCTCTATGCTACCCACAGGGCCATCTAGAAAGATACTTCACTTCCTACTATAAAGGAAACTGTGATTAAATGGATCTCAAAGGATTAAGCAATGTCTTTAAATAGTAAGAGAAACATTTATCTCCAGCATCACAGATTTTCCAACAGGCAGACTCCTGAATCCAGTCTAGGACAGATATGTGTATAGTCTCTTCCAAACTCCATAAAACTAAACAAGAGGTTGTTTGATTCTGGTACAGGTCCTTGAAGAGGCTAAGATAAACCATAGCTTATGCCTCTTCATAGCTGTTTCCTCTTCATAGAAAGACTCTGTGGCAATATTTTATGTTATATTTATATAAATATAATTAATATAATTAATTTTAAATATAAAATATAAATATTTTATATTTACATTAAAATAAATATATTTTGTTATATATGTATAATATTTATTCATTCATATAATATATAATATTTATATTAAGTGTATGTTTATATATTTCTTTGACTAATATTTTATTAGTCAAATAAATATTTTTTAACTTTGGTATATATATATATATCCCATTATCTAAATATCATGTTAAGGGTAGAGCAGTTTTCTGAAAAAAAAAAAATACGATATGTTATTCAATTTCACAAATAAAAATACCTGGACAAATATGCTTAAACCTTTGATAGACATAATCTTAAATACTTAAATTGTACTTGTCTCTTGTGAAATTGTATCTTATTTTATAGGTTGATGGTGTTTTATAGCATGAAATTAAAATGAAAGCAAGGACCTAGAAGAAGAAAAGAGAGAAAGAAGAAAGAATGTCAAGATGGAGCTCTGAGAGCTGGTTGGAGGCATCATTGAACAGGAGAACATATTACACAAGCTTCATACAGAGTTTGAATCCTAGCATTCACATGAAAAGCAGGCCATGGTTATGTGTGTCAATCATAATGCTCAGGCACTGTTGGGGATTCCTAACTATCTGCCAGACACAAGTTCAAGGAAAGACTCTTTCTCAAAATACCAAGGTAAAAAGGAAGGAAGCAAGACACCTGCCCCCAACCATTCTCTCTATCCTCTTCATGCATTCCAGAGAGTATGTGCATGCAAGCCTACACACATGCACACACACACACACACACACACACACACACACACACACACACGAACATGCACACAGACTCATGCTTGCACACACACATGCAAAACAAAGAATGAAAAAATAAAGAAAGGAGAGGTGGGTTTCTTACATTTAAAAGTGAAATATCTCCCTCAGGCTTATAGATTTGGACATTTGGTCCCCTCTTGGTCAGTCCCTTTTGGAGAGGTGACAGAACCTTTTAGAAGTAGAACTTGAATAGAGGAAGTATATTAAGAGAGCAGGCAGTGAAATTTAGAGCCCAGTCCCACTTCATGACTTCTCTTTCTACTAAGTGTTTTACTGAGATGGGAAGATATCAGCTGTCATTTGTATACCCTGCCAATACCATGAGCTGAATGCAGCTCTGCCTTGCCTGGTTTGATGGACGACACCACCAAAATCATTATTCTGATTTAACTTTGCTTTCCTTAGGTTGCTTCTTGTCAAACACTTGGTCACAGCAATGGCAAAAATAATTATTACAGAGAATGGAAGGAACACAGAGGCTATACAGAGGCTGTATCCAAGCAAATGGCTTGTCTCAGTAAACCATTCACTCTTCAAACACAAAAGGAAGGTTTTCAAAGTCTGTTTCAGTAAGGAAGAGACATGAGGACAAAGTTAGAATTCATTCTTGTCAGAGCAAAGTTTGGGAGTATTGTTAAATTCCCAGAATGGGCTAGGGGGAAAGTCCTAATGGATTTGGGGAACGACACGCCCATAGGGTGCTGCAAGCAAACTGTCTACTTGTAGACATGATTTATTTGCTATAACCAGCTGCACTGGACTTGGTAATTCATATCCACACAGAGGTTAGACTCCTGCCTTCCTGGAAAACAGCACACAATATTTAATGAATACAAGTCCAGGAATTAACTTAAGGTTCCTATTAGTAACGTAGTTACAGTGCTAATCTAATGAGAGGTATTTAAAAGATTTATATGAATCTTTATATCTCATGGATGCAAAGGAAACATTTTCAACTAAAAGACTTCTAAAGAAAAAGAATCTTAGAAAAGAAGTTAGAGGTTTAGAGCCAAGAAGAAGCTGGTATACAGGTTATTTAAAAAGAGCAAGGGGATTGCTAAGACTATCATGAGGATAGCCTCTCTCTTAACATGGATTTTTATTGCTTTATAAATAAGATGAATATCAAAATGATCATTACCCCTAGACACTGCAAAAGAGGGTACTTCATAGAAGATCACTTCAAAGTTCATGGCAGACAATTATACTGGAAGGTTCCTCTGTTTCAAGGTCCTAGTTGATATAGGTCTTTTCTGGTACCCTGTTTAGACTTAGATCTATCATTTCAATCCTGGCCTGCTGACTTGATCTCAGTCCTATATGTGCTACCAAACTATAATAACTGGTGATTTTCACAGTCCTAAACTTTTTCATATGAAAATCATCAAATCTTGTTTTAATAGATGTGCTATTGTTACAATAACTTGAGTCCAAATGTGGTCCAATCCTCTAAACCCAATTAGACCTGTGTGGCTGGCTACAAGTGAAAAGCTTGCCCTCCCAAAGAAGTTTAATGCACCTTACTACTGATAGGCTTTACTCTGGCTTGTGTAGAACACTGCCACTTGGATGGCATTAGAAGTGATTTGGTACTCTTGCAGTCTGACATATTTACATTTTTATTACTCTTCCAAATCTGCTAGATCCTGAAGTTATCTTCCAAGTCCAGCATTCAACTTTCTCAATACTTGAGGCAATGGCTGCCAGAGGAAATGCCTCTGTGATGCAGTTTGAGTTGCCCAGGGTTTTCAGTTGTGCCTAGATTTATAGTTACATTTAATCCAGCGATGTACTGAATTCATCTCCATGTGCTTTGTATTTCACAAAATCCATGCATTTGATTTTCAAAAGCACTGGCTATCTTCAGATGTACATATCTCCCCCAGTGGATGCCAAAATAGATTGTGTATCACTTGGATATCAGCACATATTTACATCATCTTCTGAAGACCTTTATATCTACCAACTGAGATTTTACCATAGCAGCATAGGCTAGTTATACCTGGCTGTTAAAGAAGGAATAAATAGAATAGAGTAACTTTTATAAAAGTGCCTAAAATTCTGCTTAAATCTAGGTCAGCAGTAGATATTAAACATATATATTCTATCTCCTCAGTAAGGAAGGGACGATGGTTGTAGAAAACTGAAGGTAGGATGCTGAGTGCTATGCATATTGCAAAGTAAAGTATGAAAGATAGCTCTACCTACTCTCTTGGTAGCAATTTTCTTTACCATTATATAAAGGAAAACATTATTCCCAGAAAAACAACTGACTATTGTGATCTGCAACAAAACAAAACAAAACAAAACAAAACTAAAAAACCTGTAAGAGATTTTATACTTAAGAAAATCACCATATCTAAGTACATCAACCTCTGTGTGTTTGAAGACAAGAAGTTGCCTGAGTTATGTGACCTTTCCCTTAACTAGACTTTAGCATAGGTCATTATTTCTTATTAATTCTATTAGCCTTGATTTCTATGTCAAAATGTCTGGCATAAGACTTTAAAGGAAGAGAGGTTAGTATTTCCCTTTTTTAGTTATCAAAGAATAAATTTATTAACAAATATCCTGTAGTGATATTTCATTGAAATGGCTAGTTTTTTCTAAATAAAATATTTATCTTTTTTTGTTTTTTATTACCTTTTTTACTAACTTATTAATTTACTTTACATCCTTATTGCAGCTTGCCCCTTCTATGCTGCTCCAAGCCTCTCCCTTTGACCTCCCCCAAGTCACTACTCCTCCACTTCTCAGAAAAGAGAAAGACTCCTATGGATATCAACCAGCCTTGCCATATCAATTTGCACTAAGAGTAGGCACACCTTCTTTTGAGGCAAGACAAAGCAGTCCAATTAGGAAAATAGATCCAAAGGTAAGCAACATAAGCCAGAGACAGCCCTTCCTCATGCTATAGGAGTCCCACATGAAGACCCAGGTGGACAACTGTAATTTGTAGAGGGTCCATGTGAATTTTCTCTGCTTACACTATGAGCCCCTATGGGCCTAAGTTAAATGATTCTGTAGGTTTTCCTGTAGTTTCCTTGACATGTCTGGCTCCTTCAGTCCTTCCTCCTCCTCTTCTACAGGATTCCCCAAGCTCTGCCTAATGTCTGGCTGTGGGTCTCTATATCAGTTTCTATCAGTTGCCTCTCAGATGACAGTTACGCTAGGCTTCAGTCTGAAAGTAAAGCATAATATCATTAATAGTATCAGAGGTCGATTCCCTCTCATGGCATGTGTCTCAACCTGTGTTATCTTTTAGACCTGCACATCTTGTAGGCAAGACAAATTATGAGTCTAAAGTTTTGTGGCTGGGTTGGTGTCTCCATCCATCCATTAGAGGTCTTGCCAGATTACAGGAAATCACTGTTTCAGGTTCCATATCCCCTGTTGGTAGGAGTTTTAGCTAGGGTTACCCTAATAGATTCCTAGGAGTTTGCCTTGTCTTAGGTTTCTGGCTCATTTCAGAGATGCCTCCCATTCTGGTTGTCTCTCCCAGGACTTGATAGGGATGGTCAGGGATGGGGGCAGGAAGGATGGGGTGAGGGGAGAACAGAAAGAAGGAAAAATTTGTCTTGAGTTTATCATTCTGGGAGATCTGCCCAGAGGTTTGCAGAGCTTATATCACAACTGGCAGAAATCAAGAGAGTAGATTTACAGAAGGGAGCCAGGTAAGATATGACCTCCAATGCTCTACTTCTTTAGGCATACCTTTTACTATCTGCACATAATGCCATAATATTTTAAAACTTCCAGGTTTTACACTATTGATTAGCACAGAGCCTAGTAATTTAACCAGCACTGGAAATGCTGTCACAGACAAATCCATAATGTGCGTCATGAATTTCCTAGACATTTCTTGATCCAATAAATTTGAAAAAATAATTATCACATGTGTGGTTGTATATACCTTGTCACACATATAGACGGAACCACACAGGTACAGAAGAGGGGAAGTTCTATTCTCCCAAGCTGTCTACAGCAACATTTCTAGAATATATGCTCTCTTTGTTGATTATGTACATGACTTTTGCGATGGTATAGACAGAGACAACAGGGCATAGGGGATGCTGTTTAATTCCATCACTAGAGACTAATATAGGCATCTTTTCTCCTTCTCATCCCACATCTGTCCCTCCCTTTCTCTTTTCCCTCTCTTCCTCCTCGCTTTTATTCACTTTTCATTCAGACAATTCTGTGTTGCCTATTTCTAGCTGAAGAAAACTATCTCCATTTTATTATCTCTCTACCTAAATTCCTGAAACACAGAATATTGAAAATAATATATTTTTGGCATGACTATTATCAGGTATCATCTGTTTCATAGATGGGTCCCAGGAGGAAAGTTAGTGTGAATTGTCTATCTCTAAATTTTACCTACTTCCATGCTTTGAAATAATATATTTTAAAAAGGAGCTTTATGTTTTACAAAGTGTATAATGTGGAAATCCAAAGAGAAAGGCAATAATTTAAATGCACATGTTTGGGTGACCCATTTTGAGATCCAGAGAGCCCAGGGCTGTGGGAAAATTTAGAAATCAGGTAACTTAACTTGGCTGTTGTGTCTCAATTAACCTGTTTGTATCAGTGTCTCTAAATTACAAGCAATTACAGAGCTGAGAAATATGCAATAGTTGAGACTAAAATTTTACTTCTTTCTTGATTTTTTCTTGTTTTATTTTTAAACATTACTTTATTCTTCTCTCATACATGATAGCACCTCCCTACACCCCTTCCACCACTTCCTCCATCTCTCCTCTCCTCTAGATCCACTCTTCCATTTCCCTTTAGAAAAGAGAAGCCCTCCCAGGGATGTCAACTAAACATGGCATAACAAAGTTTATGATTACGCACAAATTCTCATATAAAGGCTGGGTGAGGTAACCTAATAGGATAAAAAAAAGTTCCAAGAGAAAGGAAGAATCAGATACAACACAATTCTCACTGTTAGGAATCCCACAAGAAGGCCAAACTATACAACCACAACATATATGCAGAAATATATGCAGAGGACTTAGTGCAAACACCTGTAGACTGTAATTATCTGTTCAGTCTCTGTGAGCCCCCAGGATTAGTCCTGTTTTGTTGACTCTGTACACTGTGTTCTCTTGAAATTCTCAACCACTCTGGTTCCTACAATCATCCTCCCCCTCTTCTGCAGGTTTTCCAAGCTCTGCCTAATATTTGCCTATGGGTCTCTATGCATTTGTTTCCATCAGTTGCTAGACTCATCCATGCTGTAGCAGTAAGAAACATTTCCTTGACAATTATTTTTGCTAGTCATGTTTAGTTCTATTCTACGTCTCTCAGGACAGTCTCTAGTCCTTGGTTATCCAGGCAGCTGTAGGTGTGGACCTTAAGTTAGACCAGACATTAGTTGGACACTCCCAAAAGTTCTGTGTCACCATTACTCCAACATATCTTTCAGGCTGGACACATTGTAGATCATAGGTTTTGTGGCTCGGTTGGTAACCCAGTACCACCACTGTAAACCTTGCCTGGTTAGAGAAGATGGCCTGGTCATGCTCTGTATTCACAAAGTGCAAATAAATCTCATTCAATTGTAGAGAGCTTCATTAAAAGATGGGGAAAAATTCAGTCAATCTTTATATCTCCAAACCTAGGCTCTCCAATTCTGATAGAGCGAATATGGTTAAAGAAAAAGAAAAGAAAAAAGAAGAAAAGAACGAAGTACACTTTCTACCAAAACACTGGTTTTCAATATGTTTTTGCCAATCTAATCTTTCACTGCATCATTTGCTCATTTTGATATTTTCATCTGTGAAAGCTAATAAGAAAATCTCATGTTGAACCAAGTGAGCACAAAACACTTGCGTCATTGCAAGAGGTAGGAAGGCCTGTAACCTAGGCGCCTCCTTGGCTCCCCAATGTTTGGAAATATTGTATTGATGCACAGACAGCTAATATCCATTTGTTTTATGGGGACTGCCTATCGTATATTTGTTATTAGTCTTACAAGCTTACAGAATCTGACCCTAGTGCTTACTCAGACCAGCAATTTTTCTCTAACAAAATATCTTTCTCAGATTATTTTAATCATTATTGATAAAAAATATAATAGTAAGGAAGTCTTTGTTTCTTTTGGAGACACAAAAAGTATCTAATATTTTAATCTGTTGCACTAAAAATAGCTGAAAATGGAATTTCTTTGCCAAGGAAACAGAAATATGGTGATGACATTGGAATAAGTAAGAAATTCTAAAAGAAAAGATAAACATTATGACTTAGAATTGTGTTGTTTATGTTTGATATCTGTATAGTGCTGTCCACAAAAGAGAAATGAAACCAAGGAATGAACAGCTCAAGGATAGCTGCATCGTTTAGAGATTTTTCTCTGTAGGAACAACAGCGAAAGCCATCAAAATGAGTGATCTCTCCATACAACAGTGTGGGTGATAGGAATAATATTTCATTTCAGAATAACTCATGATTATTCTCAATGGCCTCCAAAACCTGTAAGCATTTTATATTGCTTAACTCTAAATGTACTATTGTAGGGAAAATTTTTACTAATGTGCTTATACAAGCAGCACTGTGAGAGAAGAGAGAGATGTAGAGACAACATGGGCTTTTTAAAGCCATCAGGAGATGTCCATAGGCAGTGAACAGTAGCAGAGTAAGTGTTGGGAGAATAGAACTTTGGTCAGATAGCATGAAACTGAAACTCACTAGCCACAGAAAAAGATCATTTCTACTCTGCCATTGCCAGAGATAAGCTTATGGGATGTCAGTGTGTTCTGTGGAACCCTTGTCCCGAGGGGACAAGATGGTGAATAGGTAGGAAGTTTGCCATACTGTCTCAAAGTCTAAGTAGAAGAAAGCCCTGACATGTAAGTATTATTTTTCTTTATTTCACCAAAGGCAAGATTATAAATATTTATGGAATTCTGGAAGGTCGGTGACTTTGACTACAGGAATCCTTCTTATATTTAAGGCACATTGAGTAGAGCTAATTGAATTACTAAGACTAATATTCTTTCATCTGTCAAAATGGTTCAAATACAATTCAAAGAGAAGGAGAACAATATCACAGGGACAAATTCTGACCAAGGGCCTAATATGTTCTAGATGTCATGCCTTATATTAGTAAATGTTTCATTATTATTATTATTATTATTATTATTATTATTATTATTATTATTGGTTTAATTTTGTGCATTGTTACAGCAATCTTAATTTTTATATCATGAAGAAAGATTTGGTGACTGTCCTCTCTCTTCTATAATCATATTTTTTCTTTTCCACATACATATTTCTACAGGAGGTTCTCTCACCACCCATATGATTCCTGACCATATTTTACTTTCCTCCTCTCCCATTCCTTTTTTGTTTCACAAAATACTGATATTCATCATCCCCCAAGGCATATAAACTGAATTTTACACAACCAGAACATGTGTCCTGTCATCTCTGTGCCTTGTCTGTGACAAAATGAAGTGTATACATGTCAGAAACTAGGACTCAATCTAGGATGATCAGTCTTCCCACTCCTAAGTAGCAGCAGAAAATAGAATTGTGAGTGAAGACAACTTACTCATTGGACCCATATAAGAACTGAAAAGATGTGCTGAAAGAATGACAATATTTTTTGTAATTATGTGCAACAAACAAGGAAGAACTAATAACATTGGGAGCAACCTGTTATGCCTGTGGTAGAGGGAGTACACAAATCCTCAGTAACAGAAATTAAGGTCAATAAGATGTCAGAGGCCCACTTTTAAACGAGTATCAGTGATGCTGGAAGATGGCTCAGCAACGAGGACCTATTGGGAATATCCAGAAGAGCCAACATCTGTTCCTAGCACCCACACCAAGCTGCTGTCACTCACTTGTGATTCTAGCTTCAGTGAATCCCATGCTTTCTTCTGGCCTTCTATGGCCACTACACACACGTGGCACATACCCAGTACCACATATGGACATGGTATAAATTACACATATTGTATATATGCACGAATATAAATAAAAGTAAATCCTGTTAAAGAAATATTACTGATTTTATGAAGGACTCCAATAAAATAGACACAAGAAAGCTACAGAAGTATATAAAAACTTAAGGATACTGGAAAGGAAATTGAAAATGAAGGAAATTTGAGCAAGAACACTACATTATAAAGAAGGACAAACAAATTCTGGAAATAAAATAATTTAATTTCTCTTTAATTCTCCATTTAATCATTTCATTTCTCCCCCACTCTTCCTATCTCTCTCAGAATTTTGGTCTCTTTATATTCTTGAATAAAGCCTGCTTTGTCTGTATAATATTAGCTTGATATATGTTATCAGGGCTATTTAGTATCAGCTAACCAATTGGTGTGCTGTTTGTGCTCTGAGCGTTCCTTAGTAGTCTATAGTTCTTTGTGTAGAGTTGAGGCCTCTGGGACATTCCTGTTCAATTTTGGCATGTCTGCTTACGTTATCTTAGTTCAGCTCATGTTAGGTATATATATTAGAGGTATTTTATTGGTGTATCTCCTGATATTACTAGCAGACACATTTTCACAGCAAACTCCCCGTCCTTGTGGCTCTTATAACCTTCTGAACCTCTTCTACAAAAATCCCTGATCTCATGTGCCAGAGATGTTTTGTATATATACTCACTGGGACTGGGCTCCACAACTCTTCATTATGATTGACTGTGGTTCTCTGTAAAGCTCTCTGTCTGTTGCCATGGAAACTTTCCTTCATATGTGAATACATACCATGGAATAATGAAAAGAACCAGGAAAGTAAAGATACATTGCAAGTTTAGTGGGTGGGGAAGTAATCAACAACGTTTTCCCCCCATGTGCTGAGATTAAAATATTCTGACAGAAGCTACTTAGGTGAAAAAGCATTGACTGTGGCTCGGAGTTGCTGACTATAGTCATAGTCCATGGTAGTTGGGAAGTTCTGGCAACAAGAACTTGTCAAATCATATTCACGATTAAGAAGCAAAGAGTGATGAGATTTGTGCTCAGTTCATTTTCTCCTTTCTAATTAGACCAAGATTCCTTCATAGGTAATATTTTCAACTAAAGTGAGTATTTGCTCACAATCAATGTAATGAAGATAATCCCCTACAAACATGTCCACGTTATTCTAGGTTTCATTAAATTGACTATTTTTACCATTACTACACTTGAAGCAATCCCATTCAAATAAGAGACAAGACAAGAAAGGATGCCCACTCTCCCCATATCTATTCAATATAGTACTCAAAGTTCTAGCTAGAGAAATACAACAGCAAAAGGATTTGAAGGGGATATAAATTAGCAAAGAAGAAGTCAAGGTATCACTATTTGCAGATGATATGATAGTATACATAAGCAACCCCAAAAATTGTACCAGAAAACTCCTATGCCTGATAAACAACTTCAGCAAGTGGCTGGATATAAAATGAACTCAAACAAATCAGTACTCTTTCCCTACACAAAAGATAAATGGGCTGAGAAAGAAATTAAGGAAACAACACCCTTCACAATAGTTACAAATAATATAAAATATCTTAGTGTAATTCTAAGCAAGCAGTGTAATATCTGTATGACAAAACTTCAAGTTTGAAGGAAGAAATCGAAGAAGAAATCAGAAAATGGAGAGATCTCCCATGCTCATGGATCAGTAGAATTAACATACTAAAAATGGTCATCTTACCAAAGCAATCTATAGATTCAATGTAATCCTCATGAAATTCCAACTCAATTCTTCACACAGGTAGAAAGAGAAATTCTCAATTTCATAGGAAAAAAAAAAAACAAACAGGATAGCATAAGCAATTTTTAACAATAAAAAACAAACTGGGGAATTACCATCCCTTACCTCAAGCTATACAATGGAACAATAGTGATAAAAATTGCATGGCATTGCTACAGAGACAGGCAGGTTGATCAATGGAATAGAATTGAAGAACCAGAAATAAAACCACACACTTATGAACACTTGATCTTTTCCAAAGAAGCCAAAAATATAAAATAGAAAAAAGAAAGCATTTTCAATAAATGCTGCTGGTCTAAGAGGCAATCAGTATGTAGAAAAAAAGTGAAAATAGATCCATATTAGTCACCTAGCACAAAGCTCAAGCCCAAGTGGATGAAGGACCTCAACATAAAACCAGATACACTGAATCTAATGGAAAAGAAAGTGTGAAAGATTCACGAACTTATTGGCCCAAGGGGAAATTTCCTAAACAGAACTCTAATGGCTCAGGCTCTAAGGTCAAGAATTGATAAATAAGATGTCATGAAACTGGAAAGCTTCTGTAAAGCAAAGGATAGAGTCAATAGGACAAATTGACAACCTAAGATTGGGAAAAAAATCTTCACTATCCCCTCCTATAATACAGGATTAATATAAAAAATAGATAACGAATTCAAGAAATTAACCTCCAAAAACTCAAACAAACCAAACAAAAAAGGTATAGAACTAAACAGAGAAGTCACAACAGAGGAATATTGAATGGCCTGAGAAGCACTTAAAGAAATGTTCAAAGTGTTTAGTGATCAGGGAAATGCAAATCAAAACGAACTTACACCAATTAGAATAGCTAAGATCAGTTGGTGAGGATGTAAAGAAAGAGGAACACTCCTCCATTGCTGGTGGGATTGCAAACTGGTACACACATTCTGGAAATAAATCTGTCAGTTTCTCAGAAAATTGGAAATAGATCTAGCTGAAGACCCAGCTATTCCACTCTTGGACAAATACCCAAAAGATGCTCTACCATGCCACAGGGGCACATGTCCCACTATGTTCATAGCAGCCTTATTTGTTATAGCCAGAAGCTGTAAACAACTCAGATGTCCCAAAAGGGAACAATGGATACAGAAAAGGTGGTTCTTTTTCATAATGGAATACTACTCAGCTATTAAGAATGAGGACATCATGAGTTTTGCAGGCAAATGGATGGAACTCGAAAATACCATCCTGAATGAGGTAACTCAGACATAAAAAGATATGCATGGTATATAGTCAACAACAAGCAGATATTAGCCAAAAATGTACAAAATACCCAGGACACAATCCACAGAACCCAAGAAGGTTAACAAGCAGAAGGGTCCACATGAGAATGTCTCAATTCCACTTGGGAGGGAGAAGAAAACAATCATGGGAGGTCAGAAGAAGGGAGGGACCTGGGTGGAAGAAGGGACAGACAGGAGAAAGGGGAAACATGATTAGGTATTGTTGGGGGGAAACAGGATTGAGGCCCTGAATGCTAGTAGAAAGAATGGAAAAAGGCAACCTTGGGAGGTAGGAGGTGGGAGTGGACCCTCTAGGATGTACCAGAAACCTGGTAGGTGAAGACTCTCAGGGAGGAGGTAGACTCTCAGGACTCAAAAGGAGGAGCAATAAATGAAATGCCCAGCAATAGGGAGAGGGAACTTGTAGAGTCCATCTCCAATAGAAAGACAGGGCATCAAGTGGAGTGATGGGGTTACTATCCCACAGTCAAAACCTCTGACCCAGAATTATTCCTTTCTAAAAGAACTGCAGGGACAAAAATGAAGAAGAGACTGAGGGAAAGGATGTTTAGTGACTGGGTCAAACTGGGATCCAGCTCAAGGGGAGGCTCCGGGGCCTGACACTTACTGATGTGCTTACAAACAGGAACCTAGCATGGATGCCCTCCGGAAGGCCCAACAAATAAGTGAAAGAGTCAGATACAGATACTTTCACCCAACCAGTGGACAGAAGCCGGGAACACCTGGGGTTGAATTAGGGAAAAGCAGGAAGAGTTGAGAAGGAGGGTGACCCCATAGGAAGACCAGCAGTCTCAACTAACCTGAATCCCTGAGATCTCTCAGACACTGAACCACTAACCAGGCAGTATACACTAGCTGATAGGAAGCTCCCGCCATAGACATAGCAGAGGACTGCTTGGTCTGTCCTCAGTTAGAAAAGATGCACCTAACCCTTGAGAAACTTGAGGCTTCAGGAAATGAAAACGTCTGGTGGAGGGTCAGGGTGGGAGTGGGAACATCCTTTTGGAGACAGAGGAGGAGGAATGAGATGAAAGGGGGATAATAACTGGACTGTAAAAAACGATTTAATAATAATAATAATAATAATAATAATAATAATAGTAATAATAATTTTTTAAAAAGAAAAAATAGTGACATTTTAATGAAAATAGAGATACTTTAAATTGTTACACTAACCTAACATGCTGAAAAAATACCTTTCATAATGATTCAAGATTTTAATTTTTATACATGTGTTTATGCATATTGTCATGGTTAGTGTTATGAAATTAGAAAAAAATAACCACGAGAAGAGACTTAAGAAATGGTTGGAAGGGTTGAATATGTGTGACATAAAGTTGGAAATAGAACGACTCAGGTACAGTTTGCTACAAGTTGAGTGAGAACAAGGGAATGGGAAAAAGGAGTAGTGGTAGAGAACAAAAGAGCATGTATTAATGTCAGACAAAATTCATTGCTTTGTATATCAACTAAAAAATAAGTAGAAAGAGAGAATAATAAAAACACACTTAAAGTAACAACTTTATACACCTGAAGAATAATTAATTTTTAATTTCATCACATGAGGAAGTTTGCTAAAAACCAAAGTATTTGAAACTTACTATTTAATAATAATTGTATTTATTACGTTTATCAGTAGAAACTTATAAATTCTGTCCCAGTACTCTACCAGAAGTAGTTACAGTCTTAGGTGCGGTGAAAGAGAGAAAGGTGGAAAGAGATGAGAAATATTTTTAGAAGGAGAAGGAATAATCAATGGAGAAAGAGGAGGAGAAAGATTATTAGAAAGAGAGGAGAAAGAACAGAGATGGAAGGGCGTTGTTTAACAAACTGAGCATCTCATTATGGTTTTTTAGCTATTCACAGCTTTTGATATTTTCATATTGACACTATATATATATATATATATATCAATTGATATATATATATATATCAATAATATATATATTAATTGATATATATATATATCAATAAGATTATATGAAGCATGTGTTACTCTGAAAATGCAACAATACTTTGGTATGTTTGTATCTCAGAGACTGACGAATCTTTATTTATCTGGCATCTCTGTAGTCTAATATGAGGGGAAATAATATGGCAGAGTAGAAATAAGCAATACACAGTTGATATCGGGGGAAATCCTCTAGATAGATAGCTCCCTGATGTAGCATAAGCATACATTTATTGTGAGGTAATGAGTACTTCTATTCAACTACAAGTACCTCCTGAGAAGTTGTAGATCCAACTTTGGAACCAAGCTCAGCTAGACTTAAGATCTAGTTCTGCAACTTCCTATGTGCTCTCAGGAAAGTACATACTGCATAAAACTGATTTACTGAGACTTGGTTTGGTTACTGAAATACTTGGACAACATCTGTTGTTGATTAATAACATTTCTCTTTCTAAAAATGTGTTATAACTCTCATTCCATTCTTCTCTTTTCTCTCTGTCACATAGCAAAGTATACACACACACACACACACACACACACACACACACACAGTGACAGAGAGAGACAGACAGACAGAGAAATCCTTAAATAGTTGTCTTTCTTAGATGAGTAATATTATTTTATTCACTTCATTTACAAATAAAATTCTTTCATGCACTTAATTGAAATTTTTAGATTATCTGCCACATATCACTGAGAACTGCACATTCTGAGGATACTTGTCTTTATTTTACTGGAACTTGTCCTTGAAGGGAGCTGGATAATCAGTAATATACATAGCAGAGTTAAATGTTATATGAGTCTATGGAAAGTAAAACAGCGTAGGATGAGTGAAATTCTGTGTTCAGTGATGACTGTAAATTAGCCACTCACATAATTTCTTCCTGAGATGATGCTGTTACAGTACTTCATGAACTGGTGGAAAGAAGACAGATCATGTGTAGCTTGCTTGCAGAATACATCTATAAAACAAGAAAGGATCTGAGTTCAAACCACAATAGTGCCCCAAAATAAAAATAAAGTTGAGTGAGTCAAGTGTATAACTGAAGGCCAACTAATCTGTAGTGCAAAATTCAACAGGCTGAACGAACAGTGCATGTGGTAATTTTAAAAGCTTCAGACCTATTAGGGTATCATAAAACTGTGTGGTGGGAGTAGCAAATAACAACAGGGTTCTATCCAGAAAGCAAGGCAGATTCCATCCAGTTTCACACTTGGAAGGGCCTGACTCTCAGAGTAATTAATTAGTTAATTAATTAATTAATTGCTCTGAGGTCATCTTCTTGAATGTATTAAATATTTTTTCGAAATTGTGTTAACTGCATATTCCAGTGTGTCTTGAGCTAAGGCATAGCGACATTCAAACCATTTAAGATTACATTCCATGGGCAATTTCATTTCTCACTGATCCCATACTTAGGTATCAAGACATGCACACAGAATATGGAGAGTCAGAGTTTTTACTGGCCTATATGCACTTAATTTTTAAAATATCTTGTTTTTAAGTTTATGAGTTTTAAATTTTAAGTTCTTCCTACTTGTATAACTAGGTAAAATAGGCATACCATACCTTCAGGGACCAGAAGAGGGCATGGATCTCTTGGAATTATCATTAATAAGAGTAGAGACAGTGTTGTGGGTGCTGTGAATTGAAACTAGTGCTTTTAACTGTGAACCATCTTTCCAGCCAGATATATGTTCTCATTTTTAAAATCATCTCCTGATAGGATTTAAGAAGTGACACTGCATAATCTGGTCCATGTTGCAACTGAATATTCTGCTGTTATCTTGGACAATAGTGAGAGAGTGGAAAAGGGATGAGAAAACATCTTACCAAGGAGAGATGAGGGCTCAAACCAGATACTAGAACAGTCAGTGAAAATTTGTTAGATTTGAAGTCATATGGGAAGGTTATGGGAAAGTCTGTGAACCACACAAATATAAGTTTGAAAGCTCTGTAATTGTGAACTTGCAATCTGTTGTGCTACATGGATATTATGTTTAATAAAATTTAAAGAAATTTCAACATCACGGTAAAACAATCATTTGCATAGTGTGACCCTATGTGTGAAGAATATAAAAGGTGACACGCTATCTCCTTTAAAAATCATGTATGAATATTTCTGGAAGATTATACAAGATGAAAATAGCTATGTTAGTCTCTTCAAGAGATGGACAGAAAGTGAATAGATAAAGAATTACATTCTGAAGGCACTTTCATAATTTTTAGTGATATAAATATAATAAATAAATCTGTCTCAAATTAGTTTATGACTTTGGTGTGGATTTTTAAATGTCTGCAATTCAGTGATAATATGAAAATGAATAGCTCACAGAAGAAGGAATACAAGTGGTCAGTAAATAGTTTTAAAGTGTTCAATATATTTGGCCATCAGGTAAACGGAAATTGAAATTACTTTGAGATTCAATTTTATTTCAAACAGAATAGCTATAATCAAGAAAATAAATGATAAAAAAGATGCTAGTGAGAATTTGAGGGGGAAAAAAGGATCTCATATGTATTTCTTGTGAGAGTATAAATTGGCAGCCACTTTGTAAATCAGTGTGTTTCCATTTATATATGTAAACTGGCATCTCCTCCCAGAAGCCCACCCTTCCAGTTCCTCACCATCTCTCTTCTTTGTCTCTGCACATCTTGTAGGCAGATTATATTTTAGGTTGAAAGTTTTGTGGGTGAATTTCTGTCCTCATCCCTCCACTGGAGGTTCCACCTGGCTACAGGAAATGGCCACTCAAAGCTCCATATCCCCCAACTTCTAGGAGTTTCAGCAAGAGTCACCCCCATAAGCACACTGGGGGTCTCCTTCACACCCAGGCTCTGGCAAGTCCTAAAGATGCTTCCCCTCCCCTTCCCACCACCAATTTCATTTTTTTCTCTTCTGTTCTCCCTACACCTGACCAAACCCCCAGCCCTACCACTCAGCTCTCCTCCCCATACCCTCCCCACTGAGTTCCCTCCCTCCCTCCATCTCTGATATATATTTTATTTCCTCTCATGAGAAAGAATCAACCAGAATCCCTTGGGCCTTTCTTGTTATTTGGATTCTCTGGGTCTGTGGATTGTAGCACAATCCTGTGCTTTATGGCCAATATCCACTTGTAAGTGAGATCATACCATATATGTCCTTTAGGGTCTGGATTATCTCACTCAGGATGATTTTCCTTGTTCCATCCATTTGCCTTCAAAATTCATGATGCCCTTGTTTGTAATAGCTGAGTAGTATTCCATTATGTAGTAGAAACACATTTTCTTTATCCATTCTTCAGTTGAGGGACCTCTACTTTGTTTCCAGTTTCTGGCTATTATGAATAAAACATAGATGAGCAAATGTCTTTGTGGAACATCATTTGCATATGCCCTGGAATGGTATAACTGGTTCTTGAGGTAGAACTGTTCTCAGAAACTGTCATTTGATTTCCAGAGTGGTTGTACAAGTTTGTACTTCCACGAGCAATGGAGGAGTGTTCCGTTTGCTCCATATCCTCACCAACATGTGCTGTCCCTTTAGTTTATGATCACAGTCATTCCAATGGGTGTGAAGTGGAGTCTCAGAGTTGTTTCAATTTGCGTTTTCCTGATGATCAAGAATATTGAATACTTTCTGTTTCTCAACCATTAGAGACTACGTCTGTTGAGATTTCTCTGTTTAGCTCTGTACCCTATATTTTAATTGGGTTATTTTAGTTGTTATATAATTTCTTCAGTTCTTTATATATTATTGATATTATCCCTCTGTCAGATGTAGGTTTGGTGAAGATCTTTTCCAATCTGGATCCTTTTGATTCCTCCACTCTTTTAGCATTAGTTTTTGAATTGGGGAATTGAGACCACTGCTGTTGAGAAATATTAATGACCGATGATTATTCGTTAGCTCTTGTTATTTTGATGTTGGTGGCAAAGATGGGAGCCAGGGATATAATGAATAAGAAGACAATGGATACAGGGAAAATAAACCATAAATACGTATATATATAAATGCCTTAAAGAAATATGTTACCTTTTATGCTGTTATAGTAAATAAAAAGATAAATATTTGCAAATATTTTCAATAGCAAAATAGAATGTCTGCCCTGGGACAGCATCAGGTGTCAGCAAAATATTCTCTGATAGTCTAAATCCATAACACTA
>CM052720.1:13781972-13839025 GCA_028551405.1 Uromys caudimaculatus
AGTCTGATAAAGTCATCAAAGCTAAAGAAGTCAAAATAATTTGTCTAAGACATTCAAAACTTTAAGGATTCATGCTGCTGTAGTAAGAATTCAGACTGTTTGACAGCAAACTCAGGCCTATGGCCACCCTATTAGAAGACACAAAGGTTCCAAAAGAAAAATAATTGAAGAAATAGAAGAGAATGAATTATTGAAGTTGAGATTAAAACATATATTCCTACATGAAGTCATATGTGCATGATATTCAGTGATACATATGAAATAGTCCAATATAGGCTCCCTAACGTGCACTTATGCAATATTTAATATGCCTATAATTTTTAAAAAATACTGTTAAGTAACTTCCAAGTGTTCTAATATTATTTTAGGAATTTGGGAAATATAAACAACTTCAAAAGAATAAAGTATTTTTTGATTAGGCTTATGATATTTATAATTTTATCTATAAATGATAGCTTATAATTTTGCAAGTAATATAAAGTCTAAGGAAATGTGAATTAGATTCATTCATCTTCTTGCTTTTTCTTAAAGAATATAAGATACATAAGGACACAAAATAAAACTAGTTAGTAAACATTAAGAGAAATTTACTTCTCCAAGTATGATTTTATAAAACCTTTAAAACATACCTCTTTTAGCAAAAGGTGATAGCATACATTTTACTTTCTTCTGTTGTATCTCAAGATGAATATTTACCCAAAATTCCAATATAATATAATATTACTACATTATAAAACCTATGCCCATAAAAAAATAAGACAGTTCCCCAAACTCTACAAAGGTAAACTGGGCAAACAAAAATTGTATGATGTAATACCCTATGTACTGTGTGATAGTTTCTACTATCAAACTAATGGGTGCCCTTATTACCAATACATGCTTATCTTTTTGTAAGTGTATGTAATGCCTATGAGCTATGCTCTCAGTGCATTTTAAGTACACAGCAATCATTGCAGACTCTATCACACTCTGAGAATTAGAACACTGGAATTTCCTCATACTGAGGGACTGACTGCACCCTGTCATCAAAACTCCTCATTTTCTCATTTCCAACCCACTGGTAGCCAGGATTCAGTGCTAGTATTTCTGAATCAAGTTTATTTCACTAGGTATAAGTCCTTCAGGTTTGCCTGCACTGTCACAAAGACCAGAGTTTCTTGTAATTGGACCCCAAAGATATGTGAATATTATTCCTTTGCTCTTTCCAACTGTTGAGACATAAAAGATATAATAAAATAAATGTGTTACGATTACCAGTGCTCTAAGTTTTTAGGGCTATGCCTTCATTGTTAAAATAAAGATGCCACTTGGTTATGTGCAAGTCGTAACATTTGTTATTAATTCTATGAGAATAGATGTCAAGCAACACAAAGGCTCACATGTAGTAATAATTTTCACATATGTGAAAACTGAAGAATTAATATTCTTTTTCATACTCCTTGTTCATCTGGGAGACATGGACCATAACAGAGCATATGTTCAGAATTTCACAGGAGAGAAGAAACTCTAAAAACAGCAATCAGTGTATAAAAGGAAGCTTAAAGATCCATTTTCTTTATTTTACTTTCGTTGAGAGACTAGCTATTAGGGGAGTTTTTGAAACTAATTCTAAATATATATAAATTTGTTTGGGGAAATTATTTTCCATTTTCACTATCTAGCTGAAACAAAAGGTACACAGTTTCCATCTCCAATATGCTTGTGATTTAAATCGTGTGAGATGTCCATATATCAGTACTAGATTTACAGTGTTTCTATCCTCTTTCCCACCTCTAACCCATCCTATAACCCCCCTCTAAAATTATTAGTGTTAGACATAACACACACACACACACACACACACACACACACACACACACACACACACACACACACACACAAAACTAATGAGCCCACTTAGTGTTGTTCATATGTCCATATATGTGTTCAGAGCTGACTACTTGAAACTAGGTCTCCAGTCAGGAGGATTTTCCCTGCAGAAAATGGATTCATCCTTTTTCAATAGAACTTAATTATTCTTTGCTGTTCATTTAGGGGTGGGATCTAGTGAAATTGCTATCTACAGTGCATGCTGACTTGTGTTGTAATTACACGGGTCTTGTTTAGGTAATTATAATATTGAAATTCATGGAGGCTTTGTGTGTGTGTGTGTGTGTGTGTGTGTGTGTGTGTGTGTGTGTGTGTGTGTGATAATTTTTTTGTCAGCAAATATCATGGTTCTCTGGTACTTGCACTCATTCCTGCCCCTCTTTTATAATGTTTACTGAGTTTTTTTGCATCATAACTACACCAATTGGTGTTGGGAACCCCATGGCCAATCAATCTCTGCATTTTGACTAAGTAATGATTTATATAGTTTCCTTTATTTACTGCAAAAATTAATCCTCTTCCTAAGGGATAAGTTAACAATTACCTTGGACACATAAATAAGTATGCAGATAAAAATATATTGGTTTAGGAAAATAAAAGTAGTAGGTTTTCCCCCAGAGTCTATGACCTCTCCAATTATGGATATTTGAATAGGTTTACAGTACAAACTCACTTTTATTTATCAGTCCTTAAACTCAATTAAATACCCCTTGGTTACTGCCAAGATAGAAGTGCTACTAGTGACTATTGAGAACAGATTGCATGGCTGGTTACCATTGTGTTTCTCAGGATTTTCTGTTGGTTAATGCTACTGATTGATGTTCTCTCTTGGCATTTTGCATAGCACCTTTTACCACTAGAAGAACTGATCCTCTGGGATGAGCTACCAGGCCAGTACCACCTTGATTCTCACATGTAACATATTCAGCAATATGTCTTGACATTATATTCTAGGAGGCAATCATTAGAAATATCAATCATCTAGATTTTATTTGTAGTCTCTAGGAATCTTCTGAACAATAGCTTAAAGGGAGTTTTCTTATGTCTGACACTAATGTACTTGGTCAATAATCTATGGCATTTAGGGCAGCATTATTGGATATCAATTGGCTATCAACTACTAAATGTACATTCCTAAAAACATTCATAGAAATAATATTATACAGACTGAGCAGGAGGCGTATTTGAGGAGGGCTGCAGGGAGGAAAGGAAAAGAAAGATGAAATATAATCTCAGAAAATAAAAGAAAACACTTTTTCAAAGATGGGAATAATATTCTTCTCCAATTCAGTTTTCCATACCCAAGAAGTATATTATTTTATAAAATTACTTAAGATGCATAATATATACCTTTGATGTTACTCTATAACTTTTAAAAATCTTAGTGTTATTTATCTTTCTTCTATCCCCCGCTGTTTTATTTTCCCAATGCTCTTCCCATTTAGTCCTTCTTTTTGCACTTTTTCTTTTTGCCATTTATTGTATACTTTATTCATATATAGAAATAGCCTATGTTAAATCAATCCATTTCTCTATATCATTTTAATTCCCTATTTCACTATATAGTATTTACACTGATATGTTGCACACATGTATACATGTATACATGTATATACTATATATGTATTCAGTCATATGTAGGAAATCAATGTGCTGCAGGTGATGGCGGAGATTATTATGCCATGCTGGGATGTGTCTTGTTCTATGTTGTCTCGCTAAGAAACAATGAGTATCTTAACACAAGCATGTCATGTATAAATAGAAAAGAAAAAACAGATTTTTTTAATAGAAAAACCAATTCACATTATTTATTGATTTATTCATGTTGAAGCCATGGTGGAGGACAATTAATTAGGTCTGACCTCATATATGCATTATCGGCTCATGGAAATACATAGTGATAAGTCCAAGCTAAGGAAGAAGGGAGATGTCAGACTGTGCTGGTGGAAGGCCAGGCTGTGATGCTGTGTCCTAATCTTGGGAATGGTAACCAAACATATAGAATTAGTCTATAGAGCCCCATAATTCTTGGTCGGTCAAGACATGGTCATTCTGAAGTTGTCATTTGAGTACATCTTGAGCAATGTGTAGTTTTTTTCCTCTGAGATTAGTTTTTCTTAGTCTTATTTAACTGAGGCGTTAGATATGGTTATGTTTCATGGGGTCCATGGACAATGAATCCCAAGATGTTCAACGCCTTTATATAAAATGGAATACCATTTGCATGCAATACAAACTTTCACTGTACACTTTATGCCATCTCCACTTTACTTATAACTAATAAAAATTGTATTCTGTAGAATAGCAGCCATTTTGCTTAGGAAATGATGGCAAGGATACACATAGGTTTTTTGTTTGTTTGTTTGTTTGTTTGTGTTTGCTGTTTTAGTCTAAAGAGTTGAATTACAGACTAAGAAATCATAACAAGAAAGGACTTCCTATCTGTTCTTCAGGAATAGAGATTGTTTCATAAAATATCATGATGTTATGAGAAAAATCCAGATACTGAACTGTTTTCATACTGAGACATGAGTTGGGAGTCTTCTAGTCATTGGGCAGCACTGAAGTTGTGAGAGTACCTTTCACTCAGTGAGTCCTAACCATTGGAATGCAATGAAAGAATTGCCAAAATCCTGAATTCCTGTTCCAGAGAAGTCTACTGAATCAACTCTGAAGATGAATACACAATCCTTACTGTGGACACTTAATTATTCTGACTCTCATGCAAAGCATATTTGAGTCAAATACACAATTGAACATTTTGAGAATTGTTAACACAGAACAAAATAAGACTTCTGTGATCATCTAATGAAAGAAATGATTAACTTATTATAGTCTCACACAGATCATACTTGCATTTTCATGTAACTTAAAATATTGTCCTTTTTCCGTACCTAAAATTTCACCTACAAAAATTTGTATTAAGTGTCTCATTAGAGTCAAGAGTGTGTTTTGAAGATATGACTCACTACTGCAAAGATGTAGGAGTTGAAACATCTGCTGCCCACAGCATTTGTTCACAGGTACACAATGCTAAAACACAGGTGAGCTGTAGACATCAGACTTGATGTATTCTGATATTCTCAGTGACAATTTCATTGGGGATTTGTACTTGTGAAAACTAAGGTTAGCTATTCACAGCCATAATTAAACACATGCAAGAATCTAATTAAGGATAAAGAAGGAAATAAGGACAATAACTAAAAAGGTGTTGTTTGGAGATTTTAAAGTGATAAATGCCTGATATTGATGTGAATATATTGAGACCTGGAATAAAGAAAGTGACAACCCCATGGAAACAGAGGCATTTTCCCCCTACAGTGTCAACATTGAGTCCTTATTCTCTTACCATGTTCGAATCATATCAGTCCAAGTTCCTCAGTTTTATAAAATATTTTTAAAAACTATTAAATAAAACTTTATAGATGAGTTTTCTAAAATCTGTTGATAAAGATTAAATCACATTTAACAAATATTCTGGATATGAATATGTTCTTACATGATGGGTATTTATTTATTTATTTATTTATTGGTTGTTGTTGTATTGTTATTGTTGTTGGAGACAGGGTCTTTCTCTCTAAATATCTCTGACTGTCCTGGAACTCACTTCATAAACCAGGCTGGTCTCAAACTAACAGCTCTGCCTGCTCTGCATCCTGAGTGCTGGGATTAAAGCCAAGTGCCACCGCTCCCATTTTGTTGGTTACTGACTAAGCATCCATGACTAAGTGTTATCATCCATTCATTGTCTTTTGAGGAGTAAAGAAGTTTCTGCCTGTAAGCATCTTGGTGATATGCACCTGAAGCTTTCACTCCGTCTGCCAGTCTGTGTCTTTTAACTGTGGCATGAACTATGGTATTAATGAAATTATTATCTCAGCACTAAACCACCTTTAATGTTTTCAATTTACGGGATTATATGTAAATTAATGAGTAAGATATGTGTGTCTCTCTGCAGAACTACTGGGTAGGACTTCCAGTAGATATAACCATGCCATTGTGAACCAAAGTACTGGGGATGGGAAAAATAAAATCTTACAGTTAATAATCTAAAAAGTTAACAAAGTAAAACTTTGTAGTTGTAGAAGTTTGGTGTCTTAATTAGGGTTTCATTGCTGTGAAATGGATGAAAGCAACTCTTATAAGGGACAGCATTTAATTGGTACTAGCTTACAGATTCAGAGGTTCGGTCCATTACCATGAAGGCAGCAGCATGCTAGCATGTAGGCAGGCATGGCACTGAGGCAGCTGGGAAGAGGGTCTCAAAATCCACCCCCACAGTGACACACTTTCTTCAATAAGCCTACACCTGACATGACTATACCTCCTGATAGTGCCACTCCCTGGGCCAAGCATATTCAAACCACCAAATTCTACTCCCTGGATGCCATAGGTTTGTCCAAACACATATGTCTATGGGGACCATACTTAGCAATAGCATAATGCAAAATTCATTTTGTCCAACTTCAAAAATCCCCATAGTCTATCACAGTTTCATCAATGTTTAAATGTCTAAAGTTCAAAGTCTCTTCTGAGATTCATGTAATCTCTTAACTGTAATCCCCTATAAAATTAACATCAAAAAGCAGATCACATACCTACAACATCACAGGCCATATATAACCATTCCAAAACTTCATAGTGAGGTAATATTGAATCAAAGAAAATCCAGAAACCAGCTGGGCAAACTCCAAACTCTACATCTCTGTGTCTGGTGTCAAAGTGCTCTTCAGATTTTCAACATTTTATCTGCTTTGATTGTAGCACAATTCTTTTTTTATTGTCTTTCTAGTCCCTGAAAGCAGCTTTCCTCAGCAGATATCCCATGGCTCTGGCATCTCAAACATCTTTGGGTCTCCAAGGCAACATCAAAACTATAACTTCTTGTTCCAATATCTGGGATCCACATGATCTGGGCTCCTTCAAAAGGCTTGGGTCACATCCAGCTCTCCTCTCTCAAGTACTCCAGGCTCTTCTCAACTCAACTCCACTGCTGCTGCTATTCTTGGTAATCAGCTGTAGTATGAGCATCTCCAATTGCCTGGAGTCTTCTGTTGCAACTAGTTTTTACCAATGGACTTTCATAGGCTCTCTTCATGGTGCTAACTAAGTCTCAACTTCTTTGCATGACCCCTTCATTCAACTGTAACTGAAGCTGTACCTTCACCAATGACCCTTCCCAGCCCCTCACAGTGTCAAACTTCAGCTGCTATCCATGAGTCCTTTATACTTACAAATCTAGTACCATCTGGGAGATACTTACACATTACCAAGTCTTGCTGCAGCACAAGGTACACCTTGGCTATCTCTGGAACACAGCTTCTTTGTACTCAGAAAGCACTTCCCAGAAAATCACCTCAGTAATGCTGGTCTCTTCTTAATCACCACTAATTCCTTAGTTCCAGCTAACCAGCATCCATTGTCTCAGTAGTTCCTTTTATTCTGGACTCTAAAGCCAGAGTTACATGGCCGAAGCGAAGTTGCCATGTTCTGCTGCTTGCTGGGGCTGGAACATGGCCTCCCTTATTCCATTGTCAGCTTTCTGTTTTCCAACTCCCTCACTATCTAAGCTTGTCTGTCCTGGAACTTGCTCTGTAGATTGACCTTGAACTAAGTGATCTGCATGGCTCTATTTCCTGAATTCTGGGGTTACAGACATGTACCATACTGGATCTAAGCTTTTCTCTACTTGGAAACGCTCTGTACCAGGCTTGCCTTCAACTCAGAAATCTTGCATCTATCTCCTGGGATTAAAGGCTTGTACTATCATGCCTGAACCTAAACTTTCATGGCCACTATTCCTCAAAATCTGAAACAAAAGCCTCTATTCTCCATTTCTGAATTGTAGTTCATTGTAGATTAAATGTCCAAATGAAAGCAATAACCACATAAAAATAATGCCTAGATATAACTATTCCTTGTTCAATGGCAAATGCATAAACAATAAGCTTAGCTAGGTGCAATCTTGCCCCAGCGTCACGACTATGTTAAGTTGTTTATGTTCTTGGACATAGGATTCAGTGCTATTCTACTTCTTTGTACATTTTTACTCTTTGAACCATACATTTTATGCTATTCCTTTCAAAGCTTGCTCCTTTTCATCAAAAGGCTCTTCATAAGAGTGAACTTTAGAAATAACACAACAGAGTTTATACCAGGTTGTTTCGTGACTTCCTTTGTCAAAGCAATTATTCTAAATATCTTCACCTTAGCCTCTGGCAGAGTCTTGAACAATGGCAAAATGCAGTTACATTCTTCACCAACATATCACAAGAACAGTCTCTCACCCACATTAAAATTCTTCTCCTCTAGATCCTCTAGAGCCAGGCTTCTACAGTTTAAATCACTCTAGCAATAAAGTCTTCCATATTCCTACTAGGATGGCCCATTAAGCCCCACTTAAAACATTCTACTGTTTTACAAATCCAAAATCCCAAAATTAACATTCCTCCAAACAAAAGCATTGTCAGGCTTATCACAGCAATACCCCTTCTTATAAGGGAACAACATTTAATAGAGGCTGACTTGCAAGTACAGAGGTTTATTCCATTATCATCAAGGCAGGAGCATAGCAGCATCTAGGCTGCCATGGTACTAGAGGGGCTGAGTATTCTACATCTTCTTCAGAAGACATCTCCTTATAGAGCTATGAGGAGGGTCTCAAAACCCATCCCCACAGTGCCACACTTCCTCCACACAGGGCCAAACCTCCTAATAATGCCACTCCCTGGGACAAGCATATTCAAATCACCACATAGATTCCCAGCTATCATGTCCATCTCTGCATATAATCTTCCTTGAACAGTGGGAATAAAGTTCATAATGAAATATGAGATGACCACCATTATATACCAACCAAAAGGAAGCAACCGAAAAGTAAATACCACATCCAAAGGCAAGGAAGAACAACAAAAGGAAAAAAATATGTTCAATGTGCTAATACTGGGAGACTTGACAGAAGACTCTCATAACCTTAACTATGTCCCCTGCAGCACTGACATGAGCTTTGGGAGTAAACAGAAAAGGAATAGAGTTAAGAGGCAAGAGGTAAATGTAGTCGAGCAGTTCTGAAGAAGGTATGGGCTCTGTGATTATTATCTCAACTAAGTGATCTGCAGAAATCCTTGTTTCTCAGAGGCTAGACTCTATGAGGAGATGATTATTTATGACACAGGCCATTGTTTCACCATCACACACAAGTGCCCTCCAGGGACATGATCTATTCTGGAAGTTTTTCTGCTTCTATAGTCAAGACAATAACAAGTTTAAGACAGTGATTTGTCTGTGGTTTCATTTTGAAAGCAATAAACTAGATATTTATAATGAAATTACATGTTGTGGTAGTTCGAGTAAGAATGCTCCTTATAGACTCATATTAGAATGCTTAGTCACCAGAGAATGAAACTGTTTAGAAAAGACTGTGCAGACAGGATTAGAGGGCTTAGGAGATGTGGCCTTCCTAGAGGAACTGTGTCCCTGAGGTTGGGCTTTGAAAATTCCAAAACCCATACTGTGCCCAATCTCTTTCCTGTGGATCAAGATTTAGAACCCTCATCTACATCTCCAGCATTAAGCTTACTTCAGAGCCACCATGCTCCCAGCCATGATGAAAATAGACTAAACTTTTACATTGTAAGCAGTCTCCCACTTAGATACTTTCACTTGTAAGTGTTGCCTTGGTAATGATATGTCTTCACGGCAATAGAATAATGATTCGGTTGTGTGCTTAATCTGCTTAAATGAAAAGCATAGATGTCAAGATTTTGTCATGATTTTGATTGTCTGGTGAGCTCAAATGAGAAATTGATGCATTTAGCAAAAGGAACTCCAACTTGCTTGTTATAAATGAACGTAAGTCTTTAACATATGATTCATTTTAATTTGTTAGTAAGAACAAACAAAAATTGGCCCAGAACTCTTCATACGTTTTGCCCATGCTTCATATAGAAACTCCTGGGTTTTAATTGAAATATAAAGAATAATGAAGACAGATAATTTTAGAAAACATAAAGGAACAAGGTGTAGAATAGAACTAATAAGTAGAATTAAGATATTTAAATAGATAAACAGTTCTAAGTATAAAAATGTGATTTGGGGTAAGAAAGTTCAGAAGGGTAGTTTCATTTTAAAGTCTAATTGTTCCTATAATAACATGGCTGATTAATCTAAAATGGACACAGAAAGGCTAAATATAGAATGAGGTTAAAGTATGTCATAATTTTTTTTTTTGTCCTAGAAGCTGGAGAGATAGCTCAGGAATTAAGAGCACTGGGTGTTCTTCCAGTGGATCAAGGTTATATTTCCAGCACCAACATAATAGCTTACAACCATGTGTAACTGTAGTTCCAGAGACTCTGATTCCTTCCTATAGGTTCCATGGACACCCAACACACAAATATTACACAGACATACCATTACAACACCCACAACAAGAAAGAAAATGCCCTGTAGAGGGAAATAGCAGAGCACAGGAGCTATGAAGGGAATAGATTAAAATAGAGACAGTGCAAGAATCAACTTAATATGGGAAAGAGAGAATAGTACAAAATGGTAGGGAGGAACTTGGAATAAATAACCTTAAAGATGTTTGAAAAAAGCCATAGGAAAACATCATTTGCTAAATTTATTTTAAAATACATTATAGATAGATAGATAGATAGATAGATAGATAGATAGATAGATAGATAGATAGATACAGATACGGAGACGGATATAGGTAGACATACCGAAATATATTGCTTAAAATGGATGTACCTCAACACTGGGTAAAAAATGTTTTCTCCAGAAACAATATACCAAAACATCCAATGCAAGGCAAATGACAGGTTCCTTTGAGTTGTTTCTTTTCGAGTTGAATAAAATCCCCAAATAAAATAGGCTATTGCCAATACCTCCCAGAACTTGAAGGAAAGATTCTATATCTGAAGCCACTACACACTGCAGACCATGACATGGAAAAATCAAGCAAAATTGATCTGGAAGTCCTTCTCCCAAAGAACTAGCCTTGATATTATCAGATGCAGCTATCAATGGGGAAGCACTGAAGTTAGTAACAATCCTACCCAGCTGTTAAGGCTTTAAGCTACAAGAATTACCAGATCAGCAAGATAAGACCAATTGTACTTAAATGTTTATATTTGTAGTAACCAATAACTATCTAATTATACTTATGGTACATTCGATTGAGGGATCCCATGTCTGGTGCTGTAAGCATAGCCAAGAACCTGTGGGGCAGTGGTCTGTGACAGGCAATATGACACCTGGTTGAGCATAGGCTGGAAGCTCTGGGAGACCCAGTAGAAAATCCATGAACAGTGGAACCGCCACGAGGGACCAGAATTCATGCTTCTGGCCAATGCTCCCAGAAGACTCCTGCAAAACCAGCCACAGCCTTTACAACCCCTGTATAGAGAGAGGTCTGGTGTGTGAGATTTGTCACGTAGAAAGAGCCCTGAGTCCCGGGCAAGCAAATGAGGCACCACAAAGTCCCCAAACCAGTTATCAAACCTCTGACCTCTCCCAGACAGTATTTTAGAGCATCCTGACCCGAGTAGCTCTCTCTCTCTTTCTTCCCCTCCTCTACCTGCCTGCCCTGCCCACTCCTGAGCTCACCCACCACCCGCCATCCAGAAGGAATAAAGGTGCAAACTGGTCCGATGTCCAAGAGTCTCTTATTCCATGAGCTGTAACACTTTGGCCCGAAAGAGACCCGCTCTCCAGGCCGAGCGGTGGGGTGTGCTGACAGCGGCTGCAGGTGGCCAAGACTTGGCGCAGGGCAGCGAGCACTTAGTGAGCACATCATCCGGCTCAGAGCTGGAGAGCGCCCAAGGCGGCCAGCACCCATGGCCTACCCCATCTCTAGCTGCCCAGACCTGACTCGATTCGGGGTGTGCGCTGAAAGGCAGGTCTCGCAGAGATCGCACAACTAGAACGGGGCACTGAGTGGGAAAGCGCCAGAGGGGGCCCACACTCCCATCTCCACCTGTGCTCCCTCCCTGCGCCAAGGCCCAACAACTGGAGCGCAGTCCAGAGTCGCCTGCCGCCACAGGAACCGGGACCAGGGGACTCTGTCCACACTTGCGCCCCCTCCCCCCGCGCAGCACAACAAGAACCCATGAATAGAGAGGTCATAGGACCCAGATGTGAATCTACTACTGCCATTTTTCGAAGTCAATGTAACTTCCTACTGAACTCTAAATAAATAACGCTATATACATAGATAAATGTATCTCTCATACAACATCAAAGAAGCTTATTTTGCAGAAGATAAAGAGTACTACAGAGATTAACTATTGGTCAAAATCCAGAGAATAAGTAACTCATGTCTACTGAGTCTCTCTGTGGATATCTATAACATAGTACCTATAGATACTGCTCAGGGAACATAGTTGAAGACACGTAGAAAATTATAAAAGCAAAAGAAATAGAGTACCTCTTGCAAGATGGAGTCCTCTAGATATGGCAGGGATACTGCTTCCATGAGTTCCCAACACTATGACTGCTTACACAACATCTGCACAAGACCACACATGCTGACATGCCAACATGGATGCTGAAACCTTCCACAGGACCCCACCCTCAGTAAAGAGCTATGAACAAGGGCTACTGAGAGAGAAGAATCGCTTTCTCCAGAAACTCTTTATCATAAGTGATCAGACCTACACACATACACACATAGGCAACATTAATGCCACACAATATGTCATATAAGTATGTGTTCATAAAATATAAATAAATGCATAAAATATATACATATTGTATACACAACTATAATTATAAACAACAGCCTGATTTCAAAAGCAGGTAGAGTTTTATAAAATGGTATGTATTTATGTCTTCAAAAATTCATTTATGAAAACTTACTAATGCCTTAGACATTCTTAGCACAAAACTCTCATTAATTATTCTTTTTTGTTGTTGGTTTTTTTGAGACAGGGTTTCTCTGTATTCATTAATTACTCTTAATCTAAGATCTTCTTTTCTTGAAAACATCAGTAATCTTACAAAACAATTGCTAGGCAACTTAAAAATATTGAGCCACCTATATGACAAGTAAACATCATGCACTAAATCCAATGATAAGTTAGCATTTAAAATTAGTTAAAATACACTCCTCCATTGCTGGTGGGACTGTAAGCTGGTACAACCACTCTGGAAATCAGTTTGGCAGACCCTCAGAAAAATGGACATAATACTACCTGAGGACCCAACTATACCACTCCTGGGCATATACCCAGAAGATGCTCCAACATGGAATAAGGACATATGTTACACTATGTTCATAGCAGCCATATTTATGATAGCCAGAAGCTTGAAACAACCGAGATGTCCCTCAGCAGAGGAATGGATACATAAAATGTGGTACATTTACACAATGGAATACTACTCAGCTATTAAAAACAATGACTTCATGAAATTCACAGGCAAATGGATGGAACTTGAAAATATCATCCTGAGTGAGGTAACTCAGTCACAAAAGAACAAACACGGTATGTACTCACTGATAAGTGGATATTAGTCCAAAAGTTTGGAACACCCAAGTTTCAATTCACAGACCATATGAAGCCTAAGAAGAGGGAAGACCAAAATGTGGATACTTCAGTGTTTCTTAGAAGGGTGAACAAAATACTCACAGGGGGAAATATTGAGACTAACAAAACAGTCTGACAGCATTTCTACTTACTCTCATTCTGTCTCATTACATACCTTTAGTCCCTTCCTGTGGAGATCTTTCAGTGTCTAAAGCAATTGTGATTTGACTTCGTATATTTTTTTAAATAATTGAAATAATTTTGGTTTTCGTTTTAATTAAACTTCAAATGTGGATGTTGATATTATATGTTCTCATTAACCGTGCTTTCTGTAATGAAAATTTGCTTTTTCAAGCCTTCTACTGGGGCAACTCAAACCTTAGTTCAGGAGTCATGGCCACTCATATTTGGCTCAAAATAAATTCTTATTCTATCCAAGGTTAGCACTCTACTTTACAATGAATCGTTGTAGTAACTGTAATATAAAAGTCAAATTCAAGCTACATGCATGAAATGGTGATCCTTCTTTCCTATTCTTGGCAATGAGATTTTTTAAGTGTGAAGAATATCAATAGCTTACCTCTACTTACAGCCCTTTGTGTGCCTAGTGCATGTCAAAGTTTCCATTTGTCTACATACAAGAGATTGAACAACTTTCTTAATCCCTTAAACAAACTAGGAATAGCTTTCAGCGTTGCTAACCAGGTGTCTGGGCTTTTTCCTAGTGAAATTTATTTCCATTCCCACAGCACAGGCAGGATTTGTGTGATAGCATACAAGTAAGCAATTCTGTCATTCAGTTAATTTTGAAAACAACTAAAAGTAATTTAAAGTGTGGTCTTGAAAAAGCCTGTTCTAAATCATATCTGTGTGACTTGGTGCATTTGATGGAATTGACTTTTGACTTGTTTTCTTTTGCTTCTATTTGTACAACATATTTGGCAGAAAGGCTGGATGATGGCTCAGTGGCTAAGAATACCCTGGTCTGGCAGCTCACAACTGTATGTAACTCTAGCTATAATACAATCTGATGCCCTCTTATGCCCTCAGGAGTCTCCATCGTGAACATGGTTCATGCACTTATGCGCGCGCGTGCGCACACACACACACACACAAACACACACACACACACACAAATGTTGAAAATAGAATAGAGCAACTTTAAGTCCTCATGAACAAAAAAAAATGGAATTGGCTATCATGAAAATGATACAGGAGGATGTGCTTGTATTTTTAGAGGTAACTTACAGGCTCTGAACAGTACCCATATTATCCAGTTTTTCTTTCTGAAAACAGTGAGGATACCTAAATAGAACATGCAAACCAAGAAGCTGATTGGAAAAAAAAATTAATGTGCATTGCAAACTTATAGCAATTAGGAGATGTGTGCTGTCCCACTTTGTTACACATTAGTTAATACTCTCTATTAGTTAATACTCTCTAAACTCTGCTTTCCTTCTTGGTAAACTGGAAATAGTATTTCCCACTAGAAACAGCAGGCAAAACTTAATTTACTCCAAGGTGCTACTAGGCTCTAAATGAGATATTTAGCAGTAGGAAACTAGATGAATGCAAATTGTAAGAAAACTATGTGTCTTGTTCATATATGTTTTTCAAGAGTTTTTTATATTTATGGCACACTGTTCTAAAGCTTGGAGATGGTCACAGGGAAACTTGAAAAAGTATGGGAGCATTTTGGGAATGGAAAACCATAATCAGATGATATATTGCATGAGAAACTTATTTTAAAAATAATACAGAAGAGGATTCAAACTTTGGATGGACTCAAAATTTATTTTGTCACATTTTTTGTATTCTATATCAAATTGTGATTAAAGTAAGATCTCAGAACAACAGCCTCTTCAGACTCACTTTCTTCATTCTCACATTTGGTCAGGCAAACTGTTCATATGACCAAAAGCAATTATGATTCAGAACTAGTAACAGCCCATTTTCCTCCACCAACCTGCAGTGGGATCTTTATCATGACGATTAGCAGTTTCAGGTACTTTCAGAAATGCTTACACTTGCTTGAGACTTCATCCAGAATTTGAGTTCATTTCACCATCTAATATCACTAAATGTCACTGAATAAAAGGGACCATTATGTCCAACTATTGTTGGAAAAAAAGCAAATAAAACTGATAAATGTTTCCATAGCTATGATCTGTAAGAAACAGCATGCTAAGATGTAAATCAACACAGAGACAGCACAGGTGCAGTGGACATTCCTAATTCTTATCTCTAAGAACAACTAGGTTAAATTACAACTCTCTGTTATTTTATCAGGACATTAGTGTCTTTATCAGCACAATCAAGAATAAGAACAGAAACTAGGAAGTGTTGCAGTTCACATACACATGTGATCCTGATTGTCACCTAGGGACAAAGATTAATGAGTACAGTGTTTGCCATGTATCTATGAGGACTTGAATTTCACTCCAAGGACCCACACATTAAAGTCTAGGCACAGTTTTTCCCTCTCATAATCCAAGTACTAGTTATGTGGTAACGGATAAAGCCTAACTAAGGCTTGTTGGTTAACCAGCAAAACTTTGGTGGAAAGTTCCAGCTAATGAGATACTGTTTCTCATGAAAAAAGAAACAAACAAAACACAAGGAAAAATCAAGTAGACAATACATAAAACACATCCAAGATAAACCATTTGTTTCTATATGCACAGGCATACTGTATACACATACCTGTATATATGTGCATTTAAACACACACACACACACACACACACACACACACACACACACACACACACCCCTGAATAATAAATTTCTCAGAAATTAAATGCTGAAGATAACCTTAACCAAGTGGAGACTTCCAACATGAAGAATTCAAAGGTTCTCTCATTTGAATGTTATTGCTGATATAATGAAGTCCTATGTAGCCCAGGGACATAATATGAGTAGCACCACTTGAGAACTGTCTGCTGGCTTGCTCGTGTCAGATTCTATATTTGAAGCTGTAGATTTTTCACACTAACATTGACCTACTATAATTTCACAAAGTACAAGAGTCAATGACTGTCTCACTTTGAGATGGCATTGCCTAGTACTAGCTTTAAGGTTATCCCATGAAAATTAAAGGTGAGTGAGTACAGCATGTTTGTAGATACTTACAATGATGGGATCTTTGGGGACCATTCTGTATTTCTATAGAAGTTAATCAGCCTATTACAGATTATTTTTGCTTTGAAATATTTGGTCAGAGGTCTTCCTTTTGATTAATTAAGGATGTGAGAGGATCATGTTCTGAAGATCTGACTGTGACTCCTGGAGACAGTTGCTGTCAGAGTAGAGTGGAGGGCAGTTGATCATCATTCTGCATCTTGGAGAGTCCATCCACCTCCACGAACTCACACCTCATTATGGTAAAACACAGTATTCCTGAAAGCTGCTCTCTGACCCCCACCTGCATGCTGTGGCACATGTGTGACCACATGTACATGCACACAAAATAAAATAGAGTTAAAGAGAATTCCAAATCTCCCAAACAGGAACAAAAAAATAAACCAAATGCAAGTGTTCAAATGTTTATAAATAAGCATTTAAAACTGCATCATAGTGAGGAGATATGCCAATGTTTGTCAGTTCTATGGAAAATCTAATACCTGAGAAAAGTTATATTGAGAATGATCAGGAGAGAAATAGAAAAACAAATTCTGTGGAAAATAAAGGTATGTAGTTGTCTGTAGGTAGAGGTAAAAGAAAATAAAATATTACAAAGAGCTATGAGAAAGTATTTAAGAAATACTAATAACTTCTCTAAGAATGAAAGAACTTTGAGGTGGACCTCACATGTCACAGGAGGACCCTCATTTCTGGATAGAACACTCTTCCCTTCATGATTAGTTTACCCAGTTGATTCTGCAACAATTGATTTCAAAAGGCAGGCAGTAGTAAATGAGTAAAGGAAAACTGCTGACTTGCTTTAGATACAGGATAAAGTATATAAAAATATAAATAAGAAATTTATGAAGTGAATGCAAGTATTAAAAATAATCAATCAAGACAAAACTGAACTTAATTCACTATTAAAGTAAAGAAAAAGTGGGTCACCTAAGTAACAGCAAATACAAAAATAAATAAAATAGCAGCATGGACATTTTGATGTGGTTCAAAATTCACTTTTAATTAAAATAACAATCATAACCTTTGGATATAATTTAGATTCTGGATCATGATGGAATTTTGGCACTAAAGATATATGGCAGTACATTCTAAAGGTTATGTGTGAAATACATTCTGTTAAATTTGAGAAAGAAAACAACATACACTTTTATTACTTTTGTTTTATAGATAGTTACTGAAGTAGAATATAAAAATTGATGAATTAGCCATTTCAATTATAAAACAGTGATGGGTCTATATATAGAGAGAAAGAGATAGATAGATAGATAGATAGATAGATAGATAGATAGATAGATATAGATATAGATATAGATATAGATATAGATAGTGTTGTACGTAGTATATTTTTAAATGAAATACTAAACTACCCTGATTTTAAACATAATATTGGAGATTAAATAGTGATTTCTGAACAAAGGCAATTTCTCTTACAATGAGAAAAAGCAATTAGAATATATCATTTTGGACATGCTAAATATTACAATGCTATAAAGTACCGCAGTGCCAAAAATTAATCTATAGTGTTAAAAGTCAGAAAGTTAATCCCACTATGGTAAATTATTACAGGGAGCGGTGTAGGTAGGCTTTTGTGTCTTGGTACGTTGGTTCATGATATGTGTCTGTTATGTGTGTTTCTGTTCCAGGAACATTCTTCCCCATGGATATAAAGGTTAAGGACAAAATTCTAGAGGTTAAATTGTGTGCAAATAGATTGATTTTAATAAACAATGCTTTCAAATGACTTGAAATTAATGCCATTGCAAAAAGTCACTAATACCACATGTTCATATTTCATCATGGAACATGATTTGGATATAAAGCACTGTAAAAATATCTGATCACTGCTAGACTCTCAGGGGGCTAAGGCAGGCAGATTAAAATGAATCAGCAACAACCTGTGCTTTCAAATCCATTTTGCATTACAGAGTGGGAGCCTAATTAAAGAGTCACCTAATAAATCAATCAAAAACTAAGATTGTGAAAAGATGTTCTACTACTTAAGTGTTAAAATGAAATGAAGGCATCTTTGGACATGTGAAATCAATAAAATTTGCACACAAAGACAGTCTTCAAAATTATTAAAAAATATTCTCCAAGGAAAATAACAAATTAATCTTTATGAAATAATGAAAAAGATGAGTTATGAAAACATTTGCATGTTAAACTTATAGGATGATATTAGAAAAAGAACATTGAGATGATATATTCTTATGGCTTGGGGAGGATATATTTTTGTACAACCAAGCTTATCCCTGAACTCATCATCCCCCTAAGCCATGAGTCTATAGGAATTTACCAACACAAACTCTATTATTCTGATGATTGACATAATTCGCTGACGCAATATTGATTATTCTACTGAGGAATTTCCATGCAAATGACTATAATAAACAATAATGCATAAATAAGAGAAAATACCAGGTGTGAAAGGAGACACCAGGGCAGAAGCTCTGTCGGTTTGCACTTACATGCAAGATTTGGTGTTTAACCAGATCATTTATTCATTTATTATATACTTATTTATACTTGATTTGAAGAAACGTAAATGTCACTAATTGTTCATTTCAGAAAATGTGACTCTAAGAGCAATCAATGACTACAGAATGGGAAAAGACTGTAGCTAACACCACATCTAATAGATGGCTAAAATCCAAAACACATAAAAGAACTCAAGAAACTAAACATCAACAGCCAAACAATCCAATTTTTAAAATGTGATACATACCTAAACAAAAATTCTCATTAGAGGAATCTTAAATTGCTGAGAAACAATCAAAGAAATCTTCAACATTTTTAGCCACCAGGGAAATGCAAATAAAAAACTATGTTGAGATTCCATCTTACATTTGTCAAAATTGCTAAGATCAACAACACAAATGACAGCTCATGCTGGCAAGGATATAGAGAAAGGGAAAGACAAACTTCTCCATTGCTGGTGGAATTACAAACTCATGCATCCACTGTGGAAATCAGTATGGTAACTGTTACTCAGAAAATTAGGAATTGAACTACCTCAAGATTCAGTTATACCACTCATAGGCAGATACCCAAAAGATACCCCATTCAACCTCAATGATACTTGTTTATAGAAACAGTTTTTTAATAATAGCCAGAAATTGGAAACAACCTAGATGTCCCTCAATTGAAGAATAGATGAAGAAATGCAGTATATTTATACAATAGAGTATTATTACTCAGCTGTTTGGGAAAATATAATATCATAAAAATTGGAGGCAAATAGATGGAACAATAAAAATATACTCATCCTGAGTGAGGAAATACAAACCAAGATAAACAAACATATGTATTCACTTATAAGCAGATATTAACTATTAAGTAAAGAATAGTCATGCTATAATCCACAGGACCAGAGAAGTTAGATAAGGAAGAGAAGTCTAGTAGGGGAATGCAGAGATCTCCTTAAAAAGAGGAAATAGAATAGATTTTGTGGGTGGACTGGGGACAGGTGTAGGAGGGTAACAGGAGGATCTAGTTGGATAGAGAGGGACAGAGGGAGAGAGTATGGACAGGGGTGACTGAAATAGGTGGTCATTGACAGGGTGATATGGAAATCTAGTGCAGTGGAAACTTCATAGAAACTACGAGGGTGATTGTGGTGGTTTGAATATGCTTGGCCCATGGAGTGGCACTATTAGTAGGTATGGCCTAGTTGGAGTAGATGTGGGCTTGTTGAAGGAAGTGTGTTTAAGGAAGTGTTTAAAGCCTGGCTGCCTGGAAGCCATTCTTCTCCTGTTTGCCTGTGGAACAAGATGTAGAACTCTCAGCTTCTACACACCATGCCTGCTTGTATGTTGCCATGCTTCCTGCCATTATAATAATAGACTGAACCTCAGGAGCTATAAGCCAGCCCCAATTAAATGTTGACCTTTGTAAGACTTACCTTGGTCATGGTGCCTCTTCACACAAATGACTAAGACACTGATCCTAGTGATGAATCCTAGTAATGGAAGATATAGATCCTGAACTGTAACCAGGCTTGGCACCCAGTGGTAGGACTGGGACCAACTCAGTTACAAAACCTATACCCTACAATCTGTCTTGCCTACAAGATATGCTGGTGGCATTTGTGGCTTGGAACTTGTGGGAGTGCACAACCAATCACATAAGGCCCAGTATACAAGAGTGAGACAATGCAGAACCTGGCTTAGATGATGAGGATCTGGACACTAGATGGCTCTGAGACTTAGGGTAGAACCAAACACAACTGACAAAAAAAAAAAGTGACTACTAATGATATTTGCTATACTCGTAAGATAAGTACCTAGCCCAGGAGACAGGTTTCCTCCAGCAGCTGATGAGAGCAGGTACAGGAACTCACACCAAAACATTAGGCAGAGTTCTTGTAGTATCCCACAGAAAAGGGAGAAAAGGATTGTAGAAACCAGAGAGGTTGAGGATAAAAGGAGAACACAGCCCATAGAATTAGATGTAACAGGGCTCATAGGGATTTGCATAGACTTAAGTGACAACAATGGGGCCTGCATGGGTCTACCTTTGGCCCTCTGTAAACACTCTGTGGTTGTTTAGCTTGGGATAATTTTTGGACTCCTAACATGGACATGGATGTGTATCTCTCTCTTTTGCCTGCTCCTGGGACAATATCCAATTGCTGGGTTAACTCATCCATCTTTGATATGAGGGTTTATGTCTACTCTTATTGTATGTTGTTATGCTATGCTCAGTTGATATCACTGGAAAGTCTGTTCTCTTATGGAAAGAAACATGAGCAGTGGATCTAGAGGAAAGAGAATGGGGGCACTTCAAGGAGGGAATGGAGGGGAAGCTGAGATTTGGATGTATTATATGGGAGAAGAATAATAAATTCAAATTTAAAAAAGAAACAAAGTAAAAAAAAAAGTAGATAGAGAATGAGTTCATGGGAAATGTTTAAAATTCAGCAATTCAGTTTAGCAAACAAATGAATTAAGAAAAAAAAACCTCTGAAGTAAAATGTAATAGTGACTGTTCTGAAATTATACTTAACATTTGAAAGTAAACCTTTAGAGGGAAAAAGCACACTGATATATATTTTAGAATTCACTTATTTATTTATGTCTTTATTTTTATGTGTATGTGTATTCATATTTCTTTAGGTAAATGTGTGTGAGTATAGGTGCAAATTTGTCTATGTGTGTGGAAAACTAAAGCTGATGCTGCATGCCTTCCACAGATAACTCTGCTTTAGTGAGTTGTGTAGTGCCTCCATCTCAAACCCAGAGCTCCGTGATTTAGGTTTATCTTCCTAATCCTTTCTCTGCCTCTGGAGTGCTGTGATCACAAATAGTTGCCACTATTGCCTTGCTGTTGTGTGGGTTCTAACTACTGAAACTTCAAACTCCATGTTTGTGGGGCAGTTTATCCAATAGCATCTCATCTTTACAGAATACACTTACATATTTTAAAATGTAAAGTACATTTTAATAGCTTATAGAGGAGTGGATGTCATAGGATATCGTCATATTTATGTGTCATCTTATTTTTTTCTAATGAAGTTGTATGTAGAATTTAGTTGAATAGGACTTGATCTCAATTGTCTTAATTTTTGTGTGTACATTGTCTATATTAGACATTTGTATAAACACAAATTTAAGAATATGTGGCACAATTAAACAAAAGGTGGCTATAAACAATACTTTCCTTATTCAGACAGCTAATCTACCTTCATGAAACTAGATGTAATTTGTTCAGTGGAAAAAAAAAAGAAACATGAGTTTCATTAAGCTATCATATCAAAATAAGCCAGTCACAGTGCAAATCCATTTCAAGTAAGTTTTGTAAAGTCTATTGACTTCACAGTAGGTGATGTTTGTCTTATAACATGCAGCAACAAAAATTCCTTTAGGATTAAAATCCTTCTTGTCTTTCAAAGCTCTAGTCTTGCCAGTCTAGAGAAAAACAGTAAATGTTTTATAGTTTTCTTCTATCAGCACATGTTCTTGTTTTCATGTGAATATTAACATTAACATTTGTCTCAGTCCGTTTTCTTTATAATTTAAGTTGTCTAGTGATGACTCAGAAATATATCAATGGATATGTCAACGTGAACATGATAATGTGTTAATTACTATGTCTGTGGGTCTGTGTTCTACTATGACAAAATCCACTGTAGTTCTTCCTTTTATATGTATTTCATATGTTGTGTGCAATCTAAATACCTAGAAATGGAATGGTTGTGACTAAAGGTATGTATTTCATTTTGATAAATAGCATCACACTGGTCTTCAAATTTGTTGTCAGCATTTACCTTCTCACTTTCTTTTCCTCTATCCTTTTTCTCTAAAAATTAATCTATGGTGAAACATTAACACAGTTACCAATCTGGTAAAAATTAATATGCCCATAGATAGTTACATTCATCTTAAGATGCATCTCACTAACAGTTCTTCCTATTTTATTACACTTTCTGTTTGTTTTCTAATTTGTGTGATACATGGTTTATTGTTTTATGACTTTTCTATTTAATGTTTTCTAAGAACTCTTTGTATTTGATGAGAATTTCTTGATTTACTGTCAATGATAGCTACAAAATGTATTCATCAAACTTTATATATACAACATTTTGTACCCTATTTTAAATTAATCTTCTGTTTCCTGAGTTCTTTTTTAAATCTGTATTTATTTTCATTGAAATAAATAATGTGCCAGTTATAGTAATGTTGGGAATTTTTTTTCCACTGAGAAATGAAACAGGCCCAGAAATTGATTTAGGATTGGATATTCATATGTTCACATTTGTTTAGACCCACAAACTTGAAACTCATTTCCTTACTTCTGTGGCCCTGTGAGAATGTATAACTAGTTAGTTCAAAAAAATGTTAAAAAATTCCATTCTTGGTTTCTAGGCACAGGTTCCAGAGTCTTGGATCAATCTGATGTGATCTTTTACTTTTTTACCCAAAAGCTTCTCTTTGTCCATAAATATCAACTGTTTCCATAATTTGGACCTTAGTGTGAAGTGAGCTGTAAGTCAGAGCACACATGAACCTCTACATATATGAGAAAATTTTGCTGCTTATGTCCACGGAGGTTTATAACTTGCCGATTACCATAGTACTCCTTAAGTTATGGCAGCTGGAAAAGATCATAGTGAAAGGATGCTGCATTACAGGAAACTCTGAGCTGCATTACATGGGTTTTAGGTACTGAACTCAGGTCCTCTGGAAGAACAGAAAGTACTCTTCAATGGCTGAGCAAACATTCCATCTGCTGTCTTCCCAATTAATGTTTTATATCAAGTTTTGCTTTGTATTTTTAATTCATTTATCCACATAAAATGTATAGTTTTATATTCTCTTTTAAAATGTTACTAGGTGATATGTTTTATTTTATTTTTTTATGTCAATCACCTTTCCCCCTCCCTTCCCTCTCTTATAGATTCCCTCCTCTTTCTCTCCTCCCCTTCTCCTTTGAGAGGGTAGGGCCCTCCCTGAGCATGCTTCACCCTGGATCTTCAAGAGTTAAGTCTATTTTCCCCCACTGATGCCAGAGAGGGCCGCCATATTGAAGAACAGATTCCATAGCCACATAAAAACTTTAGGGACAGCCCCCACCCCAGTTGTTAGGAGACATACATGAAGACTGAGCTGCACCTTTGCTACATATGTGGTAGGGGGTCTCAGTGCAGCCTATCTATGTTCTTTTGTTGGTAGTTCATTGTCTGAGAGCCCCAAAGGTTGGTTAGTTGACTCTATTGGTCATCCTCTGCAGTTCCTATACTCTTCAGGCCCTTTACTCCTTCCCTCAACTCTTCCATAAAAGTCTCCAGCTTCCATCCAATTTTTGCCTATGGGTCCTTGCATCTGTTTCAGACAGCTTCTAGATGGAGCCTCTCAGATGACCGTTATGCTAGGCTCCTGTCTAAAAGCATAACAGAGTTCCATTAGTAGTGTCAGGGATTAGTGCTTGCCTATGGAATGGATCCAAGGTTAGGTCTGCTATTGGTTGGCCATTATCTCATCTCTGGTCCATCTTTGTGCCTGCATTAATTTTAGACAGGACACATACTGGGTCAAATTTTTGTGGACATGTTGGTGTTCTTAGTTGAAGTGAAAATTTCTGGTTTCTTTGGAGACTCCCTTGTGTCATGTGATGCTTTTCTGAAAGATGTCATATGAAAGGATGTTTTGCTGAGGCAAGGACATGTGATGTTTGGAGAGAGTTTAAGTATAATCCAACAAACAGTGAATGATGCTTTTGCATTGGTTCACCTTGCAACACTTTTCTGGTATTTGCAGATCTTCATTTGTCATGACTTCATAGAGACAAAAGTACTAAAAAGTAAAAACTTCTTGTCGTATTCCAGCTACTTCTTGCCACGTCTGTGGACTCATGCCAATTCTGCAGAGCTTTAAGTTTTTTTTCTGGATTGTACCACTCTTATTGATTCATGTTTGGTGTTTGCTGATTGGACTAGACTGGAGTTACTGATTCATGTTTGGAAAAGCCCAAAAAAACTACTTCTAAACAGCTCCACATCCTGTGTTTCCTAGTAACCTTTTTTCTTCTCCTTTGGTTGGTGGGCTAGAAGAGAGAGTGAAGCATTTAATAACCTTATGAAAGTATGTACTGAAAAATCTAAGCCTACAGGGCATCGTGCCTTGCTATAAGAGGTGACCTCTTCAGATTCCATATCCCCACTGCTATGTGTCTTTGTTAAGGTCACCTGAATTAACTTAAGGGAGCCTCCCCCATTCCTGACTCTGGCGGCTGCAGATTTCCATTCAACCTTCCGACCTTCTGCCTCTCTCTCCTGTCTTTCCTCATACCTGATCCTGACCCTTCCATCCCCCATCCACTCTTCCACCAAATCCCCCCTCCCTCTACCTCCTGTAATTATTTTATTCCACTTTGTAAGTGAGATTCAATCATCTTTGCTTTGGTCTTCTTTCTTGTTTAGCTTCATTGGGTTGTGGACTATATAATGGGTATTCTGTACTCTATGGCTAATGTGTACTTATCAGTGAGTATATACAATGCATATTCTTTTGGGTCTGGATTATCTCACTCAGCATAATATTTTCTAGTTCCATACATTTACCTACAAAACTCATGATGTTCTTGTTTTTGAATAGCTTAATAGTATTTCATTGTGGAAATGAAACACATTTTCTGTATCCATTCTTTAGATGAGGTACATCTAGGTTGTTTCCGGTTTCTGGCTATTACAAATAAAGCTGTTAAGAACATAGTGGAGCACATGTCCTTGTGTATGGTGGATTGTCTTATAGGTATATGTTCAGGAGTAGTATAGCTGGGTCTTCAGGTAGACCTATTTGCAATTTTCTGAGAAACTGCCAGATTGTTTTCCAACGTGATCAGCACTCACCTGGTAGCACACAACTATCTGCGACTTGAGTCCAACAGGATCGGACACCCTCAAACAGACATAAAAGCAAAACACCAATGCACATAAGAAATAAACGGAAGGAATAATTTCTATTCTTTTTAAATTTTTACTTTATTTGGAGATTACAGGTTCATTAAAACATTTTCTTCTTTACTTTCCCCTCCAAACTATCCCATTTAACCCTCACTTAAAATTAATGGCCTTTCCCCATAAATTATTGCTGTATGCACATATATGTATATGTTTATATACACAAATATTTCTAAGTATAATCTCTTCAGTTTGCATAATGTCTGGATGTATGCTAGACACATGGAACTGAACAACCAATTGTTGGTTATTCTCTGGGAATGGCCACATCTCTGATTCTGGCCTTGCTCAGTTTCCTGTAGTTATTTCTGCATTAGTGAGGTCTCATAGACTTTTCCCATCCAGTTTGGCATCTTCACTGGTGTCACTCTTGTTCAGCTCCAGTTTGGGTAGTCATTTTGGTGAAATGTTTAGTTTCTGTTATTGAAGACACAATCTCACATCAAACTCCTTGGTCCTTAGCTCCCTCCTTCCACAGTTTTCCTTTAGCCTTTGGTGTAGAAGTGTTTTGTAGATGTATCCACTAGTACTGAATTCCACACTGTGCATTTCGATTAATTGTGGTTTTCTGCAGTGTTTGTGTCTGTTGCAAAGAGAAGGTTCCTTGGTGAAATAATGGAGACTATACTTATCTGTGGGTAGAAGGACAAATGTTTATGGGTTTTGTTCTTTAATGACGGGACACATATACTTTTTATTTGAAAACATTCACATGTTATTATTGTTTTATGTTAACTGTTGTTGCTATTTTGTGATAAGTACTTAAGTGTAAAGTTATAGCTATGATATAGGTTGACTCTTCTAATTATTAAAAGACGATTCCTGTGCATGAAGAGAGTTTGTAACAAGTTATTCAAAAAGAATATATCTATTGATAATGGCTAATAAAATTTAAATTTTCTATATTAAAAGATACTTGTTTGCACTGTAGCATGTGAATCACAATTTATATGGAGAGATATAGGCATCAATGTTGGCTAATATAATTTAAATTTATTATTCCTTTAAAAGTATAGTATTTTCCATAAGTTACTCACAGAATTTTCATAATATGGGAATACCATTCACAACAGAATTTGGTCAAGATAGTCACTTATCTTCAGCTAAATTTTAAAAAATTATTTGCTTTTTATTCTCATTCCGGTTTAAAGAGAACACTATAGAGCTAGACTCCAAAGATTCTACTCTTCTTTTGTGCTGTGAGACATTAGATAAGGCAATGAAGCTATACGTGGTTCAGTATATCCACCTATAAAATATGGATAATAATCAAATATATATCAAATTAATAAATTTAATTTTTAAACATTCCTTTAGAAATTTTGAAGCATATTTAGGTCACATTCACACCCAACTCTTTGCCTTAACTTCCCCCAGAGTTACCCTGAACTTGCTAGCCACCCATTTTTAATCAATAACTCATCTACTTTAATTTGTGATCTCCATATATTTCTGAGGTATGGGGATATTGACTGAATTGTGGTTGATTTACCAGGGAACATACATGTATGGAAAACTTACTCTTTCTCTCCGAGAAGTTCTGTCCACAGATCATCAGTTAGAGGTGAGGGCTCATGAATCCCTTCCCCATCCATGCAAGAATGCTAACTAGCTTGATCTTTCTCTTACCAGAACTGCTGGGAGTTCATAAGTGTTGTTACCTGCTATGTCCTGAAGACACTATTTTGCTCTAGTTCTCTTCAATCTTTGGTTCCTAAGACATTTAAGGTGATGCAAATGTCCATTTGTGGATGAGCATTCCATGGCCACTAATTCTCATCATTTTGTGAATTTAGAGGGTGGTTTGATACATGTTCATTTATCAAAAGAATAGTTGCAAGTTCACAACTGGGGCATATTAAAGAAAGAGAGAATAAAAGCTAATACCAACATGTAATCACAAAAATGTAGATAATTATTTAGAGGAAAATAAGTATAAAATCTTGGAGAGGAGGAAAATAATGCAGAGCACATGTAGATTATCAGGCATCAGAATAACTGGAGATTAGTTTAAAACGAAATTCCTTAAACATTCTGAGGGGAAATTGTTTGTATGTTGGAATTAAGACTTGCATCAATCATTAATCTTATGTGCCAAATAATTAAGACATTTTCAATTGTGCAAACTATCAACAAATTTCATACCTACTGGTCTCCTTTCAGGAAATGTTGTCAAATTGGTTTTATTTAGATAAGGTCAGAGTAAAAGAGAGAAAGGAAAGGAATGATACTTAGGCAACATTGGATTTGTCTTTTGATAATATCCCTGGAAAGAAATGAAAAGAAGAACGAATTCACATAGATTCAGAATGTCACAGGCACTAGGAAGAATGATTGGGGGAGGCATATTTTACAGATTACTTTTATTATTAAAAGTATTTCAGTTTTTTAGGTGATATGTAAATAGGTAAACCACAGTTATTAAAACAAAATGAAACAAAATACACCACTATATCTTATAAACTAAGACCATTGTGAGTCTTAAAAAATATATATATATTAGAAAAGAAACAATATAATGATGCAAAATTCAACTGAGCTGATAAGATTGCTGACTTACAGCTAAAATAAATTCAAGCTGAGATGCATAGTGAGGTCAAAACTCTAAAAAAAACAACAAATAAAATGCATTGTGAAGTTAGTTCATTGAAGACAGTGAAAGCATTCACAGATAGGTTTATAGGGAATCATGATTTTGTATAACAATATTATCATACTCCACAGGTAGGCAAGAATGGAACATCTAAACAATTGAAAAATTAACAGATATCTCCACTTATCATCTATCAATTAACTACATTACATTTTATGAGTAATAGTAAGGGTAAGGACATAGTTGAAATTAAAATGAAATTGGATTTTACAGAGAAGTTTGGAGTATAATGAGGAGAACGCTCTTTTTTGTGCTTTTCATTAGCTAGTTGCCCTTTAAAAATCAAATAGATTTGTACTATTTTGATAAAAATTTAAAATGTTACTAAAGTAAGATTAAATTTTTATAATTTTTAAAGACAAAAAGGTATAAAAATTGAAAGCAGAACTATCTGCAAAATTATCTTTTCACAGGTTAGTAGAGAAGATCACGCTTTGAGGAAAATCCTGAAGGGTATATTAAGAAATGGATGAGGAAAGAGCAATAGGTCAGCAAGCCAGGACAGAGACTCAAACAGCCAGAGTCTACATGGCAACCACCTAAGTATCAAATAGGAAACAAAGTCAATAGCACAAAAAGATCACATTTATTTTTGTATTAGTAATTAATATATACGTATTATCACATGCTCTTTTGTGATATACTTTGCACTAGGGCAAAAGCTATAGTTCTAGACAGTTAAACAGTTTATAACATAAGAAAAGTAAAATTTTAAATATAAACACTTTAAAACTATAAGTTCAATAATAAAAGCACTGTCATTGTATCATTTATGAATAGAACTCTGATAATTTCTACATGTTCTATCCTAGTATGAAATTATATTCAGCACTACAAAGCATCCTATGTGATGGAAGGGCAATATTGTTTGCCTGTTAAAAATTTGGAAATTTTAAGATAGTGCTTTTTCCTCAATGCTTATTTAAGCCGATTACTTACTAAACTGATGCAGGTGCCCTCATTAATGACCATTAGCATATTGGAACTCTTTTGTAATTCAGAACAAATAACCCTTTATAGATTTGCTTACCTTTTTGTTTCATGGAATAATTACTAATTATGGTTCTAATGATAAGGCTAAAATACAATTTTCTCACAATACCAAATCTTACATATTTACAGACTTGAAAAATAGTCACTCAGGAATATTGATAATTAAAGATGAATGAATGTGGATGTAATTGTTCTTTATTTTAGCAAACAAGCCTATGTATATATAGACAAATGCAATTTGCATAGTATTATATAAGTGCCATGCTTTATTTTGCCTTATTTTGCTGGTGGTATGCTTTGTCCTTTTAAAGATTAAGGAATATAATGTCTGAAAATGTGATATGTAGAAAAGAGAAAGAGAAGAAAACAGTTTTTCAGTTTTATGTATAGCAGTCTTGGTATCCTACTTCACTCCAACCATATTATAGCTTTAAAGAAGATCACATCAGAAAAACCAGTGTTCTGACTGATTTAGATACAATCATGGAAATCACCTTGAACTCTGGTGCCTAACTCAACAATAGTGTGTTCTCTCAGCATATACAAAGCCATAAGGTTCTGTAGGCTTAGATTTTTCAAAACCTATTTTATTTGGGGTTCTTAAGCACATTAACCTCCCTCCTGGCCCACCGACCACAGATAGGGGAAAAAGAGGTTAGTAGGAAAATTGAGTCATGGACCAGTTTAGAAGTAGTTCTTCAGGGCAATTTACCTCTTCATTGTCAGGATACGAACATTCCAGTTCAATAGCAAACACCAAACAAATCAGTAATGGTGGCACAGTCCAGCAGAAACAGCAATGCTCTACCTAATCAGCACTAGTCAGCAGAAGTGGCCAGAATCAGTCACAAAGTTCTTTGGTTCATTTCTCTTACAAAGCAAAGACCAGCAAAGACCAGTGAAGACCAGTGAAGTATTGCATGGTGTAGCAATACTAGAGCATTCTCTCACTCTTTGTTGGGTTCCATTCATATTCTTTCTGAACATCATGTGCCCTCTCAAGTGTCTGTTTTTAGCAAAACATCATGTACTCCCTCATAAGACAGCTTCCAAAAACATTGCATGACACAACTGAGTTGTTAAAGACATCAGAAATTTCCCTGTTAAGGTTCAATCTTTAGTACCACAGTTGAAAAGAAAAATCAGGGCATAGCAATCCACAAATATGCCATGGAAGTCATTTTGGAATACATTATTCAAATCAAAATAATAAAGAACAATCAATTTTGTTATTAGCTATGGTTCTGTAAGTAACTTCATGGAAGGCATATGAACAAGATGCTCTGTTTCCCCAGAGGAATAAACAGTGAGAAAGAAAGGCTGCTTAATGAGAATTATTTAGACATTTCTCTGTTTTTCTATGTTCCTCACACATCGATACTACTAGGTTGTATCTTAACTTGTTTCAAGGGCTTTGTTATTGTGGAATTTTACTAAGTTTTAAGAAAAAATATGACAAACTATAAATGCTCATGTTGGAGAAGGCTGCTTTTATCTGTGTTTCCACACTAATATCGCATCAACATTTAACCGCTAAGCATTGCTCGTATGAACTAAAAAAAAAAAAATCTCAAAGGGAACTAGGTTCCATAAAGGGCAATATTCAGTTGAGATCCACTCTCTTTGTTAGGACTGATGTTTCTCAGAAATTCCCACTGATTAAATGATCATTTTTGAATCATGAGTAAAGTGTGTGGAATGTGTTAGTGAGTGCTTTCCATGTGCCTTAAATGTGTGCCTTGTGTTGGCACTGCTTTTCCTAGTTTGACAGGAAAGACTCAGGCTTTGGAAATCTGAAATTTTCACTTCACCTGCCTTGGCATGACTCAAGTGCATTGCTCCATGACAGACTTGATGCACTTCTAGCCCTAGGCCTTGAGAACACACCGGTCATTGTGACTATCTGAATGATCTTGTTTAGCCAACTTCAACAAAAAAAGTCCACTGTTCTACTGGGTTAAAGTGATGCTTAATTTTCTTTTTAAATCCAGGCTACAAGTTTCTTGCTGATTGGCAAAGGGATTTTACACATTGAGTCATTTGGTGACCCAGTTTTCAATAATTTCATTTACATGAGACGTAAAATCACAAGAGCTGAGCAAAAAAGTGTAACTGTGCAGTGACCTTTAAGTAATTCCCTGAAAGTGACTAAATTAAATAAAACAGAGATTCTTAATCTCCTTCAACAAAGCAAATGACTAGGTTGCATCTAATTTTGGGACTGAAATCCTATTGTGTAATCAGAAGAACAGATCTGGTCATTTCTAGTCTATTCTAGTCCTAAAACTTCAATAGTCAGTTTATAAGAAAGAGAAAGCATGAAAGCTAGACATACTTAGGAAGAACTGACCAAACCATGCTCTGATGACAGATATGTAGAAAAGATGAAAGAATACCAGCATTAAGATGTGGCGTGTTTAAGGACTTGGGCTAGATATACTGAATAACATCCTCTTCCACACAAAAAAATATGAATTTATTCCAGGCTTGTTCCAGTACATGCATTTGCTCCTTCATTGATGATAAGTTTTGAAGCTATTGGAAAATAGTTCTCTTTCTACAAGAAACCAAGATTGCATAAGGCAAATGTAGGTTAGTTTTTCATACTTATGAGCTTAGGTATTTGTAAATCTTGTAGGTATTTGTGTTTCACTTTGGTGGTACTCATGCTGACTGTTCACTAGCTACTACCACTTTCTACACACTGTATTATTGTATTTCTCACAGTAATTTTAATTTCATTGTCTTCATATAGAGGATGAAATGAAAATATTGAGAAACAAAGAGCTTCTCTAGGTAGCAGACCACAGTGGGCAGAGATTGACTGAAACATCTATTCTGCACATTGGGTCCTAATGTTTTACTGTAAACTGTGTTTGAAAGATTGGTAGTATTATAGATTGGGAAGGAGGCTGGATGGTAAGTTACTGAATTCAATATTTTATTAGGCATGTTAATTCTATTAGGTATTAGATATGCTAGAAATATATGCAAAGGCAGCCAACTGGCATAGATTTGCTCTTTCATTGGCGAAGTAATAATATGTCTTGAAGCTATTGGGAAATAATAGCTTTCCAATAGGGAACCTAGAATGCTCAATAATCATGAAAGTCAGCCTTAGTGTGTTTCCTTATTGATTAACAGGACTTGCTAGACAAGAACACCCGAATAGAACCTTTGAAGAAGAATTCAGCCTATATACTTTGTAAGATCTGTTACCATGGCTATTAATGCTACAGAAAATGGGTACTAAAAATTGTAATAAGCTTTTTGTATAGTCCCTGCTCCAATTGTTCAGGACCTACATGAAGACTAAGCTGCACATCTACTACATATGTGTGTGGAAGCCTAGGTCCATCCTGTGTATGTTCCTTGGTTGGTGATTCAGACTCTGCCAGCATAAGGAGATACCTAATGGGGCCCTTAACCACTCAGAGGAGAAGAGGAGGGGAATTGGGGAAGAACTGTGGAAGGGGTGACTGGGAAGAGTGCAGCAAGCGGTATATAAAAGAATAAGAATAAAATTAAATAAAACTTAAAAAAATAAAAATTTTAATAAGCAAACTTTTTATACTTTGATAATTTTAATGTGCTGAGCCATGTTTTTTTTTTTTATTGTGAATGACTATTCTACATCTTACTAGTATCCCTGAATTCAGTAGCAAGTATCAAAGCCTTTCAACTCTACTGATAATAAGTGAATGCTGTCTCCTCATAGAAATATCAACAGGGTGGGATAGTCAAGAAGTTAAATATGGGGTGACCAAGAAAAAATACAACTATATCTTTGGAAGTATGCATCTTATGGTAAGAATGTGACCTTAATAGTTCATGTGTTTGGAACTGCAGTAAAGTTCTTCCTGATATACCAGAAATCTTGGTACTGGGACACCTTCTTAATTGTCACACACAATTCATTGTCAGTTCTTCCCAAGTATGTATGTCTGCCTTTCATACTTTCTCTTTCTTATAGCTGACTCTCACAGTTGTGGAGCTAGAAGAGAGTAGAAATGACCAGATCTGTTCTCCTGATTACATGATAGGATTTCAGTCCCAAAATGAAATGCAACCTTATCATTTGCTTTGTTGGAGGAAATTAAGGATCCCTATTTTATTTAATTTAGTCATTTTCAAGGAATTAGTTAAGGGCCACTGCCCATACAAATGAAGATTCTGTGTCTTGTAAAAACACAGCCTCTTTACAATATCATTTGAATTGTGCTTTTGACCCTTCCTTGGGGGCTTTTCTTATTTATTTCCTCTATTTTTTATTTGACCTTTATTACAGTCCAGACTTTATCCTCCTGCTGGTCCACCCTTTGACTGTTCTACATTCCATATCTCCTCCCTGCCCCTTCTCCAGAGGATGTTCCCATCCTCCCACCCCAATCCACCAGACCTCCTCACTCCCTTGGCCTCAAGTCTCTTCAGGATTAGGTACATCTTCTCTGACTGAGTCCAGATCCAGCAGTCCTCTGCTGTATATGTGTTGGGGGCTTCATGTCAGCTGATGTATGCTGTCTGGTTGCTGGTTCAGTGTTGGAATGATCTCGGGGATCCAGGTTAGTTGAGACTGCTGGTCTTCCTATAGGGTCGATGTATTCCTCAGCTTCTTCCACCTTTTTCCTAATTCAACCACAGGGGTCAGCAGCTTCTGTCCATTGGTTGGGTGTAAATATCTGCATCTGCAGTTGTAGCTGCTTGTTGGCTCTTTCGGAGGGCAAACATGATAGGCCCCCTTTTATGAGCACATCATAACATCAGTAATGTGTCAGTCCTTGGGGCCTCCCCTTGAGCTAGATCCCAATTTGGGCCTGTCACTGGACTTCCTTTTTCTCAGGCTCTTCTCCATTTTTTTCCCTGCAGTTCTTTCAGACAAGAACAATTGTGAGTCAGAGTTTTTGACTGTGGGATGGTAAACCCATCACTCCAACTCTTTCAACTGGAGGTGGGCTCTACAAGTTCCCTCTCCTCACTGTAGGGCATTTTATCTAAGGTCCCTTCCTTTGAGTCCTGAGAGTTTCTCACCTCCCAGGTCTCTGGTGCATTCTAGAGGGTCCCCCCACCTCCTACCTCCTACCTCCTGAGTTTGCCTCTTTCCAGTCTTCCTGCTGGCCCACAGGACTTTAGTCCATTTCCCCTACCCAATACCTGATCATGTTCCCCTCTTTCCCTCCCTTTCCCACCCAGGTTCCTCCAGCTCTCCCTCCTCCTGCGATTGCTTTCTACTTCCTCCCAAGTGTGATTGAGGGGTGCCTTACAAAAGACTTGAGAGAACACTCCCAAAAGGTTATCTGATGCACAGTAATTTGGTGGCAAAAGGAGCCATGTAAGTCTTATGAATGTGCTATCCTCCTCATAAATATAAACACTTCTTAAATTCTACAGTGTAGAACCGATTTGGTTGCTACTCTTCGCTTGAACTAGCCTATTCCAGTATCTTTCCTAGGTTCACTATCCTTTGCTTGGCTCAAAAAACAATCTGAGTCCCACGTTGAATTCTCTCTTTTGAAAATATAAGAACCAAGGAGAAACCATTAACAAGGATAGTGATAAAGCTCTCAGTTACTCATGATTTAAATCTATGTTAAAACAGCTAAAATCTGTTCAACAAGTTTTATCTTTGGGGCTATCTCTCAGACTGAGGGAAAATATCTCTTTTCTTATAACCTGCAAAGTTTCTTCAAGCATCAGCAAAGTAATGCTTTCCTATTGACTATTTCTGGTCTCTAACAGCAGCAACACTAATATCTGTTTTCTCAGACAAAACCAGGTGTCTATTGATGTAGATAATAAATAGCACCTTTGAAGAACATTAGAAAACATATGATAGCATTCATTAAAAATACAGGTAGATATGTGGACATTGAGACATATGCAAGATGCAAGAATGTTCTTGTTAGACACAATGACCAGCTTTAAGAATGGAAAGATACCCTGAACTTCCTCTAATCATAATCTGGTTAAATAAAGTACTGTATATTCTTCATGTGACAAAATGGAGTGTTCATTTCAGAGAACATGAATAAATACATCTGAGACAATGAATTTGATAAGACTTAAAGTGAAAATCTCAAATTCAGGATGTGTGTACATGGAGATATAAAGGGGAAAATGAATGTGGGTGAGTAAATGTGGGAGACAAAGAAAAAAGTGAACATACATTTGTGACACAGTACAGTCTTTACATTGAATATTTAAAAACAAAACAAAACAAAACAAGAGCTTAGTTTTATTTACCGTGATAAACAATTTCTGGTTTGATACCAGAAGGCAAAGGGTTTTGAGGTAATTAAGAAAGAAGCATTCGTACTTATGAAATAATAATTGTGTTACTGAGTAATAGTCTTTAATCTTAAAGTCCACATATAATCCAATTTTCAATGGGAAATGCATTTTCAATCACTGCAAATAATCAGCTTTTTTTTTTTTACTATCATTTCTCAATGGTGGACTTGGCAGAGTGACATATCTTAGAGTGATAGTGAGGTTTTAGAATTAACATTGCAAAGAATGTGGTAACTACTGAATCTATTTTACCTGAAGATAATTTAAAGTCTTATTCCAAAATATGTAAGGGGTTGGTCCTAAGTAAAAACAGGGGTAGTCTATAATTTCAGTCCTAGGCAGGATTTTTTTAGGTTTAAAAAGTAATCATACATGTATACGTTAAACAAAATGTACATAATAGTCATCTATTAGCTTGTATAGAACTAGGCCATCAATAAATTATAGACATCTTCTAACCCTGGTTTGAATACATTAGATTTAAAATGTAATATTAGCTCTACAATGCTTGAATGAAAGACCATTTTATACATAATTAAGGGATTCCAATAGTAAAGTTCTCAAGGTTATACCTTTGAAAGCAGATGGGGCAGTATTTGTTCTTGGGTATGGGTTATTTTATCTTTGAATAAAAACAGATAATCATTTGTATTTCAATGCCTTTACGCTGTATGACTGCAAAATTATTGCATTTCCTTGACCGTTCTCCACACTTGATAGTGGAGCTATCTGACTTCTTACCATTAATGGAAGGTTACAGAAAAGCAGTTACCTGAGACTAGGTTATATTCTTCATCCTGTTGTCATGGGTTTTGTTTCATCTTGTCAGCCTTGTTAGCTTTGAAAATACAATTTGGCTCCAGCTATGTGTATATTTGTCTTTCTGGATAACTCAGGCATACAAAGTATGCAGCTGGGAAAACAAAGTTCACACTTTCCATTTCTACTTCAATTAACAACTATATTATAAGCTGGCAAATAACTAAAGAAAAATAAACTGTCATGAAAACATAATAGCTCAATTGAAAGGATGACAATTAAAAGCTTATCAATGGCCACTTTTTAAAAATCATTCTCTGGTGCTCTGAAACCTCTAGAATATAATTAATATTTCATATATTCACAGCATCTAAATGAATTTGTACATCAATGGGAAAAATTAATTAACAATCATCAGTAGACTGCATAAGAATTTCTTGTTTACACACAAATTATTGTCCAACTCAACTTTAGAAAAATAATTACCTGCTATACACTCGGGAGAATTTTACATTGCTGTGAAGGCAGTCGCATGGATGACTTTCTGAGTGAATTATATTGTTAAACAAACTCATGGGGAGTTGAAAACCCTTGTCCTACATGCAATATCAATTAGAAGAGTTAATGAATATTCTGTTTACAATACTGTAGAGTAATACACTATGTACAGTGCATGTGCTGCAATAAAAATATGCAGAAGCCTGCTTGTAATAACCTAGCTTGGTACTGTCGTGATTTTAACCTAAATACTGTTTCTTTGAAAACTGTAATCAAAGAATAATTATTATTTATTGACAAATTCATATTAATAACTATTTTTCGCATAAAACATTGTCTCTGTAAGTTGAAAATATTATTACTATAGGTAAATATATGACAAGTAAATTTATATATTGATAAATTTTTATGATGTGGTCTTATATATATATGTATATATATACATATATACACACATATATATGTGAAGAGAAAGATATGGTAGAAAGCAAGCAGTCAGAAAAAAACACATTCAAAGAGATGATAGATAATTATATGGCTGACTGGAAAAAATGATGGACAAGCCCCACTTTTTTAATGAACATGTTCCTTATATGGGAAGCAGAACTGAAGGTACAATGAAAAGAAAACCATAGGTTTTAGTCACGCAGCTACATCACTTTCTCTGCTATATTTACAGAAATAAAATTTATTGGCATATGCATGGAAAGATAAACACTATATTCTATAAAATTATTAATGTTGTTTTTTATCTTAGTCTTATTCAAATTCTTTACTTGAGTGTATGAACTTAATCTGCAATCATGAACATCTTCAGTAAATAGTTTTAAAATGTAAGACAGCTTCTATATTTTTATAAACATTAATCTTTGTAGTAGTGCGTATAAATCAAACCTAGTGAATTTGGCCTTCCAATGAAATAAAGTATTTCAAAAGCACATATAGCCTTTTTAAAAACATAACTATAGAATCCTTGAAAACTTTCCTTTTAAGATACTAAGATTTCTTGTCCTATATATGTCTCACAGATACTTGTCAGAGATGGGAAAGTCTATATACCCTAAGCCTTAGCATATATATATATATATATATATATATATATATATATATATATATATATATATATATATATATATATATATGTTGTATCACTTTAACTTAGTCTAAACTTGTTGGGAACAATCCTGGTGCAGTAGAATGAAGTCCCACGTGTCTGTCCCAGGCACTGTGGCTCTGGGTGGGACAAGAGACACACAGGAAGTGGCCACATGTCTTCCCACACAGTCCAATGGGCAGGTGGGGGCTGTGGGAAGTCTTTGCGGCCCTGCTCATGGGTGAGGGAGGGGGCCATTCTCAGGGAACGTGCAGCAACCGTCTCCATGGGTTCTTTAGCCTAGGACACCACAGTCACCATAGGGTGCTGCAGATGGGCTAGCCAGAGTGCAGCTAGGATTCCCACTGAGACCGGGTTTCAGCAGCTTGGGGTACCAGGCTAGCTGCTTAGGCTTGGGTGAATGGGTACCATCTGGGAGCACTGGGAAACCCTCAGTGAAAGATTAGAAGCAGCTCCTTAATCGAGAGCCGGATCCCTAGCTTCCCACGGTGGGTCCAGATGAAGAGACAGTGCATAATTCTAAGACATTTATTTTCATCGTATGGAGTGGCCTAGATAGAATTGTACCCCGTGGCTTCTGGGAGATGCGAGGCAGATACAGTAACTGGGAAGGGGCGTGGCTAAGCCTCTAGGTGTCTCATTAAGAAGGGGATGGCTTGGCGCTGTGTGGCCATGCATCTACCTAACTGGAGTCAAAAGCCTCTCAGGAGCTTTGGCATAAAGCTTTTTGGTCCCTCGTGGATTGTTCCGCTGGGTCACCCAGATTTTACACCTGTGCTCAACTGGGTTCCAGATTGTCTGTCACAGATCACTGCCCCACACAAAATCTCTATGGCACAAGAATTAAAAATTAATTAATAGCTAGGCCTAACCAATCAGCTACTACTAATTTACATGACAGTATAATTAGAAGCATTGGGGGGCGTAGCTGTTTCAATTATGTCAGGGTACAGATGTACTAAGACCAGCTAATTTGAGCAAAATTAGAGAGAAAAACACCAAAAATGTTAAAGAAGGCCAATGAAGTTCACACATGTCACTAACCTTTATCCATCTATTTTTACTTAATGTCACATATATTAACTCATAGTGAATATTCATAAACAATTTACAATGCTTGATACTTTATTATTGGAAATTATTTTAAATAAATCTGATTGAAACTTTATAAAATATTAAAAAACAGCTTTCTTCTCTCAGATGTCTATAATATGATTTATGTATTACTAGTGTTTTCTTGTTTTTAATGGTTTATGGTCATTAACTTCTCTCTCTTCCTCTACTTTTTATTTCTCAGAGTGCCTATTTTGTTTCCATTTTCTTCCTATTCTATAATCTCTTGCTTTCTCATGATAGGATATGTGGCAATAATGAAGAAGTGTGCATATGTATGTCTAATTATCTTCCTAGAGTTATCTATAGTATATATTTAATGTGAACTTAACAATTTTAATCATATACAAAATATTTTATTTGACTAAAGATCTAAGTATTTAAGTGTGGTTCCCCATCACTTAAAACCCAGTGGGTAAGTAGTTGAGTAATTACTGGGTTCCCCAAAATTATAAAAAAAAATCACAAGTAGATAAAAACAAATAGATTAATTAGTAAATAATATTTTGAGGGATGAACATAGATAAGAATGATACTCAGACTGTGCCTGTTAATATTGATGTAGCCATATTTGAAAGTAGTGCATAATTTTTAGTTTTTAATAAATCCTGGTGTACCTTTATATATTTCTATTTTCAATAAAAACATTGTTTCTTCTTCTCATTCACTTTAATTTGATACATTATAGTACCTTGCATAGATCAGACTCTTTAGAGGTATCATAGTCTGGATTTGGTGGGAGAATATGTTGATAATTGTAAGAATAGTATTGTCAATTTTTCCATACAGATGTGTGTTGTTAACAGAAATTCTAGTTTTTTGATGGTTTTTGATTTTGGTTTTAGTTTTGGTTTGGTCATTGTTTTTTTTTTTTTGGACTTGACCTTTAAGGGACTGATGTCCTTGAATTGTTGTTCCCAGTAAGCATAGAAATGTTCATACTTTACAATATACAGAGAATTATGGTTAATGTTTTCACAATGCTAATTGACAGATACTGCCTAAAGATAATACAGAATAGGGAAGCAAAGAATGTGAATTTTGAAGAAGCATCTTCTATAATTGTTATGTAAGTTCTTCTGAAACCAAGATTTGACATTCAAGGATTTAATAACAAAATATTCACCTCTGGCTGATCACTTTTGCAATTTCAGTGCTGTTGCCACAACAAGTCTCATTATCTATTTGAACAGTGTGCACATGAATGTTTTCTCAGAATAACAGCCCAAAAGCTAAACCCACAGGGTCAGAGGTGGATAGAACTAGGTACATATTGAATTAAAACCAGGTTAGACTATTGTGTGAATTCAGAAATTCTTTAACTATATGTCATCTCAAACTAATTTCCCGTGCTGTTTTAAAGACAAACTGCAATGTCAAAGGGACATTTTCTAACTTTTCTTCCTAGGATAGATTAGTTTATTGTTTATATCTATCCATCTATTTTTCCCAAATGTGGTAGATTTACTAAATTTTAATTATGTCTCCTATACTTTGGACATGCATGCAAGGTAGGGTATTTAATTGAAAAGCAATCATTTGGTGCTTTTAACATTTGTAACTAGCAAAACTTGTGATTCAAATGAAAGGCCTTTCATGATCCAATATACATTATGGCCTTTGAAAATAACTATTGGTTCAAATTGTCTATAACCATCCTGTTGGCATTTCTTTAAGCACATGAGCATATGATTTTCTAATACAGTCTACTTCATATGTAGAACCTTTCAGGACATGAGTAGATCTTTCTTCTTCTCCTTGCATACCCATTTCCTAGTATCTCATACGCTTTTGTTACTGGAAATTTGGGATGTCCAGATGAATTACCAGATGATTACCAGGGAAATTGGAGTCTGCTCCTTGAAGTATGAGTTTAATAGTAAAAGAATAAGGAATGAATTTAAATAAAAACATAAGGATAATTCTACTAGAATTTAAAAGGAAAAGCCTAGCATGAGTAAGTGGTCTCATAAGCCACTCAGAGACAGAACTCTGTAAAGGGGAGAAAAGAAAAACCAAGCTCTTTCAGTTAAGCCAACATGGAGGTCATATGCATGATAGCATGCAGCTCCAACATTGGTATGTATGCTTTCGTGAACAGTAAGGAAACACAATGTACCATGTAATGAATTTTTAGGTTCTAACCAACATTCAAAACACAAATAGAATAGAAGAACAATGAATAGTTATGCCATTCTGAGGCCAGAAAGACATCAGTACCTCGTGATAGCCTGACTTGTAGTGGCTATGCTGGATGTAGATTCTGGGAAGATACATGACACTCACTATCACGTTGAAGGTTTATTTATTAATCTCCTCATTTATCACAGTTTAAGGCGAAACTACCTTCCTCCACTGAGGAAAACATACCTCCCTGAGATGCTCTCTTACAAGGTCATTGACTTTCCTCATTGTTAGGTATCTCTAAACACAAGAGAGTATAAGTCACTTGACCAGAAAGTATTTTCTCCAATGATGCCCTGTTTCTGGCATATACACAGCATCATTTACATGTTCTAGTTCCATATGTAAAGTTGGCTATTAGCTTTTCTTATCCATTATGTAGAAAATTTCCTTCAAAACTCAAGCATTCTAGTTTGTTTCCTTCATCCTTTATAAATCATGACCTTTGATCATTTTTGTGTCTTTCCTCTAGAAAATTACAGTATATACATATATATAATATACATATATATGTAATATATACATATTATATACAATTTTCAGTTTTCAAAAAAAATTACAGAATCATATCCAAATAATTGTTAATTGAAGACTACACATTACTATTTTGTTTGGCTACTCCTATAACAATTTTTAAAGGAACTAAATTATGAACCATATTAATAAGCAAGTAAATAACTTTACATTACATAAATATCTACATTTTTAGAGGAAATTAATGATGTACCTAAATGTTTTTCCATACATTTCTCTAGACAATAAAGACACAGACATCTTCCAGATTAGTTCTGATCATGAACATGCTACATTCATGAGCTATTAAAGTTTGGGTTCCACAGAGTCCCAATTTGCCATCTCTTGGAACCAAATGAAGCTTCTAGTACTAGATATGCTTTATTTCTAATTGAGTTGTTGGACAAAGGGATCCTATTGGACTCCCCAAACAACCCCAGGCTGTTTGCAAGATGATATATACATATATTGCTTTAGACAATATGACGGCAAGAACCTAAAGCTGAAGACAACACGTTTACAACTAGTAGTTTTGTGGTATATGTAATAGAAATCCTAAGGAGATAACCTCAAGTAAATATTAAATTTGTGTCCTAAGGAGAAAGTTATTTTCCTAGATTATAAGATCTTCAGACAACTTGGAGTAAGGCAATATTAGTTTCTTATTTTGAATACTAGCAAACATGAATCACTTGAAATTAGGTTGAATGGATGCTGAGTAACCGACATGTGACTTGTTGAAGTGCTACCTAATGATTATCAAACAATGCAAGAGAATATCTTAAGAGTTGACACTCTCTGATTAAAATTTTAAAATGAGAATGTACTGGCATATTTTACCTTGCAATTTTCGGTATGACTTGCAATATGGCTATCAAATTGACAACTGTTTAATCACAGATTATAGTTCTTTTTAAATCTTTTTTTTCAAATTCCCTAGAAATATCTCAATTATATACAAATTGACTTTCTGCCAATAGCAATTCAAAAATGCTCCCTAAATATATTTATAACTGGTGTCAGATTGTTAATTTTTATTATATATTAATTGAACCACAAACAGAAATATATAAGTACTCACTGAAATGAAATATATATGTATCATCTCCATCTTCTTAAACCTAAGAGAGTAGAGAAATTCAGAATTACATCTCTACTTTCCTGTGGAATTATAGTAATTGGCTTCTAATCACAAGTTCATTATATCATTTTTTAAAGTTTATTTTTATTTATTATCATTTTATTCTGATTTCTTCATGGGATGATTTTATTGAGGTTTCCAGAATTCCAATATCTGTGTACAAGTCTGCTACAATTATTAATAGCTCATCATTTTCTTTTCTAATTCTTCCACTGAGTAAGTATAATTTCTATATTGCTTACTTGTCTTACTGTTGTAACACAATGCCCGATAATGACAACTTAAGGAAGAACAATTTTTTTTCCAGCATCAGACCATCTTGGTAGGGAAAGCATGGCAGAAGGAACAGGAGGCAGCTCGTTACATTGTGTTCCTAGTCAGGATGCAGAGATATGAATGATGTGTATCTTGCTTTCTTCCTTGTGTTCATCTGTGATACACCAACCCACGGAATGCTACTGTCTGTATTTAGGGTGGACCTCCTCATCTTACTTAACCTAGTCTATAATCTTCTTCCCAAACAGCATGCACAGTGGTTTCTACAATCTTCTTCCCAGGTATGCACAGGCGTTTCTCTGCCAAGATTTCTAGATCCTGCCAAGTTATTTCCAATACAGTCAACATACAGTCCATACAGTCAACCTCTTTTTATAAATGTTTCAAAACCACTTTATTTTACCAGAATCGTAACTTCCCTTCCCTTAACCTGAATAAGTAAGAATTATTATTATTTATTTTAGTTAATTCATGTTTAGGAAAGCAGAAGTAGCTAAAAACACAAATATGTAATACATTTTTTAATATTTAAACTCAATTTGATTGATACTATTTTAAAATAAGGAAAATAGAAAAATAAAACATCATAAATTATTATTCTACTGTGCTGCCTTAAAGTTCTTGTATGGAACAATACTTCCAAACTTAAATGTGAAAGAAGGATAGATTTTGTGAGAAAGGGAAAGAGGAAGCAACATTGAAGAAAGAAGAGAAGGTCTTATACAAACCCCTCAAAATAGTCCTCATGTCCTTACACATTTTCATTGTTTAAAGGTATAAAGTAGATATCTTTCAAAGTCTAAATATGTGATATGTTATGTATTAGCTCCAAGCATACACACACATATATGCATGACATGTATTTGTATATCCCATTGAATATTTGAGAAGATGGTAAATAATCATAAAATGAAAACATTTCAAAAATTATATTCCATTAAAAGCTATGGATATGGCTAATTTATGACAAAAATTGGATACAACAAATCTCACCCTAATTTTAATACACATATTTAAGTTAAAATATTGATTTAATGGATGTTCAATTGATATTTGTCTCTAATTTGACTATTTAAATGATGTAGAGTTCAGAAATGCCTTCAAGGTAAGAACCATAAAGAAATAGTGTTTTGCTTGCTTCATGCATTCTTTCTAAGTTTGCCATAGTACGTTGGCTAATTGTCTCCTATTTGATAAAGCACATCAACCTATTAGTAGTTTCGTTAATATAATTAACTGTGATTGGGACACTTGTGAAGGTTGGTATCTCTTGAGCACAGAATTTAGACAGTAAGAAATGAGTTTGACCAGTTGAAGGGTTTTATAACTCAGAAACTCTATTTCTTTTTAATGACTAATGAGCCAGTTTGGTTTTACATATAGCATAACAGATATGAAGGAAGTCAAGAGTCATATTTCTGGCTGCTTTTTTAAACATAGTGTTAACTTAAGAAGTGTTTGTTGACAGACAATAAATTTACTTGAATACTAATGATTATGTTAACTTCCTTAGGAACTGAGATTTTGACAATGCTCATATAAATAATAGTTGTTACTAAGGGTCCCAAAATGGAGACATGACAGTAACAAATGAGTATTAAAAGTACTTCAAATAACCCTCTCTTCCTTTAAACCCTCTACTGAATATCAATATATTGCATTGATTTCTAGAGAACATCCCTAGTGTTACCAGATGTTACTAAACATCTTACTTTACCATAACTTGTATTTTCTGGAAGATAATAGAAAGTAGATATGTAGGTTATGCAAAGTTGGTTAAATAACTGGCATCTACTCATGGGTACACAACAACCACTGTTCTTTCTTTGTACTTTTAGAGATATATTGTCCTGACCAACATTTATGCTTCAGTCATGGCTGTCCTTGGGAGACAGTGTAAAGCTTTATTTTTAGAAAATAAGTTAATCTTTAAAATATTTCTGAAAAATGAAGAAGAGGAAGATGTTCTTGACTACAACTTGATGGAGAAACAGAAGGAGATCAAGTCAGTGTTGACCAGGCGTACGATTACATAGATCAATGGGTCAGATATAATTACATGCACTCACAGATATATGGGGAAAGCATTTGAACAGTGTTTAGCAGGCATGTTTAAGCACATGACAAACACCAGAACCCTGAGACCCTTCCAAAAAGTAAAATAAAATATCAAGGATATTATCACTGTCTATACCGTAGGTATGTGTATATGTATGCATGCATGTATGTTTGCGTGTATGAAGTTATTGGACTCTGCCTTCTGTTTCATCCACTTAGTGTGTGTGTGTGTGTGTGTGTGTGTGTGTGTGTGTGTGTGTGTGTGTGCGAGTGCGAGCCAAGGTCCATGCAATAGGAATGATGAATGGCTTTAGAACTCATGGAATGCTGCCCATGGGTTACCACAGTAAAGCTTTTTATTCAAAGAGTAAATGAATTGCAAATGCCAAAGTCTTGCAGTTGATGTCATTAAATTTGACACCATCATGGTTCAATATAGGTAAGTCTCAATTTTCTGAGGTATTAGAAAATAGGGTTAAATCACAGTGGCCAATTCATAGCATTTTGCTTCACATTTTTTTCCTGGGATAAATGCACTATCTCTCTTAGCTGTGCTTTTCTTGCAGAACTAAATCTACCCCCATTTTTGGATTTCTATTTCCCATGATTATCCTTTTGAAAGTCAATGAATCACTGATACTCTTTCAATTGTATCTTGAATATGATAACTTATTTTAAGAAAGCTTTGCTAAAGTTTTATAATTCCTCAAATGCTCTGGGTTTAGAAAGTAGTTTTGATGTTTTCTAGAGTACTTAATTACCTTAATTTCAGTATTTGCTGGTTTTGTCTTTATTTAAAATTTTTATATAATACTACAAATCATATTCTTTACTCTTACCCAACTTAATAGAGATTCTCTTGACCACACAAGACACTAAAGCTCATAATCTTTCTCTCTCTTAAAAATTTGAAATAAACAGACAAAAAACAAATAACACAAAAAGTACCAAAACAAAATAAAAGTACACACAAAAAATAGATAGATGATAAATAGATAGATGATAGATGATGGATGGATAGATGTGTGTATGTATGCATGTATGTATGGATAGATGGACAGACAGATAGACAGATAATGAATAAAGCATAACTAAAGATATAAAACTATGGAGTCTGTTTTAAATTATTCAACTAATACGGGGCATGGGGCCAACTTGGAATTTTGGAATGTACAGACACTTCATTGAATAAAATATACTTTTCCTTTTCTAGGGCATATCAAATTCAAATAATTCTTTGTTTAATGGTGGAGCTTTGTGTCTTCTTACTCTTATTGATGCTGGAATTTTGTCTGGCTTAAACCTATTCAGACTTAAGGTATGATGTCATAGTCTCTGTGAGTTCATGTGTGTTACTTCTATTGTCTTTGCAAAATCCAGTTTCCTTTAAGTTATCCAACATCTCTGGCTCTTAATATGACTTCTGTATTGTTTTCTGAATAAATCACACAGAGTCTTGAGATGAGGGACACATTTAGGACAGATGCTAAAAATTCTCTAACTTTCTGAATATTTTCCAATTGTGGATCTATGTGTAATTACCATCTACAACAAAATGAAGCTTCTTGAACAATTCTTAGATTCATATGTTTAGCAATAGGTCATTAGGAGTCACTTTATTTCTAAGTTCCTTCATCAGAATAACAGTAGTAGATTTTTCCCTCCTATCCCTCCTATGGCCTATCTAGTCTCAAGTTGTTGGCCACATTAGCTGTGTGCTATATAGATAGCATATGAAATACTGGGCCTTAAATCCCAACAAAAAGTGGTTGGTTATTGCCATCATCACACAAGTTTATCTTGCAAGCAGATTGCTATTACAGTTTCCAACATTTGTTTCTGGGTGTTTTTGATCATTACTTTTCTTTATCTGATAGCATGCAAAATACCTTCTATATCATCGATGCCATTCAGTAGGTGTGAAGTCTCTAGGTGTATAACAACTCAATTTCTCTATGTTCAATGACACAGTGGTATCTTCAGGGATCAGGTTTTACAATCAGGTTGTGGAGAGTAACCAGAGACTTGATAATAATCTAGTGTGTAAACCCTATCACTAGAAGTTTGATGTGGTGCCATAAGATGTCTAGCTGGGGCATCATCTAATCCACTACATGATGAGTCCATTTAAGTTCTTTTCCTATATGCACATCTTTTAGGAAGCTCTCCAGTGACAGGTTTCTATATGACTTCACCAAAGGTCTTCCCTATTAGTAATCATTCCAATACTTCCCCCTAGGATCTGCATTACTATTAACCTCTTGATCCTTCTCATTTCTCTTTATCTCCCTGTTTTATTTCCCTTCATTTGAAACCATCTTTTGAGAAATCTATAGTTAGTCCTCTACCCTATTTTTTAAAGTTTAGTGCTATGTTGTCTTGTTATGCAGGTTTATTTGGGGGAGTGGAGATGAGGTCTTTTATATTCTAGGTACTAATGCTTTATCTGCTGTATAATTAGTAAAGACTTTTCTCCTTCTTCAGGCTGCCTCTTCCTTCAAATGTTGCAAATCTTTTGTTGTACAGAAGCATTTTTATTTTCATGAGGTCAATTGTCAGTTCTTAGTCATAATGCCTATGTTACCAGTGTCCTACTTAGAAAATCTGTTTTTGTATGAATGAGTTCTATCTGATTCCCCATTTAATTCCTCTTCTATATGAAAATGCTATCTGGTTTTACTTTGTACTCTTTGATCAATTTGTAGTTGAAGTTTTTATTTTCAGAGTTATAGATTTGTATATATTTTCATTCTTCTACATGTAGCCATCCAATATTAGCATTTACTGAAGATGCTGTCTTTTCTCTAGTGTGTATTGGGTTTCTTTGTCAAAAATCAGGTATTTTGGGGTATGTAAAAATGCCTGTCTTTGATTTGATTTCATTGTTCAGTGTGCCTGTTTTTATATGAATACCTTGAAGTTTTTATTACTGTAGCTATGTAGTACAACATGCAGTCTGATATCGAGATACCTCCAGCAGTTCTTTTATTATTTAAAATTGTTTTAGGTACTCTGGGATTTTTGTGTTTCTATATGAAGTTGAAGTGTGTTTGAAATTGTAGGGGGGGGTTTGCTTGAATTATTCATAGAAAAGAGTTCAGGATATCTATAAAATCTAGTATAACACATTAATTAAATTATAGGATGAAAGTTGACTCTGGTATGTGTATTATTTCAAGATAATACGGGAGTCATTAATAAACAGGCAGAATTAAACAGTAGGAGAAAATGTTCTAACATTATCACCTTTTATCAACGAACAAATGTACTAGTTAATAGTAGATTATGCTACATGTTATGCCCTAGATGGTAAAGGCACTTGAAAAAGGCACCAACTTCTATTTAAATTTTTGATGGAGATTTTTTTCTTAAACATTCACCAAACAGATTGGGTGGTTTTAATTTTTTCTAAGTTCAAACGTATTTTACATACCTAAACAACAAAAACACAGACAACATATTGAAACTAAATTTTATAGCTTGTTGGGAGTTTAAACATATCTGACTTAAATTTTGATGTTTTAATTTTTTTACTAAGCATTCAAAATAATAAGTTTCATCATAACATTTCATACATATATGTCACTATATTTGAAAAAAAGTAATATTTTGTTAGAGGACTTACAGCGCATGTCAGCATCCATAAAAGTAACTTTTCTTCAATAGATGTAATTGCTGTCTTAGAGGATTACTGCTTAATAAGGTCACCATTTCTCGCTCTTTCTGAACTCTGGCTAACAGATTCAACTTAGCTGTTCTGGCTCAAAGTCCCCTCCAAGCTGACAGATTCAAAATAGTTTCTCTCAGATTCTCACTGAATTGTTCTACTTAGTCACAAACTTACTCTGGCAATTTGTTCTAATCTTCTAACTCCTCCTCTTCTCTTGCCATTCTGTCTTCATCTACAACCTATCTCCACAAAACTGTCCCTGTAAAATGGCCTTGACACCTCTCTCTCTCTCTCTCTCTCTCTCTCTCTCTTTCTCCTTGCTCCCTTAAGTCACCCCTCTTTTCTGCCTGTTCTTGTGAGATAGGTGTATCCAATCTCTGATTCATTCTGTCAGATCTTTCTCTGATTTGACACTTTGTCTGCCTTTCAATTTTGATGTCACTTTCTAACATGGCTGCTTCCTTCTACAAAGTAATCTTACTTTCATTGTTAGGAATTAAAGCTGTGTACGAAGGGACTTTCTGCATTCCAGCCTGATCACATAGGCCTAGAAGGTCTTTGGTTGTGATTTCTTGTCAACATAGCCATGTTGCTGGATTAAAATTCCTCTATGAATATCATTAATGTTTCCTTGGCTCAAAAAATTATAGCTGAATAGAAGCTCATTTTATAAATTTATTATACATTTATCATATATTAATACATTGAGGGACCTTTACATTATTTCCATTTCTCGGTTTTGTTAAAAGAGCAGCAATTAACATGAATGAGCAATAATCTGTGCAATTGGATGTGTTATTTATTGGGATTATTTCAATGACCAGTATAGCTAGGTCATATGATAAATCTTTTTGAGTTTTTAAAAAATTCCCCACACAGTGTTCCACAGCAGCTGTATCAGTTTGCAATCACACAAACAGTAAATGATGGGTCCACTCTTCTACATAATCAATGGTAGTTGTTTTTTTGATTTTTGGCAATCCTGGCAATGTGGTTAACCTTGAATGCATATAAATATGAGCAACCCCTAAATTGTCTCATCAAGATGTGTATTTGTGTGTGTATGAATATATATATATATATATATATATATATATATATATACATATATATATATATATATATATATAGAATAACAATTTTAAAAAGAAGAGGTTCTGGATTTAAATGGGAGTACATAGGCACATGTGAGAAATTAAAAGAAGGAACGGGATGGGTAGAACTAAGGAAAATACAGTATGCATGTAAAGAATTCTCAAAATAATTTTAAAATTATTTTGAGGCTTAGTAGTGGCAACAGAAATGGCTCTACAGGGAAGAGCACTTGCTCTTTCAGAAGATCTGGGATAGAATCTTAGCTCAAACATTGCAGGTCACAATCATCTATAACTCCAGTTTCAAGGACTTGATGCCCTGGTCTGTCCTCTATCAGCACCAGGTACTTAAGCAGTGAACAGGTGTAAACGCAGGCTAAACATCTAACAATATAATGCTTTTTGTTTGTTTTGTTTTGTTAAAAAGTTAAATTATGAAGTATCACACCTGGACCAGGTGCTATTGCAATTGCTAGGTGCTAGGAGAGAAAAACTCAGCTTTCTTTTGAGACTGTTTGCCAATGGTATGTTGATCACACACGTCCCTTAATATATGGACAACCCAAATTGGACTTGATAGGGGAAAAATAGAACACAAGTTTAGGTGGGTAGGGAAAGGGGATAGATTTGGGATGAGTTGGGTGAGGGGTGAATACCATCAAAACTCACTGTACGAAAATGTGAGATAACTGATAGTTTAAAAAAATGAAAACTTATATAAAGGAAATTCTTCACTCCATTGACAACTGATATAAAAACTAAGTACTTTACCACCACCACCACCACTGTCCAAAGCCCTTGAATACAGTATTGGAAATAGGGCTCGGTCTGACATTAATGACCACACAGAATTATTAATTTCATAAATTGTTGTTCACCAAGGCAGGCTAAAGTTATGTGGTGCTGATGTCAGTATACAGTTTACAAGATTCACTTTCTCTCAGTGAGATGAATATCTTTCACTCAGACATAGATGAGACATTACCCAGAACCACGTGATTATACTTATTTGTCACATCTGCAAGTCTCTCAGAGATGCATAATTTCTCTACGATTTAACCAACAGCAGCTTAGCTTGCCATCTGATTTCCTTCCCCTCTGAAAATCAGCTTACCTTACATGCTTCAATGTGTAATGTTTGATTTAGTTTAGTTCCCTCCATTTCTAATAATCAACAAGCCCAAGAAACCTATAGAGTAAAAGGAGGTATGTATTAGTCAGGGTTTCTATTCCTGCACAAACATCCTGACCAAGAAGCAAGTTGGGGAGGAAAGGGTTTATTGAGCTTACTCTTCCAAATCACCATTCATCACAAAAGGAAGTCAGGACTGGAACTCAAGCAGATCAGGAAGCAGGAGCTGATGCAGAGGCGATGGAGGGATGTAACTTACTGGCTTGCTTGTTTCTCCTGGCTTGCTCAGCCTGCTTTCTTATAGAACTCAAGACTACCAGCCCACAGACAGTACCACTCACAAGGGGCCCTCCTCCCTTGATCACTAATAGAGAAAATGCCTTACCACTGGATCTCATGGAGGCATTTTCTCAACTGAAACTCCTTCCTCTGTAATAACTTAAGATTGTGTCAACTTCACCTACAAAACTAGCCAGTACATTTGACCCCTTGTCAACTTGACACACAAACACATCACTAATAAGCCTCAACCCTTACTTCCTTATTCATCGCCAAGATCTAAATAAGTTTACAAATCCCACAGTCTTTGCAAATTCTTACATATTAACATTTCAGTCCCTTTTAAACATCCAATCTCTTAAAATTCAAAGTCTTTTAAAAATTCAAAGTCTCTTAACTGTTGGCTCCACTAAAATACCTTCTTCCTTCAGGAGGGAAAATATATCAGGGCACAGTCACAATTAAAAGCAAAACCAAACTCCAACTGTCCAATATCTGGTATCCACTCACGATCTTCTGGATTCCTCCAAGGGCTTTAGTCACTTCTCCAGCTCTGCTCTTTGTAGCACACACCTTGTCTTCTAAGCTCCAGATGCCTGTACTCCACTGCTGCTGATGTTCTTGGTGGTCATCTCATGGTACTGGTATTTCCAAAACACTGCTGTCTTCCGCTGCCACTAGGTTTACCAACAGTCTCTCATAGGCTCTCTTCATGATGCCAAGCCTCACCTCCTTTGCATGGCCCCTTCAGTCCTGGGCTGTCAATTGCAACTGAGGCAGCACCTTCACCAATGTCCTTCCAAGACCTCTCACAGTGCCCGAGCTTCAACTCCTTTGCATGACCCCTTCAGTCCTGGGCTGTCAATTGCAACTGAGGCTGCACCTTCACCAATGGCCTTCCATGGCCTCTCATAGTGCCCAGGCCTCAGCTGCTCTTCACGACTCCTTCATGCCTTCAAAACCAGTACCACCTAGGTGACTCTTACACATCACCAAGTCCAGCCACAGCACAAGGTACAACCCTGGCTATCTCTGGAACACAGCCTCTGTGCTCTCAGAAAACACTTCTCACCTCATTGATGCTGGTCTCTTCCCAATCAATGCCAATTTCCCAGCTCCAGCTAACCAGCATCAATAGCCCCAGTAACAGAATGATTTTGCTTTAGTAGTTCTGGTATCCTGTTAATCACAGCAGATTTATTCAGCCCCAGCTAACCAAAACCCCAGAATCTTAAATCAAACTAGCAATGGCCCTGATAAGAGTCGTTAATCTTCCCTCTGAAATTTCACAAACCAGGCCTCCATCTTCTGCACTGTTCTCAACATTATTTTCTAAGCTCCTACAGAACACCCCACAGAGCTCTTAACATCCCAATGATCCTTCTAGCTCAAAGTTCCGAAGTCCTTCCACAGTCCTCCCCAAAACATGGTCAGGTTGTCACAGGAATACCCCAATATCCTGGTACCAATTTGTCTTAGTCAGGGTTGTCTAGAGTCACAGAACTTATAGATAGTCTCTATATAGTAAGGGAATTTGTTGATGACTTACAGTCTGTAGTCCAAGTCCCCAACAATGGTCAGCAGCAGCTGTGAATGAATATCTGAGGATCTAGCAATTGCTTCATCCCACAAGGCATGCAGGTGAAGAAGAATGAATCTTCCTTCTTCCAATGTCCTTATGTAGATCTCCAGCATCAGGTGTGGCCCAGATTAAAGGTGTACATACAACCACACCTGAAACTTGTGTCTTCCAGACTCAAGATCTAGATCACAGGTGAGCCTTCTAATTCTGGATTGTAGTTCACTCCAGATATAGTCAAGTCGACAATCGGAAATAGCCACTACAGAAGTATTTAGAATTTATACCTCTGAAAAGAATTTGACCTAGCAATTCTCTTCAATTTTCATTTACATGCCTCAATGTGTACCTTTCCATTTTAAGGACTAAACACATAATGAATCCCATGACTCACTTTTAGTGAGTCCTTATCATCAACAATTAAGGACATAACTGTAAAATTGCTCTGGGATGCAGTTATCAGGATCACACAACGGAGAAGGGGATAATTAAAATCGATGAAGAATGTGTTAGAAATGGTACTACTCCTTGCATTTGTTTTGTGATTCTGATAGTTCCTAAATAACTTTCTCCACACAAGTTCTCAGTAGTAATGGTAATAATAAATACAGAACTTTGTTATTTGCCTTGTAACATTAAGAAACAGGGACAGAATCTTTGAATAGTGAAAGAGGCAAACCAATAATCCTGATATACAAATAGTTTGAAAATGTTACCTTCAATACTTCACACTACGATTTAACCTAAAAGGGTCATTGCAGATTAATTTAAGCTAAGAAAAGACTGAAATAGACAGAGTATAAAACATTAGTCTATGTGACCACTTTAAAGCAGATGCCACTGTGTTTTGATTGGTACCTCTTTGTAGAATATTTTGAGTTTTGCTAGTCTGACACCTCCAGATTTGCTGTGCATTCTGTTTTGGATGGGACAGGGACAACTGTTAGTTCTGTCTAAAGATTGTTGTAGTACTTTCTTGAGCCAATTTTATTGAGAAAATTTCTCAGTTAAGGTTCTATTCTCAGTTCACTTTTCGACTTCACTGATTTAGTAATAATCACATATTTATAGCCAACTGCTTTTTCACAGAAGACTCAATATCATACCACAAGGAATGAATGTGCTTTTGTTCATATGGTACTTGGAAAATGGGATATTCACATGCAGAATTAGTTATCTAGATCCCTGTTTGTCATCAGTTACGAATTTCAACTAATAAGAGCTTGAAGACTGTAACAGCTCGCTGACCTCCTTGCCTTGGAGGGCCCTGTTCCAAGGAAAGCTATCAACAAGGTTCGAAGTTCCCGCCAGCGGATACTCCGTGCTGTAGAAGGAAGCCATCGGTTAATGGAAAGAAGCAGGAAACAAAAGGATGCGTGGGAGCAAGACGAGATTCCGTTCAAGCTCCGAGACAATCTTTATTGTTACAATGATTTAAGCACATTAGGGCGGGAAATGGCAGGGGCGGGGAGAATCCACAATGCGACCAGACATCAATTATATGCCATATTTGTCCCTGGGCTGGTCGTCTAATCTGGCAGCAGGCTGGGGAGGGGTAGAGGGAATATCCGCTGTGAGCCGAAACTCTTTGTGTTGCTAATCAAGCCAAACCTAAGAGTCAGGGCCTAGAGGAACCACCTGCTGAGCGATCCGAGACATTGTGGCTAGCGGGTTAAGTCAAACCTGAGATCTTTCATCTAGCAGAATGTGCAAAAGGCCAAGGCCTTTGTCTCCGACAATTCCTCCCTTAATTTACAATATGAGCGTTATGACCCTGCCTGGGCAGGGATGGGCTTTGATCCGAGAGTGAGGGTAGAGGCCCAAACCTCCATGATAACTGTCATCTTTTTCTGGAGGAGGGAATCTGGGATGACAACCCCTATGCATTTGGGCATGCCCTTCAGGGAAGCCAGCAACTATCGGGTCGTGCTCGGACCCTCCTTCCCTTGCAGTACCTTGTCTTGCATCTCTCGGATGCCCATGCATAATTACGTGCCCGTATGCTGGACCATTGGACGGGCAGCCCTCTGTAGCGAGGGGGCTCATATTATGATGGGGTAGGTGCCCCGATCTGGGAGGTGGGAGATGAGGATAGCACAAGGAAGACAAGGCATGGCCCATTCGAGGATTGGGACAATAAGGCCTTTGTCTCTAACACCGCGCCAACTCATGCCAGCCAGCAGGTGGTGTGCATAGATCTGGGTTCTATGCAGCACCTGAAGGAGGATCATTGGCCTCAGGCTCTATGATTCCACGATCTAGCAGTTCGAGGCGATGATAATGAGCCTGCAAGGGTCGGGATGTCAGAGAATCAATCTACTGTTTGATGAATTTCGTAATTTTGTTAAAAATAAAAGGTCCCAGGCTTGCTAGAAGTAAAAGGTTAATTATTGGTAAGTAAGTCAAGGTCTCTGTGGTTCTGGAGCATGACCCAGGCCAAAGAGGAAAGCTGTCTCTGGAGCGAGGCTAGCTAATTCAAACTGTTGGCTGAGGGAAGAATAGGAATGTATTGAATACCCCAGGGGTCCGCCAGCAAGAACACAGCACATTTACTGTGGTGTGGGGGGTCTAATATCCTCTGGAATATTATAAAGAAATAGTCTCTTTAAAAGTAAGGAGGGAAAACTTCTCAATAATAACCCACTATCCTCTTGCTACTGTTTTAGATCTGACTCACTTCTTCCAATACTTGCAATCCTTTTCTAGAATATCAAGGTCTTGTAAAACTCATAGGCAATAGAACAAAAGCTAGTTGATAGACAACAACTGACATGGCACATTCTAACATAGATGAAAAAGGTATACAATCAATACAACTTACATTAAATTCTGCAGAAAAAACAATATTTTAACATGACCGATAAAAATTGGGAGCCTTAACACATGCACTTGTTAACACTACAGATCTTGTTCCAACTTTATCTCTTGCTAACATAACATTAGGGAACTGCAGCTAACTTTCAAATATGTCTTTGAGAATTTCCAGAAGCAATTTCTGCTACAGTCTATGTTTTCTCTGTCTCACAAGGTCGAAAATCTTGAGGTAAGGCAGCTTATCTAATCTGGGACGTAGGGAAGCAAGGGTAGGTCAGGAACAGATGTCCAATACAGCTTTTCTGTCACCATTGTCAGGGGACACAGCAAGCTCACAGGTCAGCATCATTCTGTCCCAGTGTCAACATGTCTTGTTCACTCTGGCAGCCAGCATGCTCCTTTAGCATCCTGTAGAAAAAACACAAATACGCCCTCTTCCCCATATTAAATACCTGATCTGGATCATGCCATGTGTCCAAATGGGTCTTTCTATATCACCTAGGCATAAATGTGCCTATTTGTAGAGTGCCATAAACACTCAGCAGAAAATCACTGGCATTCAAATTTTAAAATTCCAATCTTTTTGTGCTGTAGGGGATATGATTCCCCCTTTTGTTTTTATATATACAAAATATGTTGTTGTAACGTTCCATGGCCTGTTCTACAATACTTTGTCCTTGAGAAAATTAAGGAATCTTAGAAATATAATTAATATAAAATTGGTAACAAAATGTCTAAAACACCTGACCACAATAGCCAGTTCTATTGTCTGTTTTAATTTGATTGGGAACACCAAGCATAGAAAAACAATGTAGCCAATGACTGATTATAATTTTAGTTGATTCTCCTGTCAAGGCAGTTGTAACTAAAAAGCCTGAAAAGGTGTCAATAGTT
>CM052720.1:13839525-13883894 GCA_028551405.1 Uromys caudimaculatus
TTTTGAAGTTTGTGTTGGATTAATGGAATAACCAATCTCTTGGAGGTGAGTAAGTACATCAGCTCCAATGTCCATTAATCCTTCAAAACTTTCTGCAATTATTAATTTAAGGTTAGGTTTCTTATTAGTAATTGAGCTCAATGCATATCAGGGAAACTAAGCAAAAAGCAGCCAAAAGTTCTTTATGACCTAGATAAGCCATTTGCTGTGTGTGCCTTGAGATCTGAAGCTGACCCCTCCTCCTTGGGGAAGGAACATGCAATTTGGTAGGGGTAGTTAGAACAAAAGAGATTTTACAGGAGCTTCTGCAGAGGTAGCTGAGGTTTTGCATTGACTCAAATGCAAATGTTATGTAATTGGGCCTAGTCCAAGACCAGGCAATTGACATAGAGTGTATAAACCTCAGAAACAATAGCTGGAAAATGGATCAAAATTAAGGGGAAAAAAACTCGAATGTCAAAGGAAATAATCAATGAGTTCAAGAAGCCTGCAGAGTGTAAAAAACTATATATTTAGAATTCATACCTCTGAAAAAGGTCTGCCTAGGAATTCTCCTACTTGTAGATTCAACAGAAATGGGTGATTTGTTATACTTTGTTTTATCCCACTTCTGTAATAAAGAATCCAGAACCAAAGCAACTTAGGAGGGGAATGTGTTTATATAAGCTTACAGGTTAAGTTCACTGATAGAATCTGGACAGGAACTGAGACATGGACTTTAAGCACAAATCATGGAGGATTGTGCTGTCTTGTTCATGCTCCAGCTCAGCTGGCTTCCTTATATAACCCAGGAGCACCTGCCATGGAGTGTTAACGAACTACAGTAATCTGGGCTGTGTATCTCAGTCAGCAATTAAGACAAAATCTCACAGAAATGTAACATGCTAATTCAATCGAGGGAGCTTCTCTATTGAGACTTTACTCCCAGGTGATTTTTAGCTATTGCCAAGTTGATAGAGCTACCTAGGATAATTACAGCATTTTAAGACTTGAATAAAAATGTTCTTCACAGAATTTTTTTTAATACTGAAGTCTGGACATATAATAAATTTCTCTCAGAAAAATGATGTTAATAGAATTGTTTTATAAATGGAATGGTATAATCATGTTGTAATTTAAATGTAAGTTTTCATACAATAAACTGGATGACGCACCCAGATTCAGAGTACATAGTCCATTATCCCATTATATAAAGTTCAATAACAGGAAAGATGATTTTAGTTTAGTGTATTATAGTGATTATCTTTGAGGGGTAAGTATTACTAAAGGGGTAATTCTAAAACATTTGAAATTATGAATGTATTTATTATATTTATTTTATTAATGAGAATAATGAAATATATAAACTTCAACTTCTATAGCTATATCATATATATCTATATTACCTGTATCAATGTATGTATGCCACAAATAGTTCTCTTTTGGTGATTATATATATATATATATATATATATATATATATATATATGTGTGTGTGTGTGTGTGTGTGTGTGTGTGTGTGTGTGTGTGTGTGTGAGTGTGTGTGTGTGTGTGTGTACTTATATATAGGTATATGTATCTGTATACAAAAAGATATGTGTATACAGATACATATACCTATATACCCACACAATATCATCCATTCAGAGCATAGCTGTGTGAAAAAAGCCACATAGATGTCAGCTGTTCCTTTTCTTTGTATTTTTTTTTTTCATTTTTTACCTTTCTTCACCTTTTCACTAACTAGGACTGACTGTTATTTTTTCGCTTCTGTAAATTCTCAGTCGGTGGCTTATCCTACCGACCAGCTCACTGAGTGTTTTTGCCAACAGCCTAAGCACTGAATAGCTCTGGGAATCAAGCAGCATCCCTTCCTTTAAAGCCCACAGGTTTCTCTGGACTTTCCTTATTTCGTTCTTCCTTTCTGAAATGGTTCCCCCTTTCCTCTTCATTTAAGCACAGCCTATTACATTCCAATATCCACTGAAATGCCATCATCAGTCCTCTTTCAGTCGTACCTGTGCCATACAATGAATGATTTATTTTGTATGTCAGGTATTTTCTGGGCTTACATTTTCATCATATTCAGAGGTTTCCTCAAATATCAACTGTTCTGTTGTCCATAGATCCTAGGAACTTAATTAAAACTTACAATGCTGCACATTCCCTTCAGCTTTTAAATTACTTGTTTTATCTCAGACATCATACACATGAACACACACACACACACACACACACACACACACACACACACAAACACTGGACAATGAAAATTAAGCTTAATGACACCCCCTCCGGTCCTCCTGGAGGCTGGACCACCAACCAAAGAATACATCGAGGGACCCACGGTTTGGACCACATATGTGGCAGAGGAGGGCCTTGTTGGCCACCAGGGGGAGAAGAGGCCCCAGTAAAGGGGAATGTCAAGGTGGGAATATGGGAGTGGGTGGGCAGGTGGGTGGGAGGTGGAATTCCCTCATAGAGGTGGGGGAGGGGGAGGGGATAGTTGGTTTCCAAAGAGGAGACTTAGAAAGGGGGAAACATTGGAAATGTAAATAAAGTATGAAAAAATAATAAAAAAAGGGAAAAAAAGAAAATTAAGCTTAATACATGAAGTAATTTTATTTAAAAATGTTTGTGTACATTATACTCTAATTGATTAGTGTACACATTTTTATTTGTTATTATTTTTATTTATGTTTGTATTGTCACTACAGAACTTTAAATATAGTTCTTTCATTGTTGTTTGTTTCTCTGGATATTTCAAAATTTCAAAATAGTACTTTTATAATTTCTGATAATCTTTTCCATTAATGTACATCTAATATACATTACAATCTATTGATTTTCCCTTTTTTAAATTTAAAAATCTACTGGGGACACTCAATATCACTGGAATTTCAAATTTACTTCGAAAGATAAACTAGCTGGCTGTATCTGCATGAGGTGTCCAGGGCTGTCACTGATCATGCAAGTGCAAACAAGTGTGTCTCCATCTAGGCCCCAGAGAGAGAAAACAAGGGCACCATAGAGATCTGGGTAGATGCTGAGCTGTAGATACGTGGAAGGCTGTGTACAGATGAGTTTCTACCACTTTCTTTGTCTACATTAGAATCACTGAATTGTGATGAAATCTAGTATAATATTCAAAACAAATATACATTTAAAATAATTTACATAAGATACTCAGAAAGTTAATATGGATCTTCTATATGGTTGTAGGATTGCATAATCAGAAATGGGATGGCAGAGGACAGAAGTATAGTGTATAAATACACACACACACATATATACTAAACATCTGTAGTGTAGGATAATAGGGCTAAGAAGATAATTGTATATTTACTAACTCATATTGTTTCTAGCCCACTCCATCCTCCAATTTCGTTATAAAATACTTTTGATTACCTATTTACTTCTTCAGATTTTTAAAATAATGCTGTTTATTGAGTAATTAAATTTCCTGTGTCCCGTTAGGTGTGGCGTTATTACCTTAAAAACCCAGCACTCAAGAGGCTGAGAAGGAACATAAGTTGAAATTCACTCAGAACAATGTAGAAAGTTTCAGGCCAGCCTGAATGTATTCATAGAGCATTAAACACCATTCAGGGCTATGTAGTAAAACAATAACCCAAATAGAATATTAACACCATTGATTTTTTTTCTCAGAAGGAAAAATTACACTTTAACAATTGTAGATAATACTATGAATAGCTTAGATTATTCTAGTCATAGGAGGCAAGGCAGATTAATTGAGAACCAAATACTGTTGAGACATTTAAAGATATCAAATCCTCATATAAATAAACAGTTTGACAGAAAAACATAGTAAAACTTCTCGGCATGAACTTAAATATTCCTATCAGCTTTCTGAAGAGAATATGACTGATAATGTAGCAAATATTTTTAGTAGCTTTTTCTTTAGTTGAACTGATATTTTAATTAAGATGAAATCTATTGTTATAAGTCCCTGCAGATGTATAAGAAGTTTACAGCCTAAGAAGCACCATAAAGAAAATCTGAATACTATTACAATAAAAATAAAAGGCTGGTTTCTGGTTAATTAAAATGAAAGTCATGAAGACATCTCTGGGAGCGATAACCAGTACAGACTGTAATCCAAGTCTAGCCTTCTCCCCATGCTTTATGTTTTCAAATTCTAAAATTTACTATTCTAAATGTGATTTTATATTAAATTTGAGGGAAAAATACTGCTAAAACATACCAACATTAAGTTTAAGACTCTAAGTTTTTTATTGTATTTTTGTTTTCTTTTATTTTTGTTTTTGTTTTTTTCATAGAGGTGCTTTTAAATCAAAGCAAACAATCCATCTGGATATGAGCAATCAGCAAAGCAAAAGAAAAGATGAATGGATTAGCTCAAGACTCAGAAGCAAATATTTTAAGTGGAGTACTTGGGTGAAGTGAAGAAATTGCAGATGTGCTCCTGTCCTTGTCTCTTGTGATTTTTTAGCAGTTTTCAATAAATGATGAGAACAGCATTCCTGTTCTCACCACCGCTGTCGACACTTTGTGCTGTGAGTCATTTCTCCTGCTGTATGAGAATTCATTTCTGCTCTCTACTTAAAGTGTTGGCATATTTTTAAATTGAGCCTCTTTATTTACTAGTGGTAAATCTGATAATTTCTATAAGAAGGTAACGCCCATCCAGGTAAACATTAACATGGTATAGAATTCATAAAATGACACTTATCATGCCTAGATATTATGGTGAAATTTGGGCTTATATTGAACAGTTGAGCCTCAGAAAAGGACATTCAACCAACCGTCATTTTTACATTGACTTTTAAATGAGTGGTTCCTAAATATTTGAAGGATATTGTCTCCCAGTCTTATCATTGCCCTTTCCGCTGTGATATAAGATGTCAAATGAGTTTTTCCAAAGCATATTATGCCCTATCTTTTATCTTCATAGTTGTTAAATGTACATTGTCATTGTCACTAACTGGCATAAATATGGAAACAAGTTTATTCAAACTCATTCCTTGATTTTTGTTGGATAGGGTGTGTAGAAGTTTGGTTTACAAAAATAATAATAGCAGTTTATCATCAATGTTGCTTTTTGACATTTTTAGTTGAGACTTGCTTAGAAAATAATCCTTTGAAAAAGCTGTTAACTTGATTTATTCATATCCTAACAGAAGTCCATGAAGACTGTGACCCAAAAGTGTTCACTCCCCTTGTTTCAGGCAGTATTTTTTTTTTTTAAAGAAAAGTTTCTCATCATCTACATACTACAAGCTAACTCTTTCTATGATCCATTTATATCTATCCAGTAGAACACCGTGATTCAGTTCAGTTCTAAGACAGCCCAAAGCAGTTACTTTGCAATACAGGGCTATGGATGATAAAGCAAACCTACTTCAAACATAGGGATCTTCTGCCAACTTCTTCAACCACACTCATCATGCATACTCACCTATGTGCACAAACGTCCTTGTACACTAGCATATTACAAATTAAGCTTAAAAACATAATTTAAAAAATGAAAGATCCGCCAACCTGGTCTACAGAGTGAGTTCCAGGACAGCCAGGGCTACACAGAGAAACCCTGCCTCGAAAAAACCAAAAAAAAAAAAAAAAAAAAAGAAAAGAAAAGAAAGATCCTAAATAGTAACCCACGCAGGACCAAGATGTTCTTTTGACAGTTAAATGGGTCTTTCTGCCTAGCTCTGTATCTGTTCTCTATTCTCCAATTCAAGTGGTATACATGATTTCTGAGATGTAGAAAGAGGAGAAGAGGGAAGAGTGACTTAATACGTTACCTTAACAATAATGGTACTGTACTTTCTATTGCCTTTTAGGCTTCTTCCTAAGTCTTTCTAGAGTAGGTGGGCAGCCACATTATTTTAGGAACTTTTTTCTCATATACAATCTAGAAAATTACTTGCACAAATTAGTTTAAGCACCTTCAGAAAAAAGAAAATGGCATTTCCATTTCTCTACATCACAGCTTACCAAAACTATTTTCTTCTAGAGTGTACTTCAGTATTCTTTTAATCTATGCTCTTTATATCCAATATTTTCAATAAAATAGGGATTAAATCCAAAAATATAGTTTACAATATCATTGTTTAAAAAGGAAACGCCTACCATGTGCTCATACTTAGTATATTTGGTGTGCAGATGAAGACACCGAGGGGCTTATGGAACCTTTGGAAAGTAGACCCTGTTGGAAGACAAATGTCACTATGAGTGGAATGTGAAATTTTATAGCCAGTTCTTCATTTCCCATTCTTTCTTTGCCTCCACACTGCCAACACAGTATGACAATCTGGCCTCACACTTCTGCTGCTGCCTTTCCTGCCAAAATGGAGTATATCTTCATCTCTCCCTTAAGTTGCCTGGTTGAGACTATTTCATCATCTCATCAACACTTATCAAAACGTTTGAGCTGAAGAAATGACTAACATCTTTAAATAAGATTAAGCATTAATCAAACTCAGTGACCTATGAAAACATGCAGTTGTCACCTCATTTAGAGGAAGCTCACCAGATTTTACTCAGTCTTTACAATAACACCTAAGGATAAACTTATTTAATAACTGTAAATTGAGCCATTCCTTGACTTTTGTGTCTACTGTTTTACAAATGTAATTTTCCTGAATTGTTATACTTTCTAGAAAATACATTTTGAATTTATAAATGGACAAAATTTTAAATATCTTGTGATAATATTAGTGACAGCTAAATAAATGTCCTCCTTAAAACAACCAAGATAAATCCACGAAGTTAGCATATTATCATCATATTTTTATAAATGTAAAAGTTAAATAACAGCAAGCAACTGAGTTTCCTTTGTCTTAGAACCTAATGCTGCACCCCCAAACAGTAAAATTTTATTTGAAAAAATGCTGAAGTCTCTTTAATAAGTGATGAGTTGAATTTCAAACTAGCTTTTACATTTTTACCTCTATGAAAAAGAGGATAGAATGCTTCTCTCTAAACCAGATGACATACAGCACAATACTCAAAGAAATAGAAATTGTCTAGTCCAGCTTATTGTTTTTAATTTTCTCTAAATCACAGAGACATTGGTCCAAGAGCAACATGGTTGCCCAGAGCTTTTCAATATCATTTAAGTTGAATTCCCAGGGTATATTTTTATTGTGTTAGCCTCTTGAAATAGGCCATTAGTAGATGAATTTATGGAAGAAAGTTTCTGTAAAAAGAACTCCATACTGAAGCTTTAACAAGATTTACTGAGTACTCATGAGTAATAGATTTAAGGTCAAAGATACAGACTTTTTGTATTATGTACTGTGTGGAAATTTATTTCATCAGTTCTTTGTACTCCATGTGGAATCCTTTAAAACTTCTTTGAGCAATTTCTTAAAACCACTTATTGAATTTAGATATAATAGAATCTTACAAAGCTTTGTGTCTTTTTTTGTTCTTTAGGGTAAAATTCCAAATCTCTCATTAGCATGGTCTGATAAAACATAATCAATAAAGATCAGGAGAAAAGTCCTTGACATTTCAACGTGGCTTTTTCTCTATTTTCTGGTCATTTATCTAAAAATCATTCATTTTAATTATGAACTCTTAAGGTATATTTTAATATATATTTGACCTTGAAATAACTTATACAGATGCAGAGGCTCGAAGTCAATCATAGGACTGAGCACAAGGACCCTAAGGGAGGAGGTAGAGGAAGGACTGAAGAAGCTTGAGGGGCCTTATCTGGCATCAGTGGGAGGGGAGGCCCTTGGTCTTGTGAAGGGAGGAATGTTACGGCAGTGAGGCGGGAGTGGGTGGATAGGTGGGGAACAGCCTCATAGAATCAGGGTAAGGGGGGATGGGATGGGAGATTTACAGAGGGGAATTCAGCAAAGGGAATAACATCTGAAATGTAAATAACCTTTTATTTTTAAAAAAAAAAGTTCAGATTTAGGGCGTGGCAATTCAAGGCTGAGTAAAGGAGTGTGGATCTGTATCTTCTCTGTTCGTTCTCAAATTTGTTTTTCTCCGTATCACTTTCATCTTGTGTGCTCTTTTGCAATTCTTGTTATCTCAGCATCTGGAGATAAATACAAATGATCCTAAAATCTCCACTTCAGGACTGTGTCACTCCATCTTTGACATGGTAGGAGTCACCAGTTTGGCTGAATGTCCTTTTTATCTCTCTTTATGAAGAATAAAGTTGAATCTTCCAATATATTGGGAAAGTCTTTTTTTTTTTTTTTTTTTTTAAGTAAAATTTTGTAAATGTACCTCAAGTTTAATATGTGTCAGCAGAGCTCTGTAAACTTCTGGGATATAGAATTGCCTTAATATATTGTTATTCTCTGGCATATGTATAAATTAAGCAATGCAGGTGAGCAATAGTTGCATTCACAAATTATGGTGTTAGAACTACGAAATACCCCCCAAAAATTCCACCTGAAAATGCCTAGCAATAACTAACACACTCAGCAAAGTGGAAGGATACAGAATCTACTTACAAACAGTATTTCCATACAGTAAAAAACACCATGAGAAAGGGTTCATGGAAAGACAACTATCCAAATTGACCTCTGAGTATAAATTATCAATTATTAAACTTAACCCAGGAGGGGAAAGACCTATACAAGGAAATCTTTTTTTCTTTTCTCTTCTTTCTTTTCTTCTCTTCTCTTCTCTTCTCTTCTCTTCTCTTCTCTTCTCTTCTCTTCTCTTCTCTTCTCTTCTCTTCTCTCCTCTCCTCTCCTCTCCTCTCCTCTCCTCTCCTCTCCTCTCCTCTCCTCTCCTCTCCTCTCCTCTCCTCTCCTCTCCTCTCTTTTTTCTTTTCTTTTCTTTTCTTTTCTTTTCTTTTCTTATGTGTTCACTTTACATCTGGATCACAGCTAACCCTATTCCAGGTTTCCATTTCACAAAATCACTCTCCTCATTTGCCTTTCACTTACTACTCTGAGTGGGTGGCTGTCTCCCTCTGTACCCCCCCCCCATTCCCTACTCTGTAAGTTTAGATATTCCTCTCCCACTAATGCCAGACAAGGCAGCCCAGCTAGAAGAATGTATTCCACAGACAAGCAACAGCACTAGGGATACACCCCAGCTTCACTTGCTCAGGAATCACATGAATACAGAGCTGCACATGTGAGGTCTAGGTCTAGCTTTTGTATGATCTTTGGTTGGTGGTTCAGTCTCTGAGAGCCCCAAAGGATCCAAGTTAGTTGACACTGTTGAGCTTCCTGTGGGGTTAGTACCACAAATTCTATTTCCATGCTCCAGTTGAGGGACATCTAGGTTGTTTCCTAATTCTGGCTATTACAAATAAAGCTGCTATGAACATAGTTGAGCAAGTGTTTTTTGGGGATTGTAGAGCATCTTTTGGGTATATGTCTAGGAGTGGTATTGCTGGGTCCTGAGGTGTATCTATTCCCAGTTTTCTGAAAAATGACCAAATTGCTTTCCAAATTGCTTTCCAAATTGCTTGTACAAGTTTGTATCCTACCAGCAATAGAGGAGTGTTCTCTTGCTCCACATCTTTACCAGCATTTGCTGTCCTGTGAATCTCTGTTATTAGACATTCTGAAGAATATAAGATAGAATTTCACAGTCATTTTGATTTGCATTCCCCTGTTGACTAAGGACTTTGAACATTTCTTTAAGTGGTTCTTGGTACTTCGTTTAGAATTTTATGTTTAGCTCTGTACCCCATTTTAATTGCATAATTTGGATTGTTGGAGTTTAACTTCTTCAGTTATTTATAAATTTTGGATATTAGCCCTTTGTCAGATCAATTCCCAATGTGTAGGCTGCTGTTTTGTCCTATTGACAGTGCCCTTTGCCTTACAGAAGCTTTTCAGTTTCATGAGGTTCATTTATCAAGTCTTGATCTTAGAGCCTGAACCATCGGTGTTCACAAGTTGTCTCCAGTACCAATGAGTTCAAGGTTATTCCTCATTTTCTGTTCTATTAGATTTAGTATATCCAGTTTTACATTGAGGTCTTTGATACATTTTGAAGTTCAGTTTTGTGCAGGATGATAGATATGGATCTATTTGCAATCTTCTACATGCAGACATCCAGTTAGACCAGCACCATTTGTTGAAATTCTTTCTTTTTTCCATTGTATGGTTTTGTCTTCTTTGTAAAAAATCGAGTAGCCATAGATATATGGGTTTATGACAGTATCTTCAATTTTATTCTATTTATCAACCTGCTACTTCCTATACCAATATCATGCAGATTGTATTCCTATTGCTATTGATTACAACTTGAGGTCAGGGATGGTAATAACACCAGAAGATTTTTATTGTTCAGGATTTTTTTAGCTATCCTGGGATTATGGTTTTTCCATATGAAGTTGAGAATTATTCTGTCAATGTGAGAAAAGAATTGCATTGGAATTTTGATGGAAATTACATTCAATCTGTAAATTGCTTTTGGTAAGATGGTCATTTTCACTGTTAATCCTACCAATCCATAAGCATGGGAAATCTTTCCATCATCTGATATATTTCTCAATTTTTTTCTTCACTGACTTGAAGTTCTTGTCATATAGGTCTTTCACATGCTTGATTAGACTATACCAACATATTTTACATATTCATGGCTATTGTAAAAATGTGTTATTTTTCTAATTTATTTTTCAGTCAATTTATCATTTATATAAAGAAGGGCTACTGTTTTATGTGTTTTTAGTGTTTTCATTTTTTGTTTGCTTGTTGTTGTTGTTGTTGTTGTCATTATTGTTTTTAATTTTATATCCAGTCACTTTGCAAAAAGTAGGAGTTCAGTGGTAGAAATTTTGGGGTCACTTATATGTACTATCATATCACCCACAAATAGCAATATTTTGACTTGTTACCATCCAATTTATAACTTAATATCCTTTACTTGTCTTATTTCATTAGCTAGAAGTCGAAGTACTATATTGAAGAGATATGGGGAGAGTGGGCGGCCTTGTCTTGTCCCTGATTTTAGTGGAATTGCTATTAACTTGTCTCCATTTCGCTTGATATTGGCTATTGGCTTGCTGTGTTTTGCTTTTATTATGTTTATGTACGTGCCTTATATCCCTGATCTTACTAATACTTTTAACATGAAGTTGTTTGGGATTTTGTCCGGTTTTTCAGCATCTAATGAGATGATCCTGTGACTTTTTTCTTTCAGTTTGTTTATATGGTGGATTACATTGATGGATTTTCGAATACTGAACCATCCTTGCATCCCTGGAATGAAGCCTACTTTGATCATGGCGAATGATGTTTTTTGATGTGTTCCTGGATTCAGTTTGTGAGCATTGTAGTAAGTCTTTTTAGATTAATGTTTATAAGAGAAACGTCTGAAATTTTCTTTCTTTGTTGAGTCTTTGTGTGGTTTAGGTATTAGGGTGACTGTGGCTTCATAGAATATGTTTGGCAGTTTTCCTTCTGTTTCCATTTTGTGGAATAGTTTGAGGAGTATTGGTAGTAGCTGTTCTTTGAAGGTCTGGTAGAATTCTGAGTTAAAACCATATGGCTGGCCTTGAGTTGCTGTTGTTGTTGTTGTTGTAAGACCTTTAATGACTGATTATATTTCCTTAGGGATTTTAGGGATGTTTAAATAGTTTACCTGTTCTTAATTTAATTTTGATAAGTGGTATCTATCTAGGAAATCATCCATTTCACTAAGGTTTTCCAATTTTGTAGAACACAGGCTTTTCTAGTAAGACCTAATGATTCTTTGAATTTTCTGAGTGTCAGTTGTTATGTCTCCCTTCTCCTTTCTGATTTTATTCGGATACTATCTCTCTGTATTTTTGTTATTTTAGCTAAGGGTTTGTCTGTGCTGTTGATTTTCTCAAAGAACCAATCCTTGTTTTCCTTGATTCTTTGAATTGTTTTCTTTGTTTCTCGTTGATTGATTTCTGCCCTGATTTTGATCATTTCCTGACTTCTACTCCACGTTGGTATGTTTGTTCCTTTCTTTATTCCTAAAGCTTTCAGATGTACTTTTAAATTGCTGGTGTGAGAACCTCCTAATTTCTTTATGGAGACACTTAATGTTATGAACTTTTCTTTTAGTGCTGCTTTCATTGTGTCCCATAAATTTGGGTATATTGTGCCTTCATTTTCATTGAATTCTGGAAAGTGTTTAATTTGTTTCTTTATTTCTTCCCAGATGCAGACATCACTGAGTAGTCAGTTGTTCAGTTTTCATGAGTGTGTAGGGTTTCCAGTGTTTGCTGTTGTTGAAGTCCAGCTTTAATCCATGTTGGTCTGATAAGGTATGAGGCGTTATGTCGTATTTTTGTTTGCTTGTATCTATTGCACCTTGCTTTGAGAAGGATCCATTAGGTGCTAAGAAGGCATATTCTTTTCAATTTGGGTGAAGTATTCTGTAATTGTCTGTTAGGTCCATTAGATACATAATGTCTGTTAGTTTCATTATGTCAGTTTAGTTTTTGTCTGGATGATCTGTCATTTGGTGAGACTGTAATGTTGAAGGCTCCTACTATTGTGTTGAGTTTGATGTGCAATGTAAGCTTTACCAATGTTACTTTAGCAAATATGAGCATCCTTTTGTTTGGTGCATAAATATTCAGAATTGAGATATCATCTTAGTACACTTTTTTTTTTTTTTTTTTTTGCTGAGCATGGAGTGTTCTTCTATTTGAAGATAGAGACTGAGGATGATGCCAGAAGACTGAAAGACATCCAATTTTTGTACATTGGTAGCATTAGTATTATAACAATACTTTACCAAAATCGCTTACAGATTTAATGCAATCATTAGCAAAACCCATATAACATTCTTCTCAGAAATCAAAAAATAATTCTAAAAACTATATGATACCACAAAAAAATAGCCCTGGATAACCAAAGCAATCATGAGTAATAACTCTCTTGTTAAAACCTTAGAAAATCCAACAAATCCCTATTACCAGGTTTAGGATAGCCCCCTTGGAATTGGTCAGGACAGCCTAAGAGACTCCAAAAATAGTATGGGCTATTACCATTGTCCTTGATTGCCTCCTAGAACTTTAAAGTCAGATCCTATTGCTGAAGATACAACATACTTTAGACACAGGACTTAGAGGAATCCTTCAAAGCTAACATGGATGGTCCTTCTCAAAAGCTATACCTTCTATAGTATTTGAAAGTGCTCTCCAAGAAGCCAAGAGTGTAGAACCTAAGAGCTGCAGTAGTTACTAGTATAGCAAAGGATCTCCAAGTATGCAATAACGGCACTTCTCTCAGGTCCAATCAACAGCTTTATACATGGACTTAAAACCTTCTCAGTAAAAGAAAATTCATGTGTGGTTGTTGTAGCTACTGAGGTCATAGATTCAAGAGGAAAACTTTCTATTAGAACTTTTCTAAACCAGTATAATTACTAACTTCATGTTAAATACTTACCTCATACTTTCTGTAACTCTCACCCATCATCAAGGAGGTTTCTTTATGTGATAGATGGAGACCATCACAGAAATCTAAATCTAGAAGAAAAAAAATACTGAGAACATTAGACTGTGGAGTGATATAGAAAACATCTCTTAAGAGGGAAACGGTATATAGCAGATGGAGGAACAGAATTGTCTGCTATGGGACACTGTCTTCTTCATATAACAAAGAAGAGAAGCCCAAGGAATGTCAAAATATTACATCTAGCTATACAAGACCTGCACAAAAATATCTGTGGAAAGGCTAGCACTGATAGGAGAAATCTCACAAGGTCCCATCCATATATGAAGAGCCATAGGCAATTAATGGATACTGAGAAAGCAAGTATTAGTTCTCTCCAAGAATGAGGAATTTCTGGGTAGGTTATCCAAACCCAAGCCATCAGCACTAAGCAAGTACATATATGAGCAACACTAAATTGACTCAGCAGGTGCAACCTTTTCCTGCTTTCATATATAGGAAGAGGTTATGAATTTGAAAGGGATGTTGGTAAACACAGAGAGAATTTTAGGGAATTGAAAATAATGTAAACAAAACACTAGTCATGTAAAAAAAACCTCAAGAAATATAAAAGTTAATAAATTTATATTCAGCTTATAAAATTAAATAAATCCACAGTTAATTTTTCAGAATTGTTAGTGCATGTCTCAGCCTCTGTTGTCTCCTAATTAAGCACGAAGAGAAGAGTAAAAGTTTTTAAACTCATTCTTAGTACTGGAAAATATCTTAAACATTTATTTCTAGTCAAGGTCTAGAATTCTTTAATGCAGATGAAGTTCCAGAGAGGTCTTTTGTTTTTTTGTTTTTTTTTTTCTTCTCTCTTGTGGACTGAGACTGACATCTCAGACGCTTTTAGATAAAGTTAGGTTGAGAAATGATCAAAGCTGTGAAACCAAATCATAAAAGAGCTATCCTTTCATTTTTCATGTTGAAGAAGGAGGCATTTAATAGAGCAACCACGGAGGAAGGCATGTGTTTTTCCATTATTCAAGAAAGCTTGCACACTTACTTGTTTATCTAAAAACCATGATGTATGTAATTTATGAATATTTAATATCTTTCTGGGCACAATGTTTTTAGGTTGAAAAAAAGGCTCTAACTTCAGATATCAGATTTAAAAATCTCTTTAAATTTGATCAAAGTTAATCAAAAGTATCACAAGCCTTTGTATGATCAATATTTCCTAGCAACTTAGGGCCCTGGATTTTTTTTTTCTTTTATCTGAATTCATGTTCAGTTGTCTCAGACTTGATCGTTGCTGTTTCTCTTGACATTGTTGACTAACTCTTTTATATTTCATCTTTACTTCCTTCTTAAGAAGCAATATCTGAAGGTCTTTAAGCTGCTTAAATCCCTCCATAGAAATTCATGACCTAGTCTGAGGGTAGCTGGCAGCTTCAGGGAAAAACAATTCAGACCATTTCAAATGGCATTCTTAGGTTAGCAGGGAATGTTTCTCAACATTTTTGTAAAATTTAAAAAGCAGTTTTATTTTCATTTCATTTTCTAAAAATAAAATAGCTCAAAATTACTTGTCTAAGTGTATACATATAGCTGCTAAACATAACCCAGCTATGTGTTTAATTATGACAATTAAATTTTAAATTTCAATTTAATCATCACCCCTCCTACCATACCTAACACTTTATTTGTGTTGTTGTCTGAAAATAGAGGGCAAGTTTCATGAATGTGTGTGTGTGTGTGTGTGTGTGTGTGTGTGTGTGTGTGTGTGTATTCTTTAATTCTATGTCCTAAATATTGTCAAGACATAGTTTGCCCTTGGTGTTATTTGATTCCTTAGAATTAGATAATTGCTGTTATTTATACCTCCTGTCTTTGCATGGTTATTGACCTCAGCCATAAACAATCAAATTTTGCTGCATCTAAAGGCATGGTAAATGTGACTGCTGCCTGTGTCAGTAGGGAGCTGAAGGGGGAGGCTACATCTATTTGCTCAGCGTTCTGACCTATAAACATCTGAATAATTAGTATACTAATATTTCCTGAAATAGAAACAAAAAAGCAAACCTGGGACAACCATCCGTCTGGGACCAGGAAGCCACAGACAGGTTGTCATGACAGGAAGCAAGCTGGAGACTAGAAGAGTCATGCCTGGGATCATGGATCCCAAGGGAAAAATAAGAAAGCTCTGGAAAAATGGCCATTAGGGCAGTCCAAGAGAGGAGTGAGCATGGTATGGCCACCAGACTGGTGCCATGGGGCCCAGACAGGGAAGTAGCCTGAGATGAGCACCAGTCTGGTGTTATGCAGTCCTGGGGTGTCAGGCCATGCATGAGATGAGGTATCATAAAGTACAAGTGAGGCATAGCACTCCTGTGACCACTCCTGAGGTGGTTTTGGCACTCAGAGACCCCAGGTGCCAATAAGAGGAAGAAGTAAATGGTGGGAAAATGAAAGAGAAAGAGAAACAGAAGGTTGTGGGTACAACCAAAGGAGGCACAACTGGAGATTGGAGGGTAGGAAGGGACAGCCTGATGGAGTAGCCAATTATGCTACCTGGGATCATGCTGGGGGCTTGGCCTGTGCTGCCACCAGGGGCCATGTCTGGGTCCATGGCCCTGAAGCAGCAGGCATTTGTAACCACCATGAGCCAGGCAGGTATCCCTGGTCTGAGCTACTGACCACAGACATGTTGATGTCTGAAGGCTATGAAAAACTAGTCTTATCCCTCACCTGGGCATTGTGGGGAGCTGAGCCTGCCTCTAACCAGATTTTGTACTCAGGAAAGTGTCCCCACACATTGTGCGAGTTGCTTGAGAAAGCAAGTGTGAGAGAGTTGCCTCTATAATTTGGCTCACAATGTAATGTGGTTGAGGGACAGATACCCTCTTCCTACCTCACTCTTCTTTAGTTCAAGTTCCAAGTTGTTATATTTTAGTTTTCTCAGTATTTCAGTGAATACAAATACACATTTAATGATATTTATTTCTTGAAAGTCTGATTTTTTATATTTATTTTTTAATGGGATATTTTCTTTATTTACATTTCAAATGTTAACCCCTTTCTTGGTTTTGGCCCCGCAACCCCTCTATCCCATTCCCTATCCCCCTACTTCTATGAGTGTGTTCCCCCACCCACCCACTCCAGCCTCCCCACCCTTGCATTCCCCTACACTGAGGCATTGGGCCTTAACCAGACCAAGGACCTCTCATCCCATTGATGCCTGACAAGGCCATCGTCTGCTACATATGCGGATGGAGCCATGGATCCATCCATGTATACTCTTTGGTTGGTGGTTTAGTCCCTGAGAGCTCTAGGAGCTCAGGTTGGTTGATATTGTTGTTCTTCCTATGGAGTTGCAAATCCCTTCAGCTCCTTCAGTCCTTTCTCTAACTCCTCCACTGGGGACCCCGTGCTCAGTACAATGGTTGGCTGGGAGCATCTTCCTCTGTACTTGTCAGGCTCTGGCAGAGCCTCTCAGGAGACAGCTATATCAGGCTCCTGTAAACATGTACTTCTTGGCATCCACAATAGTGTCTGTATATGGACTAGATCCCCAAGTGAGGCAGTCTCTGGATGGCCTTTCCTTCAGTCTCTGCTCCACACTTAGCCTCCGTATTTCCTCCCGTGAGTATTTTGTTCCCCCTTCTAAGAAGGACTGAAGCCCCAACACTTTGGTCTTCCTTCTTCTTGAGCTTCATGTGGTCTGCGAGTTGTATATTGGGTATTCAGAGTTTTGGGGCTAAAATCCACTTATCAGTAGTGCATACCATGTATGTTCTTTTGTGTTTGGGTTATCTCACTCAAGATGATACTTCTAGTTCTATCCATTTGCCTAAGAATTTCATGAATTCATTGTTTGTAATAGCTGAATAGTACTCCATTGTGTAAATGTACCACATTTTCTGTATCCATTCCTCTGTTGAAGGACATCTGAGTTCTTCCATCTTCTGGCTATTATAAATAAGGCTGCTATGAACATAGTAGAGCATGTGTCCTTGTTATATGTTGGAGCATCTTCTGGGTATATGTCCAGGAGTGGTAAAGCTAAGTCCTCAGGTATTACTATGTCCAATTTTCTGAGGAACCACCAGACTGATTTCCAGAATGGTTGTACTAGCTTGTAATCCCATCATCAATGGACGGAGTGTTCCTTTTTCTCCACATCCTCGCCAGCGTCTGCTGTCACCTGAGTTTTTGATCTTAGCCACTTTGACTGGTGTGAGATGGAATCTCAGGGTTGTTTTGATTTTCATTTTCCTGATGACTAAGGATGTTGTACATTTCTTTAAGTGCTTCTCGGCCATTCAGTATTCCTGAGTTGAAAATTCCTTGTCTATTTCTGTACCCTATTTTTAAATAAGGTTCTCTCTTGACCACCTACAGCAAACAGCAGACATGGCCCTGGGTTCATGAAAGCAGGAGAGCTGGCCTTGCTTTATATTTGCTGCAGCACTGGAGAGACCATGCCCTTCACTGTTGTGGATTGCTGTTTTTATTTTATGCTCCCTCAAAAGGGGTTCCCATATGAGGAATAGGTCATGTACTCAGATGAGGTTGGGTCAAATCTTAATTAGTAAGATAAGACTAGACCCTATGATTGGGCAGTGGAAGGAAAGGACGGGGCCAACAATTTTAGAGAAAGAGAGAAGGAGAAGAAGAGGAAGAGAGAGACTGATGATGGAGGGAGAAGATGGAGGAAGAAGAGGTTGAAGGTAGAGCAATCCCATGTGGCCTAGAGGAGTTACAAGTAGCTAGGGATTTCATAGATGGGCAATAGAGTAGTGTAGGGTATATTTGCCCAATCTAAGCATGTAGCTTGCAATTATATTATTGAGTTGTATGTTCTTTGCATAGGCATTTTGGGGTTGTGAGATTTACCATTATAAATCTGTCTGGTATAATATCAGTCTCTAGGGTTTTCATTTCAAGAGACTAAGGGGAGCTGAGTGAGCCCTAACTGTGTTCTGCAGGCCAGCCACATAGGGCTAGCCTTGCAGGGTGGGCAAAACCATCACACTGGCCCATAGCCAGATTTAGCGTGGGTTCGTTTGAAAACTACATGCAACATTCCAACTCAGCTGGGTGGCACAGTAGAGCATACCCTCGATGTAGGGATTGTGGTTAAGCCATTCTTAAGGATCTGAGTGTGGGAAATGTGGTGCTGCCTCTTGTCTACTTTGGAGTGGCATTTGCAGGAGAGAAATTCCTCCCAATTCTTTATCCCTTCACCAATGGGAGAACTGGTCCAAACAGGGTCACTAGAACAGGAGAGCAGTCCTTGCCCCTTACCTGGTACAGCACTTGAGAGAGCAGCACTGCACCTGACCCAGGAAGCAGGATAGAGATAGCCCTGGTGGCAGGGATTGCAAGTGAGTAGGTTCCAAGGATGTGAGAGCATGAGAACAGAAGGGCCTACCATCTATCATAGCTCTCAGGCCCAGTTCTAGAGCTTTGAATTGGACTATGCTAATATCTACTGCATGGATGAACTATTTATTGGCATGCATGAATGGGCCAGTTGTATAGATCCAAGCTTCAGGATCTCCATGACACAGGGCAGCAACAGGATATTCAAGAGAAGTCCCAGTGAGATTTGAATATTGATAAAGTACCAGAAGCCAGAGGCATCATACCAGACCAATGACCCATTGAAATGAATATTTGCAAACAAAGAAGTGTGTGGACAAAAGAGAATACTGTGGGGTACACTATGGCATACAACAGCTTCTACGATGAGATCTCTTTCCCCTCTGTTGTCCAGAGAAGGCTACAGTGTGGATGGCAGGTACAAGGGCAGGAGGAGATGGAAGGGATTGGGTGCATGATGTAAAATTCGCAAAGAACCAAAATGCATTTCAAAAAAAAATCAAATTTTACCTCTGGCATTTAAACTGTTTCATAGCTGGAATGAGAATTCAGTTTTAATAACATTCAACCAAGACACATTTCCTATAACAGTAAAATTTTGTTGATATTTTGTATATAGTATGAAGCAAGAATGTGAAAGCTTCAAAGAAGACATTTTAAAGACATGTTCTTGCTTGTGTCAATAAACAATCATCATAGAAAATATCCAAAACCAACTTCTTTAGCAAATTTAAAGAGTTTTTATTTGCCTTTTAAACCATAATCAAAAGTCACTGCATTGTAGCTGTTATCGCTGCTGTTAGGAAAACTATATTTGGTAATTGGATAGGTGAGACTTGGTTTATATGTGAAACTATTCCATTTAAATTAAGTTAAATTCCAATTAAAATGCCATGTTAATGGAGAATTGTAGAATGTATAAAAAATCATTAATTCGTTGCTGCTTTAGATGACAGTATAGGTTAATTACTTTCAATAATATTATGTATGGGCTGGCTCAGAATTTTCCATAAAAGAATCATTTTGCTATGTTTTAGAATATATGTGTATTTTTAAAAAAGTCTTTCAAAAACCACTTGCAAATGTAAAACATAAAAAATGAATTTGGATAATAATTATTTTCTCTAATTATTTTCAAATTCAGATAGCAAAACATATTTGTGTATAAAATTTCAAAATGATATTAAAACAAATAAATTAATATACTGGTAATATTTATCTACTAAGAGATAAAATAATCAATTACAATTTTTGTGGTATTCACTCAAGCTACTTACTTGTATTACACTTCACATTATAACAATCAAGTGTGTATAACTTTGAACTTTTTCAGGTTTTAACTAAACTATATTTACTTTAAAGAAATGAAAACAAGTTTGAAGTTCTTTTTAAAATATATTGAATGTTCCTTAGAATTTAAAATTATAGTAGTAAAATACGCAAATAAAACTTATGAAAAATATTTACACATTTGGTTTTCTATCTTAACAGAAACTAAAGGTTTACCTGTAGTATTTACATTTTTGTTCTTAACAGGTATTATAAAAAAAAATGGAATAACCAGCCAAGTATCAAATAAATTATATGACATTCTTTTAATATGTTGTTCTCAAGCAGGGATGTGTTTAAAAATTATATGTATATATATTGCATGAAATTCAGTGCAATATTCAAAGACAAACTGTTACAGAACATTCAATTTATAGGAAATGTTCAATGTCAATTTGAATTAACAATTTGAAGGGGGTGTATTTTCCAAATGTCCATTAATGCTAATAAGCAAAGAAAACCTGAATACCAGAGTTCCACTAATCAGGAGTTGTCAACGGTGGGTCAAAAGGACTAAATGATGAAGGCAAATTTTATACACTTAGTAATAAGTAGGAGATTATTATGTATGATTTTATCTTAATTGGTTTGAGAATTAATTGGGTGGTAACAAAAGCATCCATAATGTTCTTCATTTGAACAGAACAATTAAAAAGCCCCAAAGGTTTGGACTTGATGATAACCACTCTACTGGATTAACTCCTAGCAATAAAATCAAATGAGATTTATTATTTATCTGAAAATTGAGTTAATGTTAATGAGTACTGTATGCTACTTAGCTCAGCATATTTAAACTTTCAAAACACATTTCTTTGGACAAGGTCAAGTCTGCATAAAATTGATATAAAAGTAACCGATTTCTTGACTATGTTTTTGTCTCATTTAAATCAATATTAGACAAGATTCAATGACATAGTATATTTCACCATCTATACCATAAGCTGAACTACCACCAGTGTGTGTGTGTGTGTGTGTGTGTTTTATTATATAAACACTTTGCCATACTGAAATAAAATGAATTTAAATTAAAAATAAAAACAATATAATGAAAACATTTGTCATCTGTAACATGGATAAATCTGGTGAGCATTGAGTGAAATATACCACACATAGAAAGACAAACACCCGACCATCTCATTTTATATAACATTTTAAGAAGTAAATCTCATAAAAGCAGAGATTGGTATGCTTCTTATTAAAGAGTTAAGGAGTGGGATTTGAGGTGATTGTTGGCCAAAGAACAGACATTTAAAAACCAAGAGTAAGTTCAAAGATATATTGTAAGCACAGTGACTATAGTTAATAATTATATTGTACAACTAAAATTTGCTAATATTATACTTTGAAGATTATCACAAAAAATTATTGTGAACTGACACAAATATTGATTTTTAAATGTCTAAAGTGAAAACATTGTAAAGCACCATACCGTATGCCATAAATATATACAATTTTAATTGTGAATTAAAAGGGAAGGAAATGATAATTATCCTGGATTTGGCTGTGTGATTAGGACAAAGATATTTATTTTAGCCTTAGGATTAAATTCTTGGTGTACAGATCAGGCAATGCCCTACTCTACGTTAGTTCATATTCTATATCAGTGAGCTTTAAGGCTGTGGCTTGACCTGAAAGACTCTTTACAAACAGCATTTTACTTCATTTTTAGGGTGGAGGACGATTGTGAGCCTGGGTACATGCTAACACTACCATCTGTCAAGTACATCCCAAGCATCATAGATCGATAAGTCATTAACTCTTATGGGTAGAAAGAGTACTTTTGTATACATTTAGTGAGATGAACTGAAACTGTAGGGGTACATAGGCATATTAAGATCATATAGGGAAACCAGACCCTAAAACTTATTGGACACAAAAAATGGAGGAAATCGTGTAACTACTTCATAAAGTTGTAGATAATTAGCACTACAACACCTATGGCCCCCATTAACCTGTAAGACTTAATGTGCTCTTAAAGACCAGCAGGAAAAGAACTCAATAGTGTTCCAAGGCTTTAAGCTCTCCTTAATCCTCTGCTGGTCTTATAAACTACTTGACTGATGTTTTCCTGTTCATCTGTTTATACTTTTGGACATGAGCCCACCTACTATTTCTTTGCTGACCCAGTTCTGTGCATTCGATTCTCAGCTATTATAAACTCTGTGACTTTGTTTCCCAACCCTGTCTTGAGACCATAACAGTTGTTTCTTCTCTTCAGTTGGGGTTTCCTTTTATTAGTACAGAGTCTATTTGCATTTCTATCAGTCAACTTCTGAAATATTTTGAATTTTGCTGTAGCCTGTTTCACTTCTATTCATTCTGAGAACCATATACAAATAGAAACAGACATCTGGATAGAGAGACAGACAGACAGAAATTGAAAATAGATAAATAGATGATAGATAAGTATATGATAGGTAGGTAGATAGATAAAATGATGATGATAGATAGATAGATAGATAGATAGATAGATAGATAGATAGATAGATAGATAGGTTAGAAGAAAGATTTACTATGTGATATGTAATAGGAAAGTTAATATTAGTAATTAAGAGTGGCATAAAAGGACCTGCATTCACCTAAGCAAGATGTCCAAGGAAGGTTGGAATCTCACAAATTGCTGCCATTGAAACTGCTACATCCTGTGCATAATTTATGTCACTGTGGAAATACACAAAGGTATTTATCATTGTTTCTGCATGTGCACACTAATCTCACTTAAAGTGTCAAGTTATTTTTAAATCTAGAAATTAAATCAAAGGAGGATAAGTTCTTGCCTTGCTGTCTGTTAAAAGTAAAAGGTTTGGGATGAATCCTAATTTATCATGAGCAATGTTCATTGTTAATTACTCCAGCATGTGCACCGATCTTCCGCTTCTAGAACCCTAAATATTTAAGAAGGTGTTTATACCTTTAAAGTTATGCTAATGTTATCAGTATTGATGCAGTTATCAGTGCTTTTAGTGTTATTCTCAATGAACATTAAATAGAAACTTGAATTCTTCTCTTAAACTTTTTCAACTAATTTCTTAAAAGATAATACAAATACAACATACCTGCATTTTGTCCTTTTGATTTCTAGAAAGGAGCACCAATGTTTTTTTGTGTCGAGCAGATTACATAAGAGAAAAAGACCAAATGACTTGAGCCCTTACATAAAGAATCAGTCTTATAAAAAATACTCCATGTGTATTTCATATTAAAAATGGAATTTTTAACCACTATATCTTAAAGTAAAATATATATCCATAGAGGCAAAGGGAAGGGGAGAGAAGGGATCAGATGGGGGTTTATGGAGGGGTAATTGGGAAGGAGGATATCATTTGAAATGTAGCTGAATAAAATGACTAATAAAGAACGTATACTTCCAGTGTAGATTTCCTCTCATTTCAATTAGGTTTGTACATTTTGTTTTATATATAACGTTCCAGAATTACACCTGTGATAAATTATTATTCAGATAAGTAAATTGTACTTCCTGCTCATGGTAACTAAAGTGTCATCCAGCAGAACTTGAGAGTATACATTGATAAGCAGACAATAAGAGCGACATAATCGGGCAAGGGTGATAACTCAGCACTTGAGAGCATTTGCTGGATCTGAGTTAATTTCTCAGCACCTACACTGAGTAGTTCACAAATACCTGCAACTCAAGCTCTAGGGAAAGTTCTTCCCTCTTCTGGACTCCTCAGGCATATTCATTCATATGTGTCTAACCAAAACACACACACACACATACACACACACACACACAGAGAGAGAGAGAGAGAGAGAGAGAGAGAGAGAGAGAGAGAGAGAGAGAGAACAACTAAAAAAAAGAAAAAAGGAAATAAATCATTTAAAAATAACAAAGTAAGTGTTGGCTGACCAGAGTAAAAGAAAATAAGGTGTATACTTTCAGCAGGAGTAAATAACAATGTTTGCTTGCCCAGTTATCAATCAGCAATGCCTAATTGCTTCTTTTAGGTAGGGAAATTCACAACTACTTTGAAATTCCCTTAGTGGTTCATACATACCACCAACAATACTGCAATAATAAAAAGTAGTGTTGGAGAATTGTGCCTTTAAAGTCGTGCCAGTAAGCTTAACTAGGCTTTCCATTTCATTACCCAACAGTCTTCTACACTGCGTGCCCCTCCACTGAGCAGCTTGGTAGATACTCCTCATGCAACCATTTACAGCAGAAATTTTTAAACCAGCAAGTTGTTGCTTTATACACTAGGGAAGCAGCATGGAAAATATGAAAAAGAACAGCCTGTATAAAACGGGAGCTTCCTACTTTTAACTTCTAACATCTGGTATAAACAAAGAAAAAATGGGACTGACATAGCTGTTTACTTACAACATTCAGATGTGTGGCTTGACTATATTGCTGGAAGCCACATTTTTATTGCAAATAATGTGACCCCATATCACCCACTCCCTTTCTCTTTCCTTAAGAGCCTGTTACAAGAAACAATCTTCCAGTGACTATGGAATGAGAAAAAGATGAAAAGGCAAAAGGCAAACAAAAGAAAATATAAGTGGGAAGACAGACATTTTCTTTATTGATTGATATTTTTCTTCAAAGGCAGCAGTTGAAATCTCTGAGCAGTCCTCCTGCAGATCTGGCTAAGGCCTGTGTTCTATCGCGTGTTCAGCCTCCTTGGATAGAAAACACTTGTCTAGAGATACATCCTATTCCTCTCTAGAGATACAGTGTGTTCCTCCACTGTTTCTGTCCCTAAAAGTTCTTCTTAGACTCTGGGAGCTGAAATCCCTAAAACTCACAGATTGAAACAATTGCTCATTCTTGATATTTTTTCTTTTATAATCATAACTCTCCCATTCTTTGCATTTCCACTTGCTTCTATCTTCTTGGCAGAAGGCTACCTTTCTCTTCCCTTAAATCCTTTAGTTAAATGCACATTGCCTTGCCTCAGGTAATGATCTTTATTCTATACCCATCAGGCTCATCTTAAAATTCATTTCAATTATATCAATTATGTCGAAAAATATCCTCTGGACTAATCTGCACATAAAAGTTAATATCCGAAATAGTGATGTTAAAGCTTTTTTTATATAATGAAAATACTCTCTGACCTTTCCAATATACCAGCTATTAGGTCATGAATCTTTCAAAAATACCTACTTCAACCAAAGAACTGAATTCATAGTTTTATTTAAAATGAAATAATTTAAACTCAGATTCAAATAACCAGATAGATCTTATTATAAACAGTCACAAAAAATAGATCACAAGACAATATACAGTATATATATATATATGTATATATATATAGTTAATTAAATATATAGATATTTGTAAATTAGATATATGTATATATTTAAAAGAAGTTAAGCCACTTGGGTGGCTTGTGCTGGCCTTCTTCTACATAAGTACCATAGACTAACAAAAGTCCCAGTAGGAGGCAAGAGAAATCTACTTTTGAAGGTTTAAACAGAGTACTCTAAGAGACTCACTAACAGCATAGAATATCAGTGTAGACCTTGACTGCCCCTCGGGGAATGAGTATGGGTCCCTATTGCTGAAGTCATCCTCCATAGGAAGGAAACCATGCCTACCATGGAAATCCTAGTCAGCATCCTATGTAATGTGATTCCATAAGCCTTAGATAAGAACCTTTTCCTGCCACTTTGCTAATCCCTTACTACATTCTCAGTTTTCTTTATATACTCACAAATACATGTAGAAACTGCCCCTAACCTAGGAAAGCTCTTTTTACAGAATATGGAGTTTAACACACACACACACACACACACACACACACACACACACACACACACACACACACACACACACGATTAGGCACGATGCAAAGATCAAGAAATAGCAAGAAGCCAAGTCTCAGTAGATACATCTACATCAAACCTCCTTCTTCTCTAACTCATGGGAACATGGCCAAGAGGGAAGAAAAAAGATTCTAAGAGCCAGAATACCAGGAAGTCTGCTCTGAAATAGGCTTTCATTGAAATCACTGTGTAATCAGCACTGAAGGAATGGCAATATCAACAATCATATTAATGTAGACATAGGGCAATTATCTATGGACTCTCCCTTAACCAAGAATGACAGGCAACCAATGACAGCTACCAGAAGAATTTTCTGCTTCTAGGAAATTTTCTCCTTTTGGTTATCCCTAACTATGTGTGAAGTCTTTATCTTTAATTATTATTATTACATACATATCTGTTTAATTACTGATGAATGAAAAACAATTAATTATTCAGATCCTCACATTGTTTGTTGTATATTTTACTCTCCATCATTACTTAATATTTTTTTGTGAAAATTTTGTTTACGAGTACACCAATTACTTCATTTTCACTCTCTTTTCTTCTCTACTTTTCCTTCTTGAATTCATGACTGCTTCTTCTATAGCCACCATTTTGGTGTCTGAAGGCTGCTGTGCTCTCTCTGATTCAGTCCTAGACATTTGAGCAGTTTATTTTCTCTATTCAGAAACTTCGCACATACTATTCTGCACTATTTTCCCATTAATATCTATTTGTTGTTCTAAAGAACTAAGAATAAAGTGACTGTTGTTCTTTTGATATGCCTTTTCTGGTCACTCCAAGACATCATATCTTTAAAAACCACTTGCCTTTTTCTCACTGTTCTTGCCAGAACTCCTAAAATTCCAGTGAACAGTCAATAAACACATTGATAGTGGATAGTCTAGTGATTATGCTGATATTCAGCACAGACTCTCTAGTATATAGCTATCAAATACGGAGTGATTCTTTTTCTTTGTTTTTCTGACACTCAGCAGTCTTAGTTTTATTTGAGTTGTTCCTGGAATATTTTGGTAGAAATCTTTCATAAATGTTTAGCATGCAAAAAGCAAACAAACACAACAACAAAAGGCTTATTCAGTTACCTAACTCTTCTTAGACCAACAAGGAAGTGGAACCCTAGAGTTTCCTTGGTATTTAATGGCATCCAGACTTGAGAAGATCAAAACAAACAGTGCTCACTAGTACAAGACTTTTCTACAACAGCTGAAACTATATTCAGGCTGGCAAATTAATTAAAATAAAAGACTCCATAACTTCCCCAACAATTGAGATGTACAAGCCTCTTTTCTCTTTGTATCTTAAGTTAATCCCTTTTGTTTGTTCCTGTACCTGCCATTTTTATCTTCTTATGTGTTCCTGCTGTCCTCATTCCACACTGGCTGGCAGCACACTGTTACACAACTTAATGCCTCCAAAGAGCCACACATATTTTCACTGTAACTTAGCCTCTAAAGCTGCTTTTCAATGGACTTTACGTTTTAGTGTTTATTTTCCAACAGTGACATATTCAAATCTAATTCCATAAATATATCATTTTGGAATGGTCAGACCAAAGGAGAAATCTCTGTAATCCAGCAGGCCTCCCGCATTGAATCAAAGGAAGTCACCTCTGATAGCTCTGAAGGGCACGTAAGACTGAACATTGGCTCTTTCTCTAGCTAGCTGACCACACAAAATGGCTCAGTAATCTACTCATTATAATTCTATAAAGGAACAAAGACTTTCCAACTCATTTCATGGCATGTCCTTTAGTCAAATGGCATGCATGTGAAAGGATGCTGGGAAAGTTCACCTATGACCCTTATCTATGCAAACTAGCTTATACAGATCATGGTGTATAGCTAAAAACATGGATTTCAAATTCATGCCTTACTGAGCCTCAAATAATTCCCATGTCACTGCTCAGCCATCAGAATGTTATCCAGTGCTACTGAGTTCCTTTCATTATAAAAACAAAATAGTACTGAAGTCATTAATATGTTAATTTGTGCTTGGAGGCTTCTAGAAGATAAGCACTTTAGTCCAAGCAGGAGACCAAGCCTTTTAACACAGGCACCTTTAAGAACGGTCAAGATCTTTCCTACAGTACATCCCATCACTTATAATATAAAACCATCATTTTTTTTCAAAACTTACTCATCAAATGAATTAATGAAGTTCTTATACTTAGGAGTGTGTTTGGTAAATTTAGTATTTCCCATAGCTGATGACATTTCACATTGCCTTCCCTGTAAGAATTCTTGAGGATAGTAATTCAGGCTCAAGTTAACCACCCCTTATGAAAGTAATTGTGGCAGAGTCTGTCAGTATCTTCCACCCATTAATAGTTTTTTGTTTGCCTTATTGTTTGTTTGTTTGTCTGTCTGCCTCTTTGTTTTTGTTTTTTGGGTTTTTTTTTTGTTTTTTTTTTTTTTGTTTGTTTGTTTTTGAGTCAATGTCTCTCTGTGGAGCTTTAGATTTCCTGCAACTCACTCTGTAGACTAGGCTGACCTTGAACTTACAAAGTTTGGCTTGCCTCTACCTACCAAGTGCTGAGATTAAAGACATGTGCCTCCACCACCTGGCTGGGACTATCAGTTTTTATCAACCTATAAATATATTTGCTGAGTACCTTAAAATACTCAGTGTGGCTGAAGTTTATGAAATAGACAGCCAGTGAGGTTAGTCAGGCAGTTTAAATATAAGTGAAGCATTCTGTATTCAACATTACTGTTTATCATTTATATTGTTTCATTAAAGTGCTAACACACCCATGGCAAGAAACTTACCTAGCACTTTAGCACATTCTGCCCACTAATAGTATTAAATCTGAAAACATTGGTCTTATTTTGATGGAGAAATGATTTAATCTGTACTCTTTCATTCTATCTAATTTGATGTCTTGAGTGTCAGTTTGAAATTTTCTCTCATACAATGTCATTTTGGCTCCTTACTTGATATACCACACCTGATGACGATGTGCTGGATTATCTGGCTCCTATCACAGCTGGTAGGACACTTACCCTTGAATTTCAGCTTTTTTTTAAATGAAAAAGCTGCTATTTAAGAGTTTAGCAGGTCTCACTGAAGCCTACAAGTGTGTCTGTTATGATGGAATCTTTCATACAATAAGAGAGATTAGGAGAAAATGGGTTTGTGCTGAGAAAATCTGAGAGGAAAAACACAACCCATTTTCAATAAAATATCACCATAAGACATCATTAAGATGAAATAATAATAAATATAATCTGCAATTATTCCAGTAACAATTATCGACAGGCCATGTCAAAATTAAAGAAAGTAAGTTAATTCAGCAGTGGATGTTATTTTGAAAATCTAAGACTGAACTCTCTTGCCTCTCCCACATACCTCATACCCGATTTACTAATCCTCTTGGGTGGATGAAAAGTTTCTTTTGTGTGAGTTAATTTGATAACATTGAACAACAGCTGACCTGGAAAATCTGGAGGACACAGTCCTCTCCGGCTAATGGCATTTTCAGGTAAAATGTCTGTGCTCTGAATTGAGGGGCAACACATATTCAGTGGCAGATCTCTCTCAACTTGGCTGCCCCAGAAGTCAATGCAGTGCCAGGCGAATGGATCAGAACCACCCCAATCTATACTTCGATTCTCATGCTCTTCACTGCAACTCCTGGCTCTAAAAGCAACACATTGTAAAATGGTCACTGTCTCCCAAATATCTTCACGTCTCTGATGTTTAAGACAACCATTGTCACTAAGAAGGAAGGGCTTTTCCATCTGTAAACTCCAAGAATTCGCTGAGAATTTATATCTACAATCTATAAATATCATCAGTCTACTCAGGACCAAAATGATAATGGTTCCAGAGTGAACTGCTTTAAGTAATTTGACAATTCTTAAATTTCAAAAACAGATATAATAGACCTTGGTTTAATTAAATTTCCATTAAAATAATTACAATAAGCAAGCCCAAAGTAAATACACTATATAATAAATCAAACCTTTCAACAAACAAATTAAATATACTCATGCTAAGTATTTAGGGTAACATTTTTTATAATTTTTAAATTTTCTTTTATGAAATTATAATTATAGGATTTTAGCCTTCTTTTCTTCCTTCAACACTACCATATACACTTTACCCTTCATTGTCTTCTTTCAAATTCATGCAGTCTTATTCATTAAAGGTACTAACATATGCTTATTAATATATATATACATATATATATATATATATATAATATATGTATTTACATACCTATTCCTAAATAGATACAGAAAGCATGGTGAGTTTGTATAATGCTACTTGCATGTATATGTTCAGTGTCAACTATTTGGTATTAGCTAATCAGTTGTTGTGATCTTCCCTTAGGAAGAATATTTCTTCTAGTATAAACATCTTTTGTTTTCTGTAGGGGTGTGTGTGTGTGTGTGTGTGTGTGTGTGTGTGTGTGTGTGTGTAGGTTTGAAACCTCTAGGGTTCTCCTTATCTACTTTAGTATATATTGCTGTCCTTGTTCAACTCATGTTTAGACAGTCGTGTTGTTAACGAAAGTTGAATTTCAAAGATTCTAAGAATATATTGAAGAACAAAATCCATTCTGAATAATCAATAACATAGTAACAAATTCATATATATATGAATTCATATATATATATATATATATATATATATATATATATATATATATATCACTATAGTTAAGGATCCTTGTTGTTCTTGCAAAACCAACTATGTCATCTGTGAACAGCTATGGCTATAAAAAAGCACATAAGTTCAATCAGATAAAACACAAGAGTATGTGTCCTTATTGCATGTTGGAGCATCTTCTGGTTATATGCCCAGGAGAGGTATATCTGGGTCCTCAGGTAGTATTATGTCCATTTTTCTGAGGGAACGCCAAACTGATTTCCAGAGTGGTTGTACCAGCTTGCAGTCCCAACACCAATGGAAGAGTGTTCCCTTTTCTCCACATCCTCGCCAGCATCTGCTGTCACCTGAGTTTTTGATCTTAGCCATTCTGACTGGTGTGAGCTGGAATCTCAGGCTTGTTTTGATTTGCATTTCTCTGATGACTAAGGATGTTGAATATTTCTTTCTTTTTTTTTTTTTTTTTTTTTTTTTTTTTGGTTTTTCGAGACAGGGTTTCTCTGTGTAGTCCTGGCTATCCTGGAACTTACTCTGTAGATCAGGCTGGCCTCGAACTCAGAAATCCACCTGCCTCTGCCTCCCAAGTGCTGGGATTAAAGGCATGCGCCACCACAAAGAATATTTCCTTAAGTGCTTCTCAGCCTTTCGAGTTTCCTCAGTTGAGAATTCTCTGTTTAGCTCTGTTCCCCATTTTTTGATAGGGTTATTTGGTTCTCTGGAGTCTAACCTCTTGTGTTCTTTGTATATATTGGATATTAGCCCTCTATCAGATGTAGGATTGATAAAGACCTTTTCTCACTCTGTTGGTTGCCGTTTTGTCCTATTGACTGTGTCCTTTGCCTTACAGAAGCTTTGCAATTTTATGAGGTCCCATTTATCTATTCTTGATCTTAGAGCATAAGCCATTGGTATTCTGTTAAAGAACTTTTCCCCTGTACCCAGGTGTTCGAGACTTTCCCGTACTTTCTCTTCTATTAGATTCAGTGTATCTGGTTTTATGTAGAGAACCTTGATCCACTTGCACTTGAGCTTTTTACAGGGAGATAGGAATGGATCAATTTGCATTCTTCTACATGGTGACCTCCAGCTGAGCCAGAACCATTTGTTGAAAATGCTATCTTTTTTCCACTGGATGGTTTTAGCTCCTTTGTCAAAGATCAAGTGACCCTAGGTGTGTGGGTTCATTTCTGGGTCCTCAGTTCTATTCCATTGATCTACCTGTCTGTCACTGTACCAATATCATGCAGTTTTTAATCACTACTGCTCTGTAGTACAGCTTGAGATCAGGGATGCTGATTCCCCCAGAGGTTCTTTTGTTATTAAGAATAGTTTTTGCTATCCTGGGATTTTTGTCATTCCAAATGAATTTGAGAATTGCTCTTTCTAAGTCTATGAAGAATTGAGTTGTAATATTGATGGGAACTGCATTGAATCTGTAGATTGCTTTTGGCAAGATAGCCATTTTTACTATGCTAATCATGCCAATCTATGGGCATGGGAGATCTTTCCATCTTCTGAGGTCTTCTTTGATTTCTTTCTTCAGAGACTTGAAGTTCTTGTCATACAGATCTTTCACTTGTTTGGTTAGAGTCACATGCTCCACTATGTTCATAGCACCCTTATTCATAATAGCCAGAAGCTGGAAAGAACCCAGATGTCCTTCAACAGAGGAATGGATACAGAGAATGTGGTACATTTACACAATGGAATATTACTCAGCTATTAAAAGCAATGACTTCATGAAATTTTCAGGCAAATGGATGGAACTTGAAAATATCCTTTTGAGTGAAGTAACTCAGTCACAAAAGAATAAATGCAGTATGTACTCACTGATAAGCAGATATTAGCTCAAAAGTTCAGAACGCCCATGATTCAATTCTCAGCAACTGTTGGACTGAGCGTGGGGTCCCAGAGGGAGGAGTTGGAGAAGGGACTGAAGGAGCTGAGGGAGTTTTCAGCCCTATGGGGAGGGAGCAACAGTGTCAACTGGTCAGGCCCCCTGGTGATCCCAAAGACTGGACCACCAACCAAAGAATGCATATGGAGGGACCAATGATGCTGGCTACATATGTGGCAAAGAAGGGCTTTGTTGGCCATCAGTGGGAGGAGAGGCCCTTGGATCTGAGAGTGTTAGATGCCCCAGTGTAGGGGAATGCTAGGGAGGGAAGAAGGGTGTAGGTGGGTGGGTGGAGGAGCACCCTCATAGAGGCAGGGGGAGGTGGGATGGGATAGGGGGTTTCCAAAGGGGAGACATGGAAAGGGGAAATCATTTGAAATGTAAATAAAAAACCATAATATAAATGTAAATGATAGTTTTATGAAGTAAATGGAAAAACTAATGCATTTCCATCCAGTGTCAAGAGTTCAGTGAAAATGGTTCTATACATTGTGCTGTCTTGAGTTCAGAAAATCTCATTATAAGAAATTTATAGATATTTTAGATAAAGATAGAGTATATATGCTGCTTAATGTTGGTCAGAACCTGTACTTCATGAGAAATGCACATACCAAGGTTTAATAAATACTCTAAGATGTTAAAAAAAAAAGAGTAAACACATTTCAAATTTTTAAAATTCCTTTGTTCTGTATACTTGTTTCTTTGAGTTTTAATATGCACTACGTAGTATTTTCTCATTTATTTCATTTCAAAAATTTCTTATACTATAAATTCTTTCAAATAGGGATGGAGAGACAGTCCCATTACTAAAAATACTTGTTATTTTACTAGATAACTCAGGACTGGTGTCAACATCCACATTATGTAGTTCACATCTGCCTATAATTCTAGTTCCTGGGGATCTGATGCCCTTTAGCCTTTGCAGGCACCTGTACATACCTTGTGCACAAAACTACTGCAAACATGTACATACACATAAATAAAAAGTGAATAATTCAATCTTAACAACTAGTACAAGGGAGGGACCCTAGATGAAATGTCCTATGGTGGGGAGAGGGATCTTGTAGAGCCCACCTCCAGCAGAAGGACAGGGCAACAAGTGGGGGATGGGGTTGCTATTCCATAGTCAAAACTCTGACCCATAATTGTTTCTATCTGAAATAACTACAGGGATGGAAATGGAGAAAAGCCTGAGGAAAAGAAGGTCCAGTGACAGGCGCAAAGTGGGATCCAGCCCAAGGCCTGACACTAGTACTGAGACTATGGAGCGCTCACAGAAAGGGATCGATTATGACTGCCTTCTGAAAGACCAAACAAGCAGCTGTAAGAGTCAGATGCAGATATTCGCACCCAGAATTAGGGAAAGGCTGGAAGAAGCTGAGGAAGAGGGTGACACTGTAGGAAGACCAGCAGTCTCGATTAACCTGGACCCCCGAGATCTCTCAAACCCTGGATCACCAACCATGAAGCATACGCCAGGTGATATGAGGCCCCCAACACATATACAGAAGAGGACTGCCGGGTCTGGGTTCAGCCAGAGAAGATGCACCTAACCCTCAAGAGACTGGAGGCCCCAGGGAGTTTAGAGGTCTGGTGGGGTGGGGTGGGGGACATCTCATGGAGACAGGGGGTGGGGAGGAGTTATGGGATGTGGAACAGTCAGAGGGTGGACTGGGAGGGGAATAAAATCTAAAATGTTAATAAAAAAGAAAAAGAAATAAATATTAATAAAAAATAAAAATAAAATAAAAAACTCGTACTTTAGAACCCCTATTATAATGACATAAACAACATCCCCCCACTATCCATGTCCTGCACCATGTACTTAGGGTTTTTATTGTTTGCTCTTTCCTGTAAAAATGATATAGTGAAATTCTGAATTACAAACATTTCTTTGTCATTGATTTCTAAGAATGTTATTACTGATACAAAATCTTATCAATATTTTTATGACTCTTAATATATAAGGAAATATTATTTTGACGATGCTTACAATATACATTTTATGATGGTGTGAGAATACTCATGTTGGTAAGCAATCTTTAGCTCTGTTTCTTACCTTTGAAAAACATCTTTAACAATTTAAAATGTTGAAATAAAAGAGACAAATCCTTAAGACTATGGCAGTATAATAAGTAACATTGTTTCAATCATTTGCAAGTTGTTCTTGAAAATGTGTTTTCTTAACTGTTTATAGAGTACATAACACTAGCAGTATTACTTCCTCTAACTATTCATTTATCTCTACAGAAAATCAAGCCTCATTTGATATTATAGGGACAAAAATGGAACAGAGATTGAAAGAAACGTCATCCAGTGACTGGCCCAACTTGGTATTTATCTCATGAGCAGGCACCAAACCCTGACACTACTACTAATGTCCTGTTGTGCTTGCAGACAGGAGCCTAGCATGGCTGTCCTCTGAGAAACTCAGCAGCTGACTGAGGCAGGTGCAGATACATACAGCCAACTATTGGACTGAGGTCGAGGACCCCTATGGAAGAGTTAGAGGAAGGATTGATGGACAGAAGGGGATGACAACCGCATAGGAAAATCAACAGTATTAACTAACCTGAACCCTGTGTAGCTATAATTGACTAACCCTCTCTAATTGTCAGGCAAATGTGGTGTAACTTCTTTGATATTGCCCCAGTATTCTGGATTCTCCATTGAAAGATACACAAGCAGCCTTATGTTTAATATGCTCTAAGCAGCTCAATGACAAGGCCACTCCCAAACCTCCATGTGCCTAGCACACTATCCTTTCCTGGCTACTCCAGCCTGAAGCCCTCCTGTGCCAAGATCCCTGACTCTTACATGTTGGTTGTCTCTCTCTTCTGCATTTTTCCGACCTGAACTTTCTGCTTCCTGGGTGTTTTTGCTTCTTCCGGGGTCCTATTGCCCACTAATCTTCAAGTCTCACCTCTGTATCCCAGGCCAACCATTAGCTGCTGGCAACTTTATTTGTCAATCAGAACCAGCTGGGGGTAGGGGCCCTCAGCATCTCCATGCAGAATTCTCATGCAATTTTGGGAACTCATAATGCAAGCGTTAAACCAAGTCCACAACACCCTGGCTGGGAGCTCCCAGAGACTAAGCCACCAACCAAAGAGCAAAAATAGGCTGCTCGGTGGCCCCTGGCACATATGTACCAAAGGATTGACTTGTCTGGTCTCAATAGAAAACATTTCTCTTCATTGATTCTAATTTTATTCTCAATTTTTCAGCTAAAATTAAAATTTCTAAATAGCATTAAAGAAAGCATTCATTTTATTCAATTTACACAAGATAAGATTGGGCATTTTAATGAAGTAATGAGTTGAATATATTTCCAATTATAGTTTCAATTGTTTAAAGATAAAATAAAGAAACATGTTAAAATACTAATACAGGTGATAACAAGATGGCTAAGTAGGAAAAACCTCTTGACATCAAATCTGAATTAGATCCCCTGAACCAATATCATAGAAGGAAAGAAGTGAATCTATTGAGATGTCCTCTTAAGGAAGTGAATCTATTGAGATGTCCTTTGACCTCTATTCCTGACTTCTTTCCTTCTATGTTATTGGTTCAGGGGATCTAATTCAGATTTGATGTCAAGAGGTTTTTCCTACTTAGCTATCTTGTTATCACCTGTATTAGTATTTTAACATGTTTCTTTATTTTATCTTTAAAATGCTGCCTCATCACAATCAGTTGTCTGATTATAATGTCGATATTTTAAAGTTTTCCAGCACTTGTGATTCTTTTTATCATTTTTTTCCTTTTGAGATTATAATTGCTTATCTTTTTGCTTCTGTTTCCTCCTTCCAAACCCACCTATATGTCCCCACTTCTTTTGAATCAGAGTTCTTTAGCCTGATTTACAACATTAAACCAGAAGCTGCAGTTTTAGAGGTAATTCATTCTCTATTTTCTTTTTATTCACACAATTTTTAGCTAAATAGACTTGTAGACTCATTAAGTAAATGCATTGACGAACCTAAGAGCTAATGACTGTCATTTAGGTAACCTTGTTTTGTGTGCAACACATTTTATTAAGCTTTTGCATCATATATAATGGATTAAGCATCATAATAAAATCATTAAGCAAAAACTTACTTTAATTTGAGGAAAATCAGGCACAGTGAGATTACCAATTTTCCCAAGGTCAGGGCAACAGGATTTAAGCATGCAAGGACTTGTGGCTGACTCTGTTTATTTAAAGCCAGATTCTAAATCAATTCCAAAAATAAAATACAAAGTCAAGCCCTGCGGTTTGTTTGTGAAACATAAGTACATGTAAAATCTGATATTTATATTGTTTATGTTATATTGAAAAATTCTCTTAAGTGGCTGCAATGTTATCTCTATCTTCACAAGACAAAGAAGGAAGTACAAGGAAATATGTGAACATAAATTACTTTATTCTCTGAGCACTACACCTGTTTGCTTAGTAATTGGGCAAATCTTGAACCATAGACTCTAGCTCTAATAAAATTTTCCCAAAGTAAATTTTCTTATAGTACATATTAATTCTACTTCTCATTAAGTTGCCTCATTTAAAGTGAATATTACTTTCATCTCCAATGTTTGCATTAGTGACTTTCATAAAAATCAACATCCACAATTTCCCACTGTGTAAAATGTCCTATGGAGAGCAAAGAAGATAACAGTTATGTCTCATTCAATTAAAACAAAATAGTCTTTTTATTAAATCAATATTTATATGAGTAAAAAATTTTATAGTACCCTTTGATATATTTAATACTCACTGGCAAACTATAGAGAATTTTCTCAGAGGTAATGTGAAAGTGATTAGAGATATTCCTAACACTGCAAAATGAGAATCAGGCATGTTGATATATTCTAAAATGTATTTCACTTCAAATGTTCCTATTTTTATTGTGAATATTTATTTTCAGTAGCATAAGCTTATATTAGATATATACTTGATATTAGATACTAAATTGGGGGAAATAAAATATAAACTTAAAAATTACTCCTAAGTATTGATTTTCTCTCATTACCTTGGGCAAAATATATAAAATACACAAAGAAAATTAATGGACTCAAAAGGGGACAAGATGACTCTAGAAAGGTTCCAGTGGCCTATGCTCTCACTGGGTGGCCAGCTCCATTAGCACACATTCATGTTTGCCCGTCACATGACTTACCCCAACTCTTCTTTCATTGACTGTCTTGTGAATAAACTCATGAATGACATGGGAACATGATTATTCAGGCTAAGGACAATTCATGGCATGGTTAGTTTGTCATGGTTTCCCTTGGAATGATTGTTGCTTCCAAATCCATAAAAGAGATATTAGTCATTCATCAGAAAGTGGTCCACCAGGTATTTGTCTGATGGACCATCTAAATGAAAGAATTGATATAATCAAACTACCTGTTCTACAAATCAGCATTTGGGGCATATATCACTTTCTAATACATGGAAGAAGTCTATGCACAGGCAGTGTACTGTCGCTGGCACAGACAATGCTGTTCATTCAAAACTGTGAGGAGCTTCTGTTCATCACACTCTTAGTTTTCCTCAACACATGTCATCTTTCCCAGTATCACTTGCCAGACTTATTTCCCAATTATCTGCAGTTCATAACATATATAGTGTTTGTTATTTTTCCTGAGTGGTGTACATTTCATCTTTTAAAATCACTAATACTTTAATTTAAAGCCTAAACACACACACACACACACACGCACACAAACAAATGTGTGGGCATGTGCACACTCGTACACATACACAGTCATCCCATAAAAGAGCAAATGAATTAAAGAAACTTCTCCAAAGAAGAAAATGCTAATTATCAATTAATATTCAAAAAATAGGTCATCCTTAGCCACCAGAGAAATGTCAATGAAAGCTACATATCCACTTGGAAAAGATAGTCCCATGAGAAAGTGGTATTGAGACAAATCAACAATTTATGGCCATTGCTGACAAAGAATACTGGGATATGGATCCATTGTCACTAGGTGACCATAGCAGCCAGCAGTAGGCAGTCAAGTTAATGAATAAAAACATATTTATAAAATGAGAAAGAACTAAATTGTAAATGTTAAGAATGACTCACAAATGTTATTAATTCCTTGCTCATGTCATGCTTAAGTTCACATAGAAGATCTTTTATTTGTGAAGCCGTATGTGTACCTTCCCAGTGATCCAGGGAGGATTGCCCAAGAGGTGAGGGCTCCATGGACAGGGCCATAAAACTGGGTTGAGTTCAGTCCCTTATGATGGATCATTTTATTTCTTTTTCCATCAACTTTTCAAGACTGGGTCCTATGAAAGGTGCTGATCACATAGTCCTAGCTCTGCTTATTAAAGCCCAAACAGGCAAGGGTTTCCAAATAATTATTTCAGTAAGACACTTGTGAAAAACCATATTTAGTGAAGAACATATGACCGAAATGTAAAGCTTAATGACAGAATGGTTGGCTATGTGTTGTGAATGTGGATTTCAACTCCCTCACTGATAAGTAAAAACAAAAAGAATAAAATGTAAATGGAAAAAATACATTGGACTACTTAACTTTTCAAGTTACAGTTACTTCAAATCATCCTTGCAATAAAATAGAAAGCCCCTTCTACTTATTCATACTACGTTTTAGGATGTGAACCTACAAATGAATTCTTTGAGTACAGGTCACTTATATTACATATAAAGCCTATAATTTATAAACTTTTGATCATTCCACTCATTGGTACTTATTCTAAAAAATTAGAGTCTAAATAAGAAAATGCAGAAATAGAACACATTTTCTAAAACCTAGAAATATTTAAAAAGCAATAGTCTTGTCAGATACATACTTTTAAAGATCTTCTTACTTTACGTATATGGATGTTTTATCTGTATGTATCTATGCACAATTGAAGAATGAATATTTTGTATTTTATTCAAATAACTAATGCACTATCACTTGGGACATTTGTGTTATACATATATATAATAGAAGTATGAGAGAATTTTTCCTTATTGTAAGTACTCATTTAAGGTTCTGTGTGCCAACACATTTGTATAAAAAAGTAAGATTTGGTCCACACTCATAGTTTCATACATAAGTGGAGAACACACAGAAGTCATGGAAAGAGATGCACTGAAAAGGTGTGGCCCACAGACAGTGGTGAGACTGTTCTTAGAATAGCAGTTACATCCTGCTGTGCTTCTCTTTCTACTTGTGGTCTCTTCTCATTGAAAAGAGATGATGTTCCTCATTAAGTAGAAAGAGAAACATTTAAGAGATATCTGTATGCATTCATTTATTGAAGAAGATGAAGGATTATCTAGAAAAAGTTTCTAAGTAGAGTCAAAGGGAATTGGGGGTGGGGGGGAAGTATAGAGATTGGCAAAAAAGAGAAATAACAGGAATATGAAAAATTTTTCAGAGCATAGATATGAAAGACTTCTAATTAGTATATTTTATAAAATAACAATGGAATAATAATAAAGTCATCTACAAGCTTTTACAGATGCTAAAAGAGTACCATAATTTAGGAAGAAATAATGGGGTTTGGGTTTGGTGACTTTCTACTTTAGTACATGGTGTCAGCCAATTGAAGATATTATATAACTAATCAACTCTGATGGTGTCTTTTTAAATTATGAATTAACACTATGAAAGAAATCCTGCCAGAGCCACATACTCTGCTTATCTCTACTTCTGCTGGTCCATAGTTAGATAAAGGAGGATACAAAGCCACATTAATTCCTTTAGCATATATTCATGGTGTAGATTTGCTATAATAAAATCCTCACAATTGTGTTCTAAAAAACATTTAGACAATCACCAGATATCATGCATATTGTTTTATGGAAGAAAATGACAGAGGTATGGAGTTGTGAGTATAACTAAAGATCAAACAGTATAAAAAAACACTGAAGACATAAAAACGTGATAGACATAAAATGGTAGTCTTCTAGTAATTTTAAGTATCATTTTAGATAACCTAAAATTATTTAAAAATGTGAGGACTATAAGAAACAGGAATAGCAATTATATCTTCAACAAAATGAGGTGAGATTTGTAAAATAAACTACATTATATATTCATAAAGCTAGACTGAATTATCATCCTCACTGACTAGATAGGAAGAATGAAACCTCAGTGTCTTTCATCCCAGGTCGTTCTCTAAAATGTGAAGTGACTGAAAATGACATTCTTCAACTCATTACTAAGTGAATACTACACCAAAAAAGAAGTCAAGATGGAAATTAAAAATATTATATTTTTGAATAAGTACAAACAAAACCAGAAAAAAATCCTACAGGACACAACGATTGTTGCTCTAAGTGACAAGTTCATAGTCCTAAGTGTCCACACCAAAACATTGTAGAGTACACAAGTCAGGATGGTCAGATCAATAAAACAAATGACAACTCATTATGGTGAGGATGTGCAAACTTGTAGAGCTACAACAAAAATCAATATGGTAGTTCATCAGGAAGTTGGGAAGAGATCTATTTTAAGATCCAGCTAGACTACCCTTGACCATATACTCAAAGGACTCTACATCTTCCTAGAGATATATGTACATTACAGCTCTACTCATAATAGCCGTGAATTGGAAGCACCATAGATGTCTATCAATTGGTGAGTGGATGATGAAAATAGGATATATTTACATAATGAGATATTAGTCAGCCATTAAAATTAAATTCAGAGGTAATTTTATGGAGGGGACAGGAAGACATTGGTAAGGGATGGAATATAGGGAAGTCAACTAACACTGAAACAATATAGGAGCCATATGGAAACCTGCTATTGAAGAAGCTTTCTAAAATATACAGATAGATGAAAACCAATGAAATACAGTTACCAAACAGTCCTCAATTAGACATCTTTTGTCAGTAATAGGTTTGTATCTAGTTACATCTCTGAGTGGAGCACTCAGTCTTTAATGGATTGTCTTTATGAAATCCTCTCTTCAGGACTCAAGGTTCTATGCAGAAAAGCAGACCAAACAATTACAAGAACCCGAGGGAATGGGAGACTCCAGAGGAAGCAATGTCCCCTAGACACAACAGGAGTGACATATGTATAAACTGAGAGTCTATGGCAACATGCAGAGGGCTTCCATAGGTCAAGCCAGATAGGATCCCAGCATGAAGAAAGCAAGTAAGTATGGGTCCCTACTCTTACCAAATAAAAAATTAGTCTCCTCCAATGGAATCTCCCTGGATAGGCCCAAGTCAATTTGTAGATGACCAAAATAAAATAAACCCAATGATTATTTTCTAGAGTTTTTTCTTGTATAGGTTTATTTGGCCATTTTTCATCTTACTGGTTTTTGATCATATATTTTTGCTTCTGATTGTGTGGGGGGTGTAAAAGAAAACATACAAGACTTTTAATTTTGTTTACTTAATTTGCTTGTCTATTTGTTTTGTAAAGATATAGATAAGGGAAGAGTGTGGAGTTGGGTTGATGGGGAGATTGTAGAGTCTGGAAGGAGTTGGAAGAGGGTAAAAGAACGATCAGAATATACTATATGAAAACAATTAAACAAAATTCCCTGAGCATTGTTCTTTTTTGTGAACATTTAGCATTTAGTATTACTCTTACAAATCAATAAATCTCAGTAAAATAGCCTACCATATATATGTTTTACTTATAGGAAACTACTAAATGGCTTTCCAGATTAGCTACATCAGTTTTCAACCCAGCCAAAAAGTTAGAATTCTGGTTTATATACCATTTGCAGCACTTAAGAGTGGTTTGTATCCCCAGTGAGACTCCATTGGGCAGAATTATTTTTTCTTTTGCAAGTGGTAAATAATTGGAGGTAGGTTCTGGATTACATCTGGGTTTTAAAAACAGAAAATATATGTATGTTAATTTCTATATTTGTAAAATATAAGTATAGTTTATAGGATTGTAGCAAAAATAAATAAATGTAGCATACCTAGAAAAAACTTTCATGAAATTATCAGTTGTTTGATTTGTATTTACTTCAAACATTTTTTCAGTGAATCTAAATTCTATAAACACATCTGACATGGAGAAACTAAAAGATACAGAAATGTTCCTTGACAATCATCTGAAACAAGAAAAATTAAATATGGTAAGATTTAGAAAAAGCTAGTCTACAGAAATAGATTTTGGAAAAGAGTATTTCCACCAACTATAGCCCTTGTGGTTTAACAAACATGGGTGCAACTCAACAGGTGATTCTATTTGTATGTTAATAACAAGGATACATACGGCCAAATAAGGATAATTTCTTCCTCCTTTATATTTTGAGCTAGATGTCAGGCATGAATTTGTTGAAAATCAAGTTAGAACTGGTGTATAGTTCGTGGTGACAGTATCAAAGTAAGGTAGTCTGGACCCATTAAATCTAGTAGAATTAAGAGAGGGAACATTTAAATGAAAGTCTAGGCACAAGGATTGGATTTGTAGGGAAGACTGTATGTCGAAAGAATAGCATCATCAGATTATACTTGTCTGGGCATCCACTCTATGCATATTTTGTAGACAGAAGATAATTTTAAAACCACCTACCAATATTGACATTTAAGAACATAGAATAGTCTATGGAAAACATAGAGTTTGGTTGTAGAATATTAACTCAATGTTAGGAGCAGACCATGACTGAAGAAAGAAAATGCTCAAAGACAAAGTGCTAACCCCAGTCCTACCTACTCATTCTTCTAGCCAATCATTCTAAAATGTTTATTCATTTCTTGTTGAGTTAAAATACTGTATTTATTAGCTTGGTTTTAAAAATTAAATGGGAAAATTTAAAATGAATTCAAAATATTAGAACTAATTATGTTAATTTTAAAGATAAGTTAATAGAAAATACTTCTATAAATAAGAACATGGAAAGTAGCATTCATCAAATTAAAAATGGAACTGATGATTTTGGTGAAATATGTAAAATGATCAAGAGCAAAAGTTGTACATGGGAAGCCATGGATTTCTCAAAGATGCAACACAGAGTCACTACAGGTAGAAATACTATTCTTTTTCTTTGATTAAGTCTACATATAAAAATATCAGTACTCCTCAAATCATAATATATATTCATTATTATCCTAATTAATACATTTTATATTTTCTTAAATTATGAAATCTTCTTAAAGCAAAGCATAATTATCCCATACTAAATATTTCAGTTACTTTTCACATTACTGGACAAAAACTTTTTGAAACAGCTTGAGGGTACATTCTATTATGTCAGGAAGTCATGATGGCAAATGTATAAGACAGCTTGTCACATTACAGGTACCCTCAGGCTGAAGAGAGAGACGAGCACTGGCACTCAGTTCTCTTTCTCAATTTTATTTAGTCTGTGGTACTAGATCATGAATAATGCCACCCATATTTAGGCTGAGTCCAATTCTTGTTTACTCAATCTAGAAATGCCCTCACGAATATGGCTAGAGTCTTGTCTCTTAGGTAATTATTGATTTTGTAAAATTGAAAATCAATATTAATCCTCACAATAACCATGATAATAATCATGGGAACAAGACACAGCTGTATAATAAAACATGCATGATTCCACATAGTCAATATATTAATGGAAGGTGCTTGGGTGAACAATGTTAGAAGATTTTTGTTCTGGAGAGTCTCCTAAATCTATAGGAGATAGTAGGTTGACTCTCCAGAACAAAAACTAATTCAGGAATAAAGTTTGAAAAAGACCAATAGGTAATTCAAGGTTGAGAGTCTATCTCTATCTCTGTCTCTACCTCTATCTCTATCTCTATCTAATCTATCTCTATCTCATCTATCTCTAACTCTATCTCTATCTGCGTTTACCTCTACCTCTACATCTATATCTGCCTCTCATATTTTTGCTCAGTCTTCCAATTTCTGTTTACTCAATCTAGAAATGCCTTCACAAACATGGCTAAAGGATGTATATCTATATCTAATCTGTGTGCATAATATTTCTTATATATGTATATATGTATAAATATATATGTGTGTATATATATATATATACTTGAAATCAAGAAGAAAAGCTATGATTACTATTCAAACAGCAAAAATTTGTGGGTTTTTTTTCAATTTAT
>CM052720.1:13892852-13939186 GCA_028551405.1 Uromys caudimaculatus
GGAGGAATTCCCTCACAGAGGCGGGGAGGGGGAGGGGACACGGGGTTTCTAAAGAAAAGGGGAATCATCGGAAATGTAAATAAAATATCAAAAAAAAAGAAAAAAGAAAAAAAATTTAAAATTTAATGAAAAACAAAACAAAACAAAAAATAATGCTGAAGAATTTTCCCCATTAATGTTGTCTCTTAATGCTCACCATGACGTTGTAATTGAGACCGGATGGCCGCTTCTGAACTTAGCAGACAATAAAAAGTATCCTGTGCTCTTATTTCAAAAAAAAAAAAAAAAAAAACATAAGCAAAAATAAATATTAACATTGCAGAAATTTTTAACTTAAAGTATAAAATATGAATTCAAAACTTGGCTTAGCAGTTACTACAATATGCTACTCATAAAACATGACTAATTTGGTTCCGAGTAGCTAATTTGGGTAATTCAAAACAACTTTAACATTAGCTCTAAGGAGATAACACTTTCTTTTGGCTCTGCACGCATAAGAACACCTGTAGGCCATTCACTCATATAGACAGACAGACACACAGACAGGCATGCACGCGCGCACACACACACACACACACACACGCATTTACATCACTACTACCACCACTACCAACAACAAAAACAAAGAAATAAAAATAACAAAAGTAAATCTTATTAAAGTATTAAATAATCACTTTGAAGTCTGTTTTTTCCACCGGTAAAGAGAGACAGAGAGTATGTCTGGAAGAGAGCAGAGATGGGGATGAACTGCAGGGAGTAGAGGAAAAGGAAATTCTAATCAGGATTTATAATGTGAGGAAAAAAATCTAATTTCAGTAAAAGGAAAAATAATGAAAATCCCTAAGGAAATTTGTAAGAGATATAGGACTATGTGGTGAACTCTTCTTCTTAATAAAGATCAATAACTAAGAAGTTTTAATACATACTTTTATAATAAGGTAACTATTTTACAATGAATTATAAAATAAAATACAAAAATAAAACAATAGAAAATATTTTCAAGTAATTGGCAAATGAAAAATATTTTAAAAGCTCAATAGAAATAATTCAAAGATAATAAAATCCAATTAGTGAGCGAATCATGAAAGAGTAGTCAAATTAATATTTAAGAGGAAACAAATTTACATTTTACAATGAAATTGTATTTATTTAATGTGAAATTATATAGTATTAAGAATGACAGCAAGCATGTTGATTATTGGAAATGACACTGAAATGCTCACAGTTACAAGAAATATAAATTGCTATCAATATTTTGAAAGTGGTCTGCCAATAGCTATTTAAAGTAAAAATAGAATGCAATTTAGTCACATAATTTTATGAGCTAAAAAGTCAATCTCAGAAAAATAAAACCATTTTTATGTAAGGATATAAAATAATCATTGTTTACTTCATATTATAAATGGACAAAGGAGATTAAAAGTACAAATCAGTTTATATGGTATGACTGAATGCTACATTATATTTGTATAATAGAATTATTAAATAATCTGTTTTGGGAAAGGGATTTTTAGCTCTAATAATTAAACCACAGGAATAACTGTGATGTAGTAAAAAAGAAAAAGACAGGGAAATGCATGTGTTATTATCCCATTTATGTGAAATCAAAACTCACTACGTAACTATTTGTGCTGGCTATTTTTATGTCAACTTCACACAAGTTAGAGTTATCTGAAAGGAGGGATGCTCAATTGAGAAACTACCTCCTTAAGATCAAGCTTTAAGAGATTTTTTTATTAGGTATTTGTGGGAGAGAGCTCAGTCCATAGTGGATGGTGCCATCCCCAGACTGGTGCCATCCCTAGGCTGGTACATTTCTGAGTTCTATAAGAAACTCACCTGATCAAGTCATAAGGAGCAAGCTAATAAACAGCACTCCCTGAAGTGGAAAGTTCTAGTTTCTTTGGGACTCGTTTGTGTCATGTGATGTTTTTCTGGGAACTGTCTTAGGAGAGTATATTATTCTGAGCAGACACTTGAGAGAATGTGTGATGTTTGGAAAGAGTATGTATAGAAACTAACAAAGAGTAAATGGCACTCCCTCACTGGTTAGCCTTGCAGTGATTTACGGTCTTCACTGATCTACACTTATAGTGAGTTTGTAGAGAGAAAAAGCACAAAGAACTTCTCGTGGTATTCTGACTGATTCTTTCTGCTTCCAATGACTTCTGCCCATTCAGTGGGGCCTTACGGTTTCTTCTGGGTTGAACCACTGCAGTTGATCCAGTGGAGCCTCACAGTTTCTTCTGGGTTGAACCACTGCAGTTGATTCAGTCGGGCCTCACAGTTTCTTCTGGGTTGAGCCACTGCTGTTGATTCAGTGGGGCCTCACGGTTTCTTCTGGGTTGAACCACTGCAGTTGATCCAGTGGAGCCTCACAGTTTCTTCTGGGTTGAACCACTGCAGTTGATTCAGCCGGACCTCACAGTTTCTTCTGGGTTGAGCCACTGCTGTTGATTCAGTGGGGCCTCACGGTTTCTTCTGGGTTGAACCACTGCTGTTGATTTGTGTCTGCTGTTTGCTGGTTGCACTGGACTACTGTTACTGATTCAAGCTTGGAATCACCACAAAAAACTACTTCTAAACAGGTCCAACACCCCCTTCTCCTACATTTTTAATTTTGTTTTTTATTGGATATATTGTGTATTTATATTTCAAATGTTATCCCCTCTCCCGGTTTCCTCTCTGGACTTCACCCCTTTCCAAAATCCCATCCCCATGCTTCTATGAGGATGCTCCCCCTCCCTCCCACCAACACACAACTCACATCCCTGGCATTCTCTTACACTGCAGAAACAAGCCTTCACTGGAACAAGGGCTTCTCCTATTGATGTCAGACAAGGCCATCCTCTGCTACATATGCTGCTGGGGCCACAGGTCTCTCCATGTGTACTATTTGGTGGGTGGTTTAGTCCTTAGGAGCTCTGGGGGGTCTCATTGGTTGATATTGTTGTTCTTCCTATGGGGCTACAAACCCCCTCAACTCCTTCAGTCCCTTCTCCAACTACTCCATTGGGAACCTTGTGCTCAGTCCAATGGTTGGATGCCAACATCTGCCTCTGTATTTCTCAGGCTCTGGCAGAGCCTCTCAGGAGACAACCTTATCAGGCTCCCATCAGCAAGTCCTTACTGGCATCCACAATAGCTTCTGGGTTTGTTGACTGTATAGTGATGGATTCCCAGGTGGTGCAGTCTCTGGATGGCTTTTCCTTCAGTCTGTTCTCTACACTTTTTCTCCATATTTCCTCCTATGAGTATTTTGTTCCCCCTTCTAAGATGGAATGAAGCATCCACATTTTGGTTTTCTTTTTCTTGAGCTTCATGTGGTCCGTGAATCTTGGGAATTCTGAGTTTTGGGCTAATATCCACTTATCAGTGAGTACATACTATGTGTGTTCTTTTGTGATTGGGTTACTTCACTCAGGATGATATTTTTCTAGGTCCATCTACTTGTCTAAGAATTTCTTGAAGTCATTGTTTTTAATAGCTGAGTAGTACTCCATTGTGTAAATGTACCACACTTTCTGTATCCATTGCTCTGATGAGGGACATCTGAGTTGTTTCCAGCTTCTGGCTATTATAAATATGGCTGCTATGAACATAGTGGAGCATGTGTCTTTATTACATGTTGGAGCATCTTCTGGGTATATGTCCAGGAATGGTATAGCTGGATCCTCAGGTAGATGTATGTGCAATTTTCTGAGGAACTGCCAGACTGATTTCCAGAGTGGTTGTACCACCAACAATGGAGGAATGATCCTTTCTCTACCTCCTTGCCAGCATCTGCTGTCTCCTGAGTTTTTAATCTCAACCATTCAATATTCCTCAATTGAAAATTCTTTGTTTAATCTCTGCACCCCATTTTTTAATATGGTTATTTGTATCTCTGGAGTCTAACTTCTTGAGTTCTTTGTATATATTGGACTTTAGCCCTCTATCGGATATAGGATTGGTAAAGATATTTTCCCAATCTGTTGGTTGCCGTTTTGTCCTTTTGACAGTGTCCTTTGCCTCACAGAAGCTTTGCAATTTAATGACATCCCATTTGTCTATTGTTGATCTTAGAGCATAAGCCATTGGTGTTCTATTCAGGAACTTTTCCCCTTTGATCATGTGTTTGAAGCTCTTCCTCACTTTCTCTTCTATTAGTTTCAGTGTATCTTGTTTTAAATGGAGGTCCTTAATCCACTTAGACTTGAGCTTTGTACAAAAAGATATGAATAGATGTATGTGCATTCACCAGTTAAACCAACACTATTTGTTGAAATTGCTGTTTTTTTTCTACTGGATGGTTTTAGACCCTTTGGGAAAGATCAAGTGATGATTTGTGTGTGAGTTCATTACAGAGTCTTCAATTCTATTCCATTTATCTACCTGCATGTCACTGTACCAGTACCAGGCAGTTTTTTTTTTTTATCACTATTGCTCTGTAATACAGCTTAGGTCAGAGATGGTGATTCCCCCAGAAGTTCTTTTATTGTTGAGAATAGTTTTTGCTATCTCAGGTTTTTTGTTCTTCTAAATGAATTTGAGAATTGTTCTAACTCTATGAAGAATTGAGTTGGAATTCTGATGGGGCTTGCATTGAATCTGTAGATTGCTTTTGGCAAGATGGCCATTTTTATTATATTAATCCTGCCATTTGATGAACATGGGAGATCTTTCCATCTTCTCAGATTTTCTTTGATTTCTTACCTCAGGGACTTGAAGTTCTTGTCAAACAGATCTTTCATTTGCTTGGTTAGTGTCACACCAAGGTATTTTATATTATTTGTGACTATTGTGAAGGTTGTCATTTCCTAATTTCTTTCTCCACCTGTTTATCCTTTGAGTACAGAAAGGCTACTAATTTCTTTGAGTTAATTACATATCAGGACACTTTGCTGAAGTTGTTTATCAGGTTTAGGAGTTCTGTGATTGAATTTTTGGGGTCACTTAAATATACTATCATATCTTCTGGAAATAGTGACACCTTGACTTCTTCCTTTCCAATTTCTATCACTTTGACCTCCTTTTGTTGCCTAATTGCTCTGTCTAGGACTTTAAGTACTATATTGATTAGGTAGGGAGAGAGTGCGAAGCCTGGTCTAGTCCCTGATTTTAGTGGGATTGCTTCAAATTTCTCTCCATTTAGTTTAATGTTGGCTACTGGTTTGCTGTATATCGCTTTTACTACGTTTAGGTATGGGCCTTGAATTCCTGACCTTTCCATGTCTTTTAACATGAAGGGATGCTGAATTTTCATCAAATACTTTTTCTGCATCTAATGAAATGATCATGTGGTTTTTTTTAAAGTTTGTTTGTGTAGTGGATTATGTCGATGGATTTCTGTATATTGAACCATCCCTGCATCCCTGGGATGAAGCCTACTTGATCATGATGTATGGTTGTTTTTATGTGTTCTTGGATTCAGTTTGTGAGAATTTTATTGAGTATATTTGCATCAATATTCATAGGGGAAATTGGTCTGAAGTTCTCTTTCTTTGTTGGGTCTTTGTTTGGTGTAGGTACAAGTGTAATTGTGGCTTTATAGAATGAATTGGGTAGTGTTCCTTCTGTTTCTATTTTGTAGAATAGTTTGAAAAGTATTGGTACTAGGTCTTCTTTGAGGGTCTGATAGAATTCTGCACTAAAACCATCTTGTCCTAGGCTTTATTTGGTTGGGATATTTTAATGGCTGTTTCTATTTCTTTAGGTGTTATAGGACTGTTTAGATGGTTTATCTGATCTTAATTTAACTTTGGCACCTGGTATCTGTCGAGACAGTTGTCCATTTCATCCACATTTTCCACTTTTGTTGAGAATAGAATTTGTAGTAGGAGCTTATGAATTTTTTTTTTTTTTAATTTCCTTGGTTTCTGTTGTTATCTCTCCCTTTTCATTTCTGATTTTCTTAGTTTGGATACTGACTCTGCACCCTCTGGTTAGACTGGCTAAGGGTTTATCTAACTTGTTGATTTTCTCAAAGAATCAGCTACTGATTTTGTTGATTCTTTGTATAGTTCTTTTTGTTTCTAGTTGATTGATTTCAGACCTGAGTTTAATTATTTCCTGCCTTCTACTCCTCTTGAGTATATTTGCTTCTTTTTGTTCTAGAGCTTTCAGATGTTGTCTAGCTGCTAGTGTATACTCTCTCCAGTTTCTTTTTGGAGGCACTCAGAGCTATGAGTTTTCCTCTTAATGTTGCTTTCATTGTGTCCCATAAGTTTGGCTATGCTGTGTCTTCATATTTATTAAATTTTAAAAAGGCTTTAGTTTCTTTCTTTATTTCTTCCTTGACCAAGTTATCACAGAACATTGCTCATCTTCCATGTATAAGTGGGCTTTCTGTTGTTTTTGTTGTTTTTGAAGGCCAACCTTAGTCTGTGGTGTTCTAATAGGATGCATAGGATTATTTCAATCTTCTTGTATCTGTGGAGGTCTATTTTGTGACTGATTATATGATCAATTTTGGAGAAGGTACCATGAGGTGCTGAGGAGAAGATATATTCTTTTGTTTTAGGATGAAATATTCTATAGATATCTGTTAAATCCATTTGGTTCATAACATCTGCTAGTTTCACTGTGTCTCTGTTTCTCTTTCCATGATCTGTACATTGATGAGAATGATGTGTTGAAGTCTCCCTCTATTATTGTGTGAGATGCAATGTGTGCTTTGAGCTTTAGTAAAGTTTCTTTTTGAGTGTGGGTGCCCTTTCATTTGGAACACAGATGTTCAGAATTGAGACTTCATCTTGGTAGATATTTAACTTTGACGAGTATGCAGTGCCCTTCCTTATCTTTTTTTGATAACTTTTAGCTGAAAGTAGGTTTCATTTGATATTAGAATGGCTATTCCACCTTGTTTCTTGGGACCATTTGCTTGGAAAATTTTTTTCAACCTTTGATTCTGAGGTAATGTCTGTCTTTGTCTTTCTTGTATGCAGCAAAATGCTGGGTCCTGTTTATGTATCCAGCCTGTTAGTCTATATCTTCTTATTGGGGGAATTGAGTCCATTTATGTTAAGAGATATTAAGCAACAGTGATTGTTGTTTCCTGTTAGTTTTGTTGTTAGAGGTGGAAATATGTTTATATGGCTATCTTCTTTTGAGTTTGTTGAAAGATGATTACTTTCTTGCTATTTCAAGGATATAATTTCCCTCCTTATGGTGGAGTTTTCCATCTATTATCCTTTCTAGGGCTGGACTTGTGGAAAGATTGTTTAAATTTGTTTTTGTCATGGAATATCTTGGTTTCTACATCTATAGTAATTGAGAGTTTTGCTGGATATAGTAGCCTTGGAGGGCATTTGTGTTCTCTTAGGGTCTGTATGACATCTGCCCAGGATCATCTAAGTTTCATAGTCTCTGGTGACAAGCCTGGTGTAATTCTGATAGGTCTGCCTTTATATGTTACTTGACATTTTCCCCTTACTGCTTTTAATATTCTATCTTTGTTTTGTACATTTGGTGTTTTGACTATTATGTGATGGGAGGAATTTCTTTTCTGGTCCAATGTATTTTGAAATCTGTAGGCTTCTTGTATGTTTATGGGCATCTCGTTCTTTAGGTTAGGGAAGTTTTCTTCTATGATTTTGTTGAAGATATTTACTGGCCCTTTAAGTACAGAATTTTGCTCTCTTCTATACCTATTATCCTTAGATTTGGTCTTCTCATTGTGCCCTAGATTTCCTGAATGTTTGGGGTTAGGAGCTTTTAGCATTTTCCATTTTCTTTGACTGTCATTTCAATGTTTTCTATTGTATCTTCCGCACCTGAGATTCTCTCTTCTATCTCTTGTATTCTGTTGGTGATGCTTGCGTCTATGACTCCTGATCTCTTTCCTAGGTTTTCTTTCTCAAGGATTGTCTCCCTTTTTGATTTCTTTATTGTTTCTGTTTCAATTTTTAGATTCTGGATGGTTTTGTTCAATTTCTTCACCTGTTTGGTTGTGTTTTCCTGTAATTCTTTAAGGGAATTTTGTGTTTCCTCTTTAAGGGCTTCTACTTTTTTACCTGTGTTCTCCTATATTTCTTTAAGGGAGTTATTTGTGTCCTTCTTATAGTTCTCTATCAGAAGCTTACAATTCGGGGGGAGTTGTCTCTGCATCAGTTTCAATCAAGAGATTCCTTCCCTGTTTTGATTTTGACCTAACTCTCCACGGTGGTACTGGTGCCCTGAAGTGTAAGCTGAAATCAACCCTTTCCTCCCAAGTTTGTATGAGTCATTACCTTAACTGGAATACTATTTGAACGTTCTTGATACAGTCTGAGTTATTACTGTGTGGCTTACAATAAATTAAATGTGTTTCATTCTATTTCTATCCTTTTGGAAACCTTATCTTTCCACATTCTTAGTTATGATATATGATGGTTTTTAGTAGCCACATAACTCAACTTTGTTTTTATATACTTTGGTAAAGAATATTACCCAAATTTGAAAGCAAGAAAAATAATTGAGATCATGATAATATTGTTGATGGGCAAAAGGCTATGTAGTTATATAACAAGATATATAGTCATAAGAAAATTTTATATTCAGTGATGTCACTGAAAAATATTTGCTAGTAGATCACTGGTAGATTGAAAGAACTGTGGATAAGCTAGGTGTGGTGAATGACTGTTACCTCATCAAATGGAAGGTGAACAAGAAGAACTGGAAGTTAAAGAAAATATAACAAAAGACAAATGTTATTCTTAATGATCCCCGTATAAGTGTATGATGTAAGATTGTCTAGACAATGTGGATAAATGGGCTGGAGAGATGGCTCAGTGGTTAAGAGCACTGAGCGCTCTTCCAGAGGTCCTGAGTTCAATTCCCAGCAACCACATGGTGGCTCAAAACTATCTGTAATAGGGATCCGATGTCCTCTTCTGGTGTGTCTGAAGACAGCGACAGTGTACCCACATACATGAAACAAATAAATCTTTAAAAAAAAAAAAGAATAAAATGTGGATAAAGAAATAATCAGTTCTTTAAAAGTTAGAAATTGAATATTTGTATTTGTAAACAATATATTGATAAATGCTGATTTGAAATGTCAATAAATATAACCAATAAAAATGAAAAAGAGGAGATAATAAAACATCAAATAATATATAAAATTAACCTCACCTGAATCTGATATTACAAAAGAATTCTGATTCTTTTAGTATATGTGATAAATTATTACATGTTAAATTAACTTAGAAATTTCTGTGATATTATCCACTTCAAAGGATACATGAGAACAATGTTTTATTGTCCAAAGTTAAAAAACATGTTAATCATGAATATTATTTCATTGACTTCCAACAAATTCTATTTTACTAAACAAACACAATCTTAATTTTTATAACCATATATAAGTGTAGTTCTCATCGATCAATAAAGAAACTTAATTTGTCTCAGAGACATAGAAAACCAAGACCAAGTAAGTATGTGGTACCCAGCCCCAATCAATCCAGCATCTCCTATACTCCTATACTCAGGAAACACCATTGTAACATGGAGTCGAATATTTGTAAAAGCCAGAGGAACAAAATCTTTGCTGTGATATTGTACCTCCTAGAAATATCTGGAAACCTACACACATAAAATCTTTTTATCACGGCTGCTTACACAGAACCTGAATGAGGATGACAACAATAGACGTGTCAACATGGAAGGGGAAAATCTCATGATGACTCTAACTTTAGAGAAATGACATAGGAAACTAAGGAGTACTGAGAGTATGAGAAACTATCTTCTCCAGGGAAAAGTTCCCTAATGGTTATTCAAAACTAAGTGGCAAGTCCTGAGATCATATACATACATGCATACAAATAACATATGGAAGGAGTAGAGGACAAAAAGAAGAAAGGTATCTTAGTTAGGGGTTTACTGTTGTGAATAGACATGACCAAGGCAACTCCCATAAGGACATTTAATTGGGGCTGGCTTACAGATTCAGATGTTCAGTCTATTATCATTAAGGCAGTAACACGACAGCATCCAGGCAGGCACGGTGCAGGAGAAGCTGAGAATTCTATATCTTCATCTTAAGGATGCTAACAGAATGCTGACTTCCAGGAAGCTAGGACTAGGGTATTAAAGTCGACTCCCACAATGACACACATTGCAACAAGGTCACACCTCCAAATACTGCCACTCCCTAGGCCAAGCATATGCAAACTATCACATTCCACTCCCTGGCTTCCATAGGCTTAGTCAAACACATAAGTCTATGGGGGCCATACCTAAACATAGCATAATAAAAAAGTACACTTAGTCCATTTTCCACCAACTCCACAGTCTATAGTAGTCTCAACAATGTTAAAAGTCAAAAATTCAGAGTCTTTTCTGAGATTCATCCAATCACTTAACTCTAATCCCCAAGGCAAGACAGGAAACAAGCTGGGCACACTCCAAACTCTGCATCTCCATGTCTGATGTCAAAGTCGACTTCAGATCTCCACTCCTTTTTCATCTTTGTTGACTGCAACGAACTTCTTTCTCCTGGTCTGGTTCTATTCCCTGTTAGCAGCTTTCCTCAACAGGTATCCCATGACTCTGGCATCTTTAGTATTTTGCGCTCTAAAATGCAATTACAATGTTATAGCTTCTTGTTTCAACATCTGGGATCCACACATTATCTTCTGGGCTCCCCCAAAGGGCTGATGTCCCTTCTCTAGCTCTGCTCTGTGTAGCAAGCACTCTAAGTTGAGGTTAATCCACCCTATTGCTGCTGCTATTATTGGACATGATCCCATGGTACTGGCATCTCCAATACACTGGTGTCTTCTGCTGTAACTATGTTTCACCAAGAGCCTCTCATCAGCTCTCTTCATGGTGCCTAGCCTCAAATCCTTTGCATGACTCCTTCAGTCCTGGGCCACCAACTGCAACTAAGGCTGCACCTTTACCAATGGCCTTCCATGGCCTCTCACAGTACCAAGCCTCAACTACTCTTAATGATCCCTTCATGCCTTCAAAATCAGTACTACCTGGTGACTCTTACACATTGCCAAGTACATCTGTAGCACAAGGTACAACTTTGGGTATCTCTGGATCACAAGTTCTTTGTGCTTTCAGAAACACTTCCCAGGAGATTCACCTCAGTGATGCTGGTCTCTTCTTAATCATCACTAATTTCTTAGCTCTAGCTAACCAGCATCGATTGTCCCAGTAGCCCCTTCTATTCTGTACTCTAAAGCCAGAGCCACATGCCAAAGCTGCTGAGTTCTGCTCCTTGCAAGGGCTGGAACATGGCCCCCTTGTTCTATTACATTATCACTAGCTTTCTCTTTTCCAACTCCTTCACTGCCTAAGCTTGGCTGTCCTGGATCTTGCTCTGTAGATTGACATTGAACTCAGAGATCTGCTTGCCTGTCTCCTGGGATTAAATTGTGTACCACCATGCCTGTATTTCAGCTTTCTCTCAGGTTGACCTTGAACTCAGAGATCTGCTTGGCTTTATCTCCTGGGATTAAAGGTGTGTACCACCATTCCTGTATCTAAACTGAGCTGGGAAGGATCTGGCCCCAAGGTCACCACTTCGTTAATTCAATTTAATATCCTTGAACACAGGATTCAGCTCCATTTCACTCTCTGGTGCCTCTTTAATACTTGAACCATATATTTTATATTTTTCCTTTCTAAGCTTGCTATGTTTCTTGAAAATGATTTTCATCAGATTTAACCAGAGAACAGTTTTTGCTGGGCTTTTTTTGAGATTTCCTTTGTCAATTCAATTAATATAAATCTCTTTAGCATAGCCTCAGGCAAGCAAAAAGTAGCCATGTCTTTCACCAAAATACCACAAAAACAGTCTCTAGGCCACATACTGAAATTCTTCTCCACTGAATCCACTTGGGCCAGGTCTGCACAGTTCAAACCAATCTCAGCAACAAAGTCTTTCATATTCTTACTAGGATAGCCCATTAAGCCCCACTTAAAGCATTCCACTGCTTTCCTAATCCAAATCTACATTCTTCCAGACAAAGGCATGGTCAGGCCTATTATAGCAATAACCCAGTCCCCAGTACCAATTTCTTAAATAGGGTTTTACTGCTGTGAACAGACATCATGATCAAAGCAACTCTCAGAAGGACAACATTTAATTGGGGCTGGCTTACAGGTTGAGAGGTTCAGTCCATTATCATCAAGGTGGGAACATGGCAGCATCAAGGCAGGCATGGTGTAAGAAGAGCTGACAGTTCTACATCTTCATCTGAAAGCTGCTAGCCAAAGTTTGACTTCCAGGAAGCTAGGATTAGGGTATTAAATCCCACTCCCACAGTGACATATCTACTCCAATAAGGCCACACCTCTAAATAGCACAACTCCCTAGGCCAAGCATATGTAAACCATGACAAAGGGGAAAGAGAAGATAATGTGATTATATTTTAACTTACAAAATAGTGCTGAATAAAGAAGAAAATTTGAGCTGCATAGTGCTCTATTTCTCCCATTCTAGAAGGATTCATTCATTTGTGTTGAACTATAGCCAACTCAAAATTTCAGATGATCAATTGTAGTGACATTGAATTTCTGGTTTAAAATGGTTGAAACTAATTTCAATGCCCACTCTGGTCTCTACTAGTGTTCAATAGATACTAAGACTGTAATACTCTTATTAGGATACTACAAAACACATTTGGTAACAAAATATTAATTCTCTGGAATCAGTTATGGTAATAGTCTTGGAGAGAAATTAGTTCATAAATGAAATATGAAAAGATCATAAAAGTGAAATTTTATGAGAAGTAGTGTTCTTGTTTGAAAAAAAATATTTTGGATTCATAGGATAATATTGCTTCAAAATTACCAGACAAAAGAAGTCAAGTGCCTGCTCATTTGCATTACCATTTCAAAAAATTCATGATGAATAATTACTATAACATTTGTCTAATTAGACTGAGGTTCAAACTAATATTTCTTCTGTTTTCTCCTTAGATAAGTCTATAAGAAATAAAAATTAATTGAATTTATTTTTCAAGTTCTAAATAGTATGTTGCATGGGACAGTGATAGTGAAAATATTTTCTCAAGATCTAAGGTAAATGAAAATATGAGTAGCTAGCTTCATAGATGTTTAATAATGTATCTGTATATTTCTCATCATGTTATCAAGTAAACATAAACTCAACTCAAATGTAGTGAAAGACAGATAGAAAGTACACTAACATATATATATATAGTTATAGTTATCATATAGTATATAAATTGCATATAATACATATTATATGACTAAATGTATATATATACACACATTATTGTCATCATACATAAATTACATATCTAATTTATATATATATGTATATGTATATGTATATGTATATGTATATGTATATGTATATGTATATGTATATGTATATGTATATGTATATGTATATGTATATGTATGTATGTATGTATGTATTATAGCATAGATGTGATGGGATAGTAGAGAAATAGCTCAGTACTTGAGTTCTTTGAGTACTTGCCTAGAATTATTTGACTACCAGTAGTAAAATAACAATAACACACACAATAACTTCTGGGCCCCAAATATGCAAATACAGGCATTTGAAAGAGCCACACAACCCTTTTAACTTTCTTTCAGCTCTGTTTCAATGTATGTGACATTTATCAAAGACATTTTCTCCCACTGGTAGAATAGGACACAAGGAAGAACTGCAATGTTTTTTAACCATCTTGGTCTCCTTTTATCTCCCTTAGCTTTTGCTGATTTCAGGGAATTTAGTGACTTTTTTTTTTTAAATTTCAGCAATGTTCCATCACTGTGACATGGAAGATTAGATCTATGGCAGGTTTATCACTGAATTCACATCTAAGTCTTGCTAATATGACAACAGGAAAGATTTCTTGTGGTATTTTTAATACAACTCTGCAAGTTCATACTTGTCTTGTGTGAGTGAAAATGAATGTATCTTTTAAAGACTTTTGCATTTCATCTAGATTGTAAAGGTGTAGCCATAGAGTTGTTAAGAATAACTTTTTATCCAATTAATATCCCTGAGATCTCTAGTGACAATTCCCTTTCATTTATGATGTTAATAGTTTATGTTCTTTCTTAATTAAACATATAAAGATACATTGGTCTTCTCCAAATTCTAGCTTTATATTTTGCTGATTTCTTTGTATCAATTTCGTATTTTGAACTTCATTGATTTCTGCTCTGACATGTATTATTTCTTGTCTTTTCTTTTGATTACTTTGCTTTTCTAGTTCCCTGAGGTGGAAGTTTGGAAGATTGATTATAGTCTTTTATTTCTAATCTACACATTTCATGCCAGAATTTCCCAGTAAACTTTTCTTTAGTTGCATTTCACAAATTTTGATAAATTGTGTTTTTATTTCCTTTATTTATAAGTATATTTCAGTGTCTCACAGAATTCTATGTTGATCCTTGTGTGATTTATAGATGTGTTTTTTAATTCTCTAAGTGTTCTGGAATCTCCCATCTGTCTTTTATTATTGATTTCATGTTTAATTTTTCTGTGATCTGGCAGCAAACACTGTGTGATTTCTATCCTTTTAATTTTCTTAGGTGGATTTTGTAGTCAGGGGTTACCTAAGTGGTCATTCCAAAAGAGGGGAAGAAAAAATTATGTTTCAGTGTTGCAAGATGAATAAGTCAGTAGAATTTCTGCATGATGGACTCACTGGTAAATTGATCTTATTCTGGTTGAGAGCCCCATATCCAAAACTACATGAGTGGCACAAATTAGATATGATAGGATTTAAAAAATAGAGAGAACACAAGTTTTATACAGAAGTGGTGGTAGATCCATAAGGAATTTAGGACAGAGAGAGTGAAGTGATTAAAATATGGTATATAAAGTTCCCAAGAAAGTAATTATAAAGAGAAAAATGTTTTTATTTTAAATCATTTATTATTTAATAAATTTAAATTTCTTATCCGTACTATTTTTCTCTTTATGAGTACTAATTATGCTTCATTTTGACTAATTTTATTCCCTTACTAGACAGGTAACTTTGAGAAAGTAAGAAATAAATTATTTTCTCCTTATATGCAATTTCGTTGTTTGCGTATAACACCTGTAGTTTCATACACTAAGATCAGGATCTACGAGAAGATAAAATACATTTTTATTGAAAAGAAACTATAGTTTAATAAAATAATATACATAAAAAAAAATGAAGAGAATAGCAATTTTACCACATTTGGAAGGCAGAAGCTCAAATCCAACTTGTGTACTTTATTATTTGCTATGTTTGCAAATTAACTAACCTGACTGAGATTCATGTCCTCTCTAGCAAAGAAGATAAAATGAAGCTTGCCATTGCACATCAGAATAATATAAAATGTTCTTTCTAAACTGTATTATTAACTAGCCAGGTCACAATAGAGCTATAACAGCAGTGACTTAATTTTTTTGAATTACCGAGTGAACAAACTTCTGAAAGTGTCACGAGGGTAACTTGATATTGTGCAAATATATTAGATAATTCATAATCCTAAACCTGGCTTATATGAACTGGCTAATATGCATATATAGGTTAAGATTTAAGAGCCAGCATAGTTAATTGTATAATCATCCTGTAGCACACACATGGAACAGAAAGAAAGCCAGGGCAAGACTCTGATTGCAGGTAAAGGACCATATGTCTGGGAAGTAAGCAGACACAGAGGATTAGAATAGGACTTGTCACACTATTGTTTGCACTGATAATCACTTATCTATGGATTCCTTCTAGATAGACTTGATTTTCTTCTGAGGTTAATATATGAGAAAATAATTGAACTAAAAAGCAAGAATATACAATAGCGATATTTGCTCTCATATGTTCAGTATTATTTTAAGTTTATCATAAAGATAACCATCTGAGCAATGAATCATCTTATAGAATAATATAGTAGATACCTTACCTACCAGTATAAATGTTCTACTATAGAAAATTTAAGAACAAAGAGATAGAGTAGTAAAATAGCAATTTTCAACAAGCCAAAAGAAAATTGGAGAAATTGGGCAGATCTTCAGGGGAATTGTCATGAGGACACACATGGAACAGAGAAAGCCAAGGCAAGACTAAGATTACAAATAAAGGACCACATATCCGGGAAGTCAACAGCAATAGAGGACTAGAATAGGTGAGCACTTGCCCAACATAGAGCCTACAGCTTGTTAATAAATTTATTAGCTGTCTGTCTTATTCATTTATGGGATCTAAAATGGACTAGAGTGGACATAGAAGTGTCCTCTCATTGCCTGGGAGAAAAGGCCCCAGCATTACATCTTCAGATTAATTTATTCTACAACTGGTAGAGATGGAGAAAAAGAAGAAAATAAAAGAAATTCTCTCAGAATATGTAGCAACAGGATCCTCATTCTAAACACCAATACAGACATCAAGAACTGACGAAGCATATAATGTGTTTGAATGTAACATTTATATTTTATTTATAGAAGTGCATTGAACATTCCCTCATATTTTGACTCTAGAAATGACTTCCTAAAGAGAGATGTTAGACTTCAGTGAGAGGGTTATGCATCAGAGGGCTAATGAGGCTAATTGGGATCTTAAAATGGAGGTTAAACACTGAGAAGGCTACAATGACACTCTAAGAACCATTAAATATGATATGCAAGAGTAATTTTCAAAAGAGAAACTGCTTACCATTAAATGTAAAATTTAGAAATAATACGTGCATTGTGATCATTTACCAATATCATCACAGACATATCCACATATTAGACAAATTAAGAAGTCTAGGCACAAAGTAATATTCATTGTTCGGGGTATAATAATTCTTGAGATACTATAAAATATTTTCATTATGTGCATGTGTCTGTATTGGTCTATGCATAAATCTAATCCCTGTAGAGTCCAAAAGAAGACATTGGATCTCTTAGGGCTGGAATTACAGATGGTTGTGAGCTACTCAACATGGGGGCTAGGAACTGAACAAACTCTTCAGCAATACAATATGTGCTTGTTGGGGGATGGTTTTGTGCACTGTATATTCAGATACTGATTTCTGTGCCCAGAGATTTGGCTCCAATCTGATAGTGGCAGTGTCAAGCGTTTCCCATCTCAATGTTGTGTAAAAAAGGTTTTCTATTGCCTCTGATTGGTTAGTACAGTGCTGATCAGCCAATATCTGAGCAGGAGAAGAGAACAGGGCAGGACTTCTGATCCCAGTCATGGGGTCCCAAGCAGAGAAAGAAGACAAGGAAGGAAGAGGGGAAGGAACAGGAGTATTCACCATGGGCAGATCTTCAGGGGAGTTGTCATGAGGACACACATGGAACAGAGAAAGCCAGGGCAAGACTAAGATTACAAATCAAGGACCACATATCCGGGAAGTCAACAGCAATAGAGGACTAGAATAGGTGAGCATTTGCCTAACATAGAGCCTGCAGCTTGTTAATAAATTTATTAGCTGTCTGTCTTATTCATTTATGGGATCTAAAATGGACTAGAGTGGACATAGAAGTGTCCTCTCATTGCCTGGGAGAAAGGGCCCCAGCATTACATCTACTTGTGTTCTTAATTATTGAGCTATCATTACAGTTTTCAGTTCTAAAAATTTAAATGAAATACTGTGAGTTTTCTAATTATAAATTTTTAAATGTGTTAGTTTAGTATGAATAAGAAAACTCAAAGTATAATATACTGGTATTTGAACAATATACCTCACACAATAATTTATAATAATCACAGCAGAAAAACATTGATGGAGACTTTAAACCAAAACAGATGCAAGAGTATATTTCTAAATCTGTAGCAACAGTGCTGGAAATAATGAACCCTATCAGAGGCTTCCAAGACAGAGAACAGACAGGGAATCTATGTGGCTTAATTGGGCTGGATCAATTTTACTCCAAGTTTTCAAAAAAATGTTCATTATACATATAGACTATATGTTTGCTGCATCAGATACTTCTGTTTATCAATTGTAAATAATCAGAAGTTTGAATCCAAAACTCCTAGCATCACAGAGAGAAGAAAGAAAATACAGGAGAATAAGCCCTTATCAAAATGTTGCATAATCAAGATCCCATGATTTTGATACTAAAACAGTGAGTGTAATATGAAGACAGATAACTTAAGTATATGGCATTGACACCTTTCGATCCTAGCAAAGGTCATTGGTATGTTATTCAATTGTGAATTTTCATAGAAATGCAAAACAAAATACTGCAGTACCTTGTGTTGCAAGTTGGGAGCATGAGCTTCTGTAAGTGCAGGCAAGTGATAGAAAAAAGGCACTATTTAGGAAAACAAACTATTTTCTGGAAACTAAAAATGATGATTATTTCCTAGACATCAAAGTGTCCCTTCATTTTTCTCTAACTATTGACTAGCAATGGGAATCCAAGGCTCTTTGAAGGGAGCAGGCCATTAATAAGACATCACTTCCAGGATGTCTATGTTATCTGAGAATATGTATGAGAATTTCTTATTACAATATAAGATACAAATGCTAGTTATTAATTAAACAGATATGAAAAGTCAACTATTAAGCACATTATTTTAGATGAAAGGTCTCATAAGCCATGTTCCTTCCCCAAAGCCATTTGTCTTATATTGTATTCATTGAGTTTTCTAAAACAGTACTAGATACCTCCCTATTATCCAAATATTGAGATAGCTTAATGGGTAACAACTACATGAACAAAATATTTACTCAAATATGTTTCTTAAATCATATTAAATGTGAAACTTTTACCCTACATAATAAAATATATCGAATCAATGCAAACTTGTCACAATTTTATCATGCTTTTATGAAGATTTGAAAAGGCCCCTCTTTTAAGTTTGTTGACAGTCCATAAGACAAATATTTCACAAGAAAAATAGAGGGAATGTGTTTTCCTGTTAAGAGACGTTAGCATGATCAATGATTCTCTCTGGTCAATTGTTCTTCCAATAATCTTTGTGTTTCAGGATATATTACCACGTTCTACACAGTGTTCCTTGTGTGTGTGTGTGTGTTTGTGTGTGTGTGTGTGTTTGTGTGTGTGTGTGTGTGTGTGTGTGTGTACTTAAAGACAAACCTCACTCATCAGAATGGTGATAGAGAATGTGACATTGACCTAACTGTACAAGAGAACAGAATCATGATTGGTTAGCACTAGATGAAATCCTCATCACAACACACTTCTTGTCCATAATTATTTTTTCTTAATATTTTAGTCCAAATGTTTCAAACAGTCTCAATTTAAATGTATCATGGAACAGTGATATGGGTGTTCTCCTAATTTAAATGTATTATGGGACAGGGATATGGCTGTTGCTTCATTTGCTGGGTCTCATAAGCATACCTGACTGTACTATGATCTAGGTCTGCATATTTAATCTATTATAATATATTTAGAAGACAATCTATAAATACTTGAATAATTCACATTGAACTTTGATGATCGCGATATTTACCGAGTGTACACAAAGCAGAAGTTACAAAAATATGCAAATATTCTCAAAGTATGGTCAGACTACTACATGTTGGAATTCTTCTCAATATGATAAAAATGAAAGTAAAGGTTACCTAAAATACACATAGGAAAATGTTACTAATTTTAAAAGCTACATATAAGGAGTATTTTATCATTATCAATAATTCTATATTTTTAATATATCCCTGTGTTCTTTTTATTTGCATGTATAGCCGTGGTAAATTCCATCATTAGTAAAGTGGAAAAATTAATAATGTCTGATTCACCATGCTAGATTTAAAAATTAACACTGGAATCTGAGTAATTGCTCACTAAATATGAAGTGCATAGTTATAACTATTACCAGATTCATAAACATTGTGTCTTTTTTTCTTTTTTAATCGGTTGTTTTATTTATTTACATTTCATATGTTATCCCCCTTATGAGTTTCCCCTCCACAAACCCTCTATCCCCCTCCTGCCTCCTCTGCCACTATGAGGGTGCTCCCATACGCGGATACGCGGCTACCCATTCCTGCCTCAGTAGCCTAGTGTTCCCCTATCCTGGGTAGTCAAGCTTCCACAGGATCAAGGGGCTCGCCTCCCAGTGATGCCAGATAAGGCAGTCCTCTGCTACATATCCAGCTGGAACCATGGGTACCCGCTGTGTGCTTTTTGGTTGGTAGTTTAGTCCCTGGGAGCTTCAGGGAGTCTGGTTGGTTGATACTGTTGTTCTTTCTATGAGGTTGCAAACCCCTTCAGCTCCTACAGCCCTTTCCCTAACTTCCCCTTTGGGGTACCGGCTCAGTCCAGTGTTTGGCTTTGTACATCCGCATCTGTATTGCTCCGGCTCTGGCAGAGTCTCTCTAGGAACAGCTATATCGGGCTCCTGTCAGTAAGCACTTCTTGGCATCAGCAATAGTGTCTGGGTTTGGTGTCAGCAGATGATTTCAACTGTAGTTTTATAATTATTTTATCAGAGACTTTCAAAGTAAAATTCACTTACCATGTCAAATCTCTCATATATAGTATGTATCTCAAATGCAAACATTTTTAAAAACAGTATTGAAACTACATTTAAGGTTAATACTGTTATTTTAATTATTATCTAATATATACACTACCATAACTCAGACTGACAAAAATTATTCTGATACAATCAACTTGTTCATGCTGGGCTCCAAGTGAGACAAGATACTGTAGCTCCCTCCTATCTAGGACCTTTACTCTTAATCCAGAAGAGTTCATTTTCTTTTAGACTCAGTGATAATATTGGTTTACACATAATAATTTTTAATTGCCACAGTGTCTTATTGCTTTCTTCTTGTGACATTTTACTGTGTGTCATGAATTTCCTATCAGCTCAAGGTAATTTAGTGTGTGTGTGTGTGTGTGTGTGTGTGTGTGTGTGTGTTTCTACATAGAAACTGAGGCCTGCTCTATGTCCTACCATTAGATGCATTCTGTGTAGTTATCAATATATGCTAGTGATCCTGGCACTTGTTAGTGAGTTTAGGTGATTAGAGCAAAACTATGTCAAATCTTTTACCTAAAGCTTTTGCTATCCATAATCTATTTGTCTAGATCAATTTGTGCATTGGTGTGAACATTGTGACTTCTCCAATTTTGTCACCATTTTATTTATTAGATGAAATTTTTTTCTATTTGAATACCATAAGTACATGATATTCAGATATTAATACATATGTTGAATGCTTTTCCTCAAATTATATAACATATTCTTGATTTTTTTTCTGTTCAGTTTGTTAATTCCGGGTTGCTCTATCTTTTTCAGTAACCTCATTAGACTTAATGTCTCTTTTCCCCATCCTGTGTTTAGTATCAACTTGCCAATATCTTGATCATTGACTATTAATAAAAATGAATCCATGGGAGTCTGTGCTATTTGTTAAAGGTGTAGGCTCAGTCTGTGTGAGGGTTGAATTATCAGATGATAGTTAGTAGGTGTTTATATCCCTGATATTCTTTTTTATTTGTCTCATTTTGTTCTTAATTTAAGATTTTAATTCAAATATGAGTGTTGGTTGATTATATAATAATATAAATTTAAAGACCATGTGTGTAATTAAACATATACCCCTCTCAGCCCTGTTTCCTCTCCTTTCTTATGGCTAATCATTTTAAATTATGAATCATTTAAATAATATATATGTATGTATATGTATTTCTTTACCTGTATATGGTTTATACACCACACATCCACACTCATCCCATATATATATATATATATATATATATATATATATATATATATATATATATATATATATAAACTATGTCCGTACCATAATATCTACAATGTTGTGCAATTGAAAGATGTTTTCCTAGTTATATCAGCTTCATGGGCATCTGTTACATTATGTGACAGTGTTATTCTGCATAAATGCTTTTAAAAATTACGCATTTTCTTTTAAAAATAATGTGTGTGTTTGTATGTGTTGTGTATGCTATTATGCTTTCAGCGAGTGTGTGTTATTATGTATATGTGCGTGTGATGATGTGGACTATGTGCTTGGCTATAGAGTGTATAATCCAGAGCAACCACAGAGGAACCAGAGGAGGACATCTGTTTCCTCCCATCATTCCTGGCCTTGTGGCCTTGAAGCAAGTTCTCTCACTAAAGCAGAAGGTTACTCTTTGGGTAAAGTTGGCTGGACAAAGTGTTTGCCTGATCTCTTGCCACTTTCTGTATGGAGGGGTTACAAGGATTATTGACTATGCCTGACATTTTTACATGGGGGCTGAACACATCAAACCCAGGTCTTCACCCTTGCAGAATAAGTATTCTTGCTCTGAAGGTATCTTCCTAGATCTAATCATTTTAATAAACAATATATCATTAAAAAATTGGTATGCCACTGTGCATTTTGGCAAGATTGTTAGGCAATTTTTATTTCTAAATTTAAATGATTTTGTAAAAATTTTTTCTTCTTTCTGCTATCTTATTGTAACTTAGCTCTCATCAATAAATATTTTATCATTCTTTTGTTTCTTTATCCTCCTGTGCCAAGCGATAGGGAACTACCATCATAATCTAAATTTCTAGAAAGCATCCTTCATAGAGGCCACCTTTGAGTGAGATCATACAGCATCTATCTGTCCCGGTTTTACTTCACTTAATATCATTATCTCTATTTCCTTGTAAATTTTTCACAAATGACATCATTCTACTTGATTTAATGGCTGAATTGCACTCCAGTATATCCCAGTTTCATTCTGCATTTATCAGTAGATGGACATTGGAAGTGTCTCCATTTCTTAGTTGTGGAGTATAGTGTTACAGTAAAAATGGAACCATAGACATCGCTTAAAATGATCATTTCTTATCCTTTTGGTATTACCCAATAGATAATAGTAGAGTCATCTACTTATCTTTGACTTTTGAGTTTTAATGTGTATTACTCATATGCAGTGATTTGGCCATTTTATGCTTTGTTCTGTGATAGACTTCTTGATGATAATAAGGCTGGCAAAGTTCTGTCAGGTAATTATCTTGTTACTCTCATAATGTTTGTGACAATAACATTCTAACTAAACTCTAGGTTTATATACCAGTCATTTAAAACATATTACATATAACTAGATTGTACTTAATAATAATCATAATATTGTTTCATTTATATAACAATCCTTATTTTAAAATATTTTCTAATATATGCAGTGACTATTCTATTCTACCCAGGTTATGTGAGTATCCTTTACGATGTCTCCTAGATGATGAAGTAGTCTTTGGGCATATTTATCAAGGCATAGTCTAATTAATCAGTGATATATGACTACATATTACACTGTTTTCTTTACATCATCTATTTTAAATCTTATCTAGGAATCTTTTGCTACTTGTCACAAAATAATTGCCTATGTTTTCTCTGAGTACTTATTGTGACATAATTTTTCAATAGTTACATCCCTGATCCATTTAAAAATTGCATCTTCATACAATAGAAGAGTTTTTATATATGTCTTTCCCCCAAATATTTCCGTGCTAATTCAGTGGTTCAAAGTTTAACTTTTGTCCTATGTCAAATTTGTTTTAAATTATGAAACTTATATATGTCTCTTAAATATAATTTTTATATTAGTCTATGTTCATTCACTATATTAGGCATGAAAAACTTATGACACTCAAAAATTTAAAAATAATTTTGTGTTTTACTTACATATAATCGCCATTTTTCTTTAATTTCTATAGAATATTAAACAAAATACTTTTTGTTCAAGTTATACAAATATGGATTCCTGATTGATTTTGATCATACAAAATTTTTGTGTCAAATTCGAGAAAATTAACATATGGAAACTGACTCTTTTCAAGATGGTAGATTTTTTCACATTTATTCAATTTGAAATTTTCAACTTTTTTTCCTGTCAGTACGTTTGCGGTATTGCTTGTGATTATTTTTTACTATAAGAAATATTCTTTCTGTTTAATTCTTAATTGAAATTTTCCATAGATAAACATTTATTAATCTTTTAATATGAAATTAAATCTAATTGGTCAGACTGGCTTTATTCAAGGATATTGAATAAAGTAGAGAGAATACAAGAAACTAAAGCAGAAAATTCACGCAGTTGAATCTGGTAATGAAAAGTACTGGTGAATGTTAACCATTCCTGGTCAGTATTTCTGTGGTCAGTCTACACTGAAGTTTATGGAAGCCATCTGATAATTAGTGCTGAGAAGAGAGGTCCCCACAGAGCATAGCAGAGAGTCCATGTCTTTACTGATGGTTATATTTCAGAAGGTATCTTCCCAGAGAATTGTGAATGATACTTCAGTGATGCAACTGGAAAAAAAGCTGGAGCTTCAGTTACAAATTTTTGAAAATAGATGCTGGAAAGTAATAAAACTCAGATGCTAGAAGAAAATTAAATCTATCCAAAGTTTTATCAAGCTGAAAAAAATGCTAGGGTCATTTTATTTAGAGCTATTACATTGTCTTTGTTATCATAGCATAACATATTTCAGAGTTTTATCTTAATATATGACATCATCTACCATCTGATATTTGATTCAACATTTACGCAGTATTTTTTAAAGTTTGACTTAATTTTTATATTTTTTATTTTATTTTACCAGTTATTTTAATTATTTACATTTCGAGTGTTATCCCTTTCCTAGTTAACCCTCCTGTACCCTCCCTCATCCCATCTGCATCTATGAGGGTGCTCTCTCACACACCTCCTCACACCTCAGTGCCCTGGCGTTCCCCCATGCTGGGTCATTGAGCCTCCACAGGACCCAGGGGCAACCGTCTCATTGATGCTAGATAAGGTAATCTGCTACATATGCAGCTGGAGCCATGAGTCCTTCCATGTCTACTCTTTGGTTGGTGGCTTTGTCCCTGGGAGCTTTGGGGAGCCTGTTTGGTTGATATTGTTGTTCTTCCTGTGAGGTTGCTAAACCCTTTAGCTCCTTCAGTCCTTCCCCTAACTCCTCCACTGGGGTCCCCATACTTAGTGCAGTGGTTGACTGTGTGCATCCAATCTGTTTTGGTCAGGCTCTGGCAGAGCCTCTTAGGGAATAGCCATACCAGGCTCTCCTGTCAGCAAGTGCTTTTTGGCATCAACAATAGTGTCTGGGTTTGGTGTCTGCTCATGGGATGGATCCCTAGGTGGGGCACTCTCTAGATGGCCTTTCCTTTAGTCTCTGCTCCACTCTTTGTCCCTGCATTTCCTTTTGATAGGAGCAATTCTGGAATAATATTTTTGGGATGGGTGGGTGGCCCCCTTCCCTCAAGCGGGGGCCGTGCCTAACCTCTGGGTATGGTATTTTTTGAACTTTTTTTGTTTTTAACTTTATTCAATCTTTTTGTTTCTTTACAGTTTAGATTTTATTCCCCTCTGTTCGCCAGCCCATACTCCTCCTCGCCCCCCCCCCCCGTCTCCATGAAGATGTCTCCTCCCCTTTACCCCCCAACCCACCAGACTTCTAAACTCCCTGGAACCTCCAGTCTCTTGAGGGTTAGGTGCATCTTCTCTGACTGAACCCAGACCTGGCAGTCCTCTGCTGTATATGTGTTGGTGGTCTCATATCAGCTAGTATATGCTGCCTGGTTGGTGGCCCAGTGTCTGAGAGATCTTGGGGGTCCAGGTTAATTGAGACTGCTGGTCCTCTTACAGAGTTGCCCTCCTCCTCAGCTTTTTCCAGCTTTTCCCTAATTCAACCACAGGGGTCAGCAGCTTCTGTCCATTGTTGGGTGCAAATATCTGCACCTGACTCTTTCAGCTCCTTGTTGCGTCTTTTGGGGAGCAGTCATGATAGGCCCCTTTTTTGTGAGCACACCATAGTTTCAGTAATAGTATCAGGCCTTGGGGCCTCCCCTTGAGCTGGATGCCATTTTGGGCCTGTTTTCCTCCTAGGTCTTCTGTCCAAAATCTTTCAGTGAGGGAGACCTTTATCCACAGTCAATCAGAAAATTACAGGCTTCCAACAAATCTCCACCTTTTCAGAGCTGAGCAACTGAGGACCTCTCAAACTAAATTCTGAGATTTATGTTCAAAAATGTTTGTCTTCATCTCACAAAACCTAATTCCAGTTCATCTGTATGTGCTGAGCATGACCTATCAGCAAGGTTGTTTGCTGAGTGTCAAAACAGGATAACCAGGACCAGAAGCTTTCAGAGAATGGATGACTCATTGTTGGGTCTGCCTGGGTGAAAACTCAATACTTTCCCTAATTCTCTACTGTATTTTTTGGGGGGGATAGTAGCCAGACCTTAAGTATGTTTCTTTCTTTCTCTCTCTCTCTCTCTCTCTCTCTCTCTCTCTCTCTCTCTCTCTCTCTCTCCTGGAACTCTCTCTGAAGACCAGGCTAACCTAGAACCACAAAGATCTACCTCCTTCTGCCACCTGAGTATTGGGATCAAGATCTACCTCCTTCTGCCACCTGAGTATTGGGATCAAGGCATGTGCCACCACTGCCTAGTCTGGCTTATTCGCTCTGCACCATTCACACCATGTCACTGCTTGTCTGCCAAGGGACTGACTATGACAGCTTAACTCAAACAGCATGGGTTTGTATTTCTCTTCCCTATTTCTCTCTTCTGGGCAGCTACTGAGAATGACTTAGCTTTTAAAAAAATATTTCATAGAACCTAAATAATTCCTTCTCAGAAGAACTGGTACATTCTCATTGTCTCTCCTTACTAGGATTCCATTTCAAAATTGCTGAGAAGATACTTCACATTTGCATAGAGATGCAGAAATTTTGCAAATGATGATGCTTTGCTTCATTAGTTCTGCTTCTTTATATTCTTATGTGCTAATTTCATAGTTATTTCTTATTAATGCCCTTTAATAATCTATTTTATGCTTTCTGTTAGTCTTTTTAAAATGTTTTCGACATTTAAAAATTAGATATTTTATTTACATATTTTAAATGGGTTTTTGTTGTTGTTGTTGTTTTGTTTCTTGTTTTTTGTTTTTTGTTTTTGATTTTTGTTTTTCGAGACAGGGTTTCTCTGTGTAGTCCTGGCTGTCCTGGAACTCACTCTGTAGACCAGGCTGGCCTCGAACTCATAAATCCACCTGCCTCTGCCTCCCAAGTGCTGGGATTAAAGGCGTGCACCACCACTGCCCAGCCTTAAATGTTATTTATATAAGTATTCAGTATTATGAATTTTACAATTTTATCTGTATCCATGAATTCAAATTTCTTGTTGTACAGGGACAAAATTAGAGCAGAGACAGAGGGAATAACCGAACACTGACTGGCCTATATTGAGACCCATGCCATGGGTTAGAATCAAGCCCTCACACTATTAATTATACTCTTTTATGCTTGCAGACAGGAGGCTACCATAATGGTGCTCTGAGGCTACATCCATCAGCCAATGAAAACAGATGCAGAGACCCAAAATCAAACGTTGGGCTGTGGCAGGGGGAGGGAGCACAAGCGGGGATGGGAGTGCGAGTTGCCTCAGCCGCTCTCTTGCTCTGAACCAGATCCTGTCCACAGTGTGATTCCTGCGGGACCTGTAGCCACTGTCAGGGCACGCCCCACCGCTCGACCCGGAGAGTGGATCTCTTCCCAGGCAGAAAGTGCTATAGCTCTTTGGACAAAAGCTGTCAGATACCGAAGCAGTTTCACACCTTTATTCCTTCTGGATGGTGGGCAGTGGGCACGGGCAGAAGCTGGCAGTGCAGGCAGATAGAGCAGGGTCTACACATGTCAGGATGGTCTGATATACTGTTTGGGAGGGGTCAGGGGTTTGGCAACCGATACTTTCCATTGGCTTGGTCTGGGGACTTTGTAGTGCCTCATTTGCTTGTGGGAGGACTCACAGTTGCATTCTATGTGACAAATCTCACATGCCAGGCCTCTCTATATATAGGGGTTTTAAAGGCTGTGGCTGGTTTTACAGGGGTCTTCCGGGAGCGTTGGCCAAAAACATAATCCAGTCTCTTGTGGAAATTTCACTGCTTCTGGATATTCCACTGGGTCTCCCAGAATTTTTACCCTGTGCTCAACCGGGTGTCAGATTGCCTGCCACAGACCACTGCCCCACAATCAAACATTAGATGGAGCTCAGGGAGTCTTGTGGAAGAGTTGGGGGGAAAGATTGATGTCTGGAGTCATTTTTTCCTGTTTCTATGAAAGTCTGGATGTCAGGCAGAGTCAAGGCAGGTCAATGTCTGCTGACATATTTCTTGGCCTGCTGACACATGGAAGGATAAGTCAAGGCAAGGAGCTGAATGTCTATTAACCTTGATGAAGAAGCAGAGAGGCCTCTGGATGGGAATAGATATCCAACGTACATCACCCACTGTCTCTGCTAGCTTGTGACTTTGTTTGTCATGATACTGTAAAGTATATAAAGGTTATGAGAAATACATTCAGGACTGACATGGTATAGACCTGCAGGCCTCCCAATTTCTAACTTTTGCCTCTGAGTCTTCTTTCCATCTTTCCCATAATTATCCTCACTGCCATTTCAGAGGACTGTTCGACTTCTCACTGGCTTTACTGGTGCAGATTGTGAGACTTGAAGAGAACAAGGACTCTGTAGGAAGACCAACAGATTTAACTAATTCAGACCCTTGGGGAGATCCCAGAGACTGATCCACCAACAAAAGAGTTAGCAAGGGCTGATGGGCTGGACCTAGGACCTCTGCACATATATATCAGAAGTTCAGCTTGGCCTTCATGGGGGTCTCCCAACAACTGGAGCTGGGGCAGACCCTGAATCTGTTGCCTGCCTGTGGATCCCATTCCCCTAACTGAGCTGCCTCATCTGGCATCTGTGGGATAGGATACACCTAATATTGCAGTGATTTGATGAGGCTGAAGGTAGGGGATGCACAAGGGGGTCCCCTTGTCAGGGAATAAGTGGAGAGGTTAATGAGGTGAAGTTCTGTGTGAGGGGGTAATGGGAGTAGAGGGGATCTGATATTGGGATATAAAGTGACTCTATAAATAAATTAATAAGAAAAAAATTGCTAGAAACTGAAATTTACTTGTGAACTGATTATGATTAATGCCAAGTCAATATTAATCATATGGAAAGTTCTTTAAATTGGTGTGCTCTTAACATGGATATACTTTTAAAATTTTTAATTGGGTTTTAATTTTTAATTGTTTAATTTTAATTTTAACAATGAAACTCCACTTGTATTTTGAAGAAGTACAGCTACACTATGGAAGAGCAGGGACATAGTCTTTATTTTTAAGTTTTGATGCATTAGTCAATGCATTTCTCAGTCCAAGTGCACCAGAAATGGGGAGTGTTCCCCTTCCTGCACATCCTCACCAGCATCTGCTATCACTTGAGTTTTTGAACTTAGCCATTTTGCAGGTATAAGATGGAGTCTCAGAACTGTTTTGATTTGCATTTCTCTGATGACAAAGGATGTTGAATATTCTCTTAAGTGTTAAACACATTGGACTGTCTCTTCAAAGGGAGAGATGGATAGACTGTTCTCATGTCTTACATTTTGTTGTGTACCCAGGATAGAGATAATTATCACCATAACATCACTAAGGGGTCCAGGTTTCAGTCCAAGCACGTAGTAGAACTCGGCAGCTTTAGCCTCTTGGTACTGAATTTGGAAGTAAGAAGAATACAGGAAAGAGGTTCTGGAATCTTCTTCTGCAGTTAAGGAAAGCCAATGAGATCAGGCATTTGGCAAGACAGTCTCTGAATGTGGGTGTATAGAGGCTATTGCTTGAAGCTATGAAGGTGGAGCCTGGATTCTATAGGAGACCACAACATGTGGAAGATGCCAGAGTTGTAGGATTCCTGCCAAGGAGAGCTGCTAACAGTGTTTGGAAACACACACACACACACACACACACACACACACACACAGAGAGAGAGAGAGAGAGAGAGAGAGGTCAACATAGCCAAAGGGAGTTAGAGTCCTGAAGAGTGTTTTGGCATCAGACATGGAGATACAGAATTTTGAGTTTTCTATGCTTATTTTCTGTCTTTCTCTGGTTCAGCATTTTCTCGTTTTGGAATGGTAATGTATATTTTGTGCCAATGTATGTCAGAAGTATGCGATTAGATTTTTTATTATTATTATCCTGATTTTACAAGAGATTTGAGTTAATATATGGCCATTAGTCTCAGAGACTAGAGACTCTGGACTTTGAGATAGTATTGAGAGTGTGAAAAACGGTGGAAACATTTGAAATTTGACTAACTGCATTTTGCTTTTAGATAAGCCTATGGGAGCTAGGGGTAGAATGTGGTGGTTTGCATGAGGATTGTCTCCATAGGCTCATATCTTTGGATGCTTTGTTCTCAAGTGATGAACTGCTTGGAAAGATTAGACAGGATGTCATTGTTGGAGTAGGTGTGTCCTTGTTTGAGGAGGTATGTTGCTGGTGATGGGCTTGGAAGCTCCAAAAGCCCAGCCAGGTCCAATTCCTTCCCTCCCTTCCACCTGCCCTACCCCCTCTCTCCCTCCCTCCCTCCCTGGAAGTTGCCAGGAACTAAAGCTCTCAGCTACTGCTCAAGTACCAAGCCTATCTGCTTCTCACTTTTTGATAAGACTAACTGAAACTATAAGCAAGCCCACAATTAAATGTCTTCTTTTATAGAGTTGCCTTGGTCATGCTGTCTTTTCACAGCAATAAAACATGACTAAAACACATAGCAGCTTATCATGCATGCAGGTTCCCATTGTAGACAGAAATATTTAGATGGGTTGGTGTTTAGCTTTTTTCCTCTGGTAGCATGCTGAGTACCTATCAGTACCATGAACACTAGTCAGTGAAGACTCACTGTAGGCACTAGCTTAACTTGGTTGTGCTCAGTGAGATGTGTAAGGGTTTTCTTCAGCAATAGGGCCAAACTTATGGTAATCAGTTTGTGGAGAGCAACCAATACCATTGGAAATAGTCTGAATTTTTTTGGGTGTATCATCTTGATTAGATCTCTTTCTTCAAGTAATCACTCCCCCCAGTCCTTCATTCTAAATCTAACCTCTGTGATTATGTAAATAGTAGAATGTTGATCAAAACCTTAAAAGTTAGCAAACACATATAAGAATATATAAACACATATATTCATCATCTTTTCTTTTTGAGTCTGGATTATCTCATTCAGGATGATTTTTCTAGTTCCATTCATTCATCTGCAAATTTTATTTTTTAACACTAGAATATTTTTCCATTGTGAAAATTCTACTATTTACATAATCACAGAGGTTAGACATAGAGGAAAGGACTTGATGGGGAATGATTACTTGACGAAAAAGAAATACAATATAGAGCTATGAAGAGACTGGGAGGGCTGGCGGGAACCAGTTTCTGATGAACATCTGAGCTCTTCCCAAATTCTGACTATTGCAAGTGCAGTAGCAATGAATATGGTTCAGTGAGTGTCTCTGCAATAGGGTTTAAAGTCCTTTGGGTATATTCCTAATATTACATAGTTGAATCTCAATATAGATCTATTCCAAGTTTCCCAAGGAGCTATGAAACTGATTTCCATAGTGTGTGGACAAGTATATATGCCCATCAACAATGAATTAGTATTTCCCTTACCTCATATTCTGGCTAGCATGAGCTGCCATTTGTTTTAGTGATCATCACCATTCTAACTTATATATGATGAAATAACAATGTAGTTTTGGATTTTCATTTCAATGATGACTAAGGATATGACTGAGGTTGTTGAACCTTCTTTAAGGGATTCTTAGCCATTTATCTTTTATCTTTTGAAAACTCACTATTTAAGTGTGTGTCCCACTTTTTTTTAAAAAATGGGTTATCTCAATAGCCAGTTTTTGTTTGTAGTTTAGTTCTTTTATATTTTGAACTTAGCTATCTATTAGATGTGTAATTGGTAATTTCCCATTTTGTATTATACCAACTTGTCCAAATGATAGTGTCCTCTGATGTACAGAAAGTTTTCAGTTCCTCAAGAACCCATTTAGTTATTGCTTTTAGTTTCTATGCTATTACTGTCCTGCTCAGAAAGTACTTTCCCCATGCAATAAGTCCAAAACTATACCCCATTGCCTTTGTCAAACTAAGGAGATCAGACTTGCAACTGAGGTCCTTGTTTCATTTACAGTCACATTTGACCAAGGTGATATATGTACCTCTATTTGCATTATTTTACATGCAGCCCTCCAGTTAGACAAAAAGATGCCATCTTTTTTCTAGAATATATATTTGGATTTTTTAAATCAATGTGTGTGTGTGTGTGTGTGTGTGTTTCCATATGAAACTGAAAATTGTCCTTTCAGTTTCTGTGAAGAATTATTTTAGAATTTAATGGAGATAGCATTGAATCTGTAGATTGGTTTTTGTATAATAGCCATTTTCCCTATATTAATTCTACTGATCCATGAGTATGGGAGATATTTCCATCTTTTAATAGCTTCTTCAATTTTTTTTCTTCAATGTCTTTAAGTATTCCTCAAAATTTTACGCACTTGGTTAGAGTTACCCTTAAATGTACATACTCACTATTGTAAAGATATTGTTTCTCTGATTTCTTTCTAATCATTTTTATATAGAAAGGCCATTGGTTTACTTTTAATTATGTATCCTCCTACTTAGTTGAGTTTATCAACTGTTGAAGTTTCCTAGTGGAGTTTTTGGGGTCATTTATGTATAATATCATACCATCATGTACAGCACCAGATGTACATGCTGAGTGTTTAGGCATGAGATATATAAACTGAGAGTTTCATCACCAGATTTATATACTGAAGACATAACTGTACCAAGATATGGTTGAGGCAATATATTTATTGTAGTTATGAGAGAAAGTGCAGTCAGGGATATATGGAAGAAGCCAGAGCAGAGACGATGTAGTACATTGAACAAGGCCAGCAAACAGGACAGGGCCATGAGAGGAGAGAGAGTGTGGGAGAGCTCAAGGGGATAAGAGAACAAGAGAAAGAGGACCAAGAGAGAAAGAAGAGAGAGAGAGGGAAAGAGCATAGCCAAATTAGTGGGGCTGTAAGGAAATAAGAAGCTGGGGGAGGGAAGCCTATGAGCTGGAGAAGTGTAGGGTACAAGTGACGTAATAAGAATTGAAAAGACATGCATAGTATGTACTCACGTGTAAGTGGACATTAACCATAAGTACAGGAAAAGCATACTACAATCCACAGACACAAAGAAACTAAGTAAAATGCCCCAAGGGAAGATGAATGATTCTCCATCAGAAGGACAAACAAAATAGTCATCAGAGAGAGAGAGAGAGAGAGAGAGAGAGAGAGAGAGAGAGAGAGAGAGAGAGAACTGGGTGGGAGAAAGGGTGAGGCGAGAAAAGAGGATTGGGATTAGGTGTAGGGAGGTGGGAAAAGACTGGGAGTGAGAATGGAAATCTGTGGGGAGCATCTGTTGGACTAGCTGGAGACTGGGGGCAGAGGAGGCTACTGGGAGTCTATAGGGGTGATCTTAGTTGAGATTCTAACCACCAGGGAATATAGAGACTGCAGTGGCAGCCTCCTGTAGCTAGACAGGACCTTCAGGGTAGGGAAGGGGACATCAGTCCACGTACAGAACCTACAACCCCAAATTTGTCCTCCTATAAGATATACAGGGATAAAGATGGAGCAGAGACAGAAGGAGCAGCCACCCAATGACTGCCCAAACTTGAGACCTATCCCATGTGAGAGAGCCAACCCAACACTACTAATGATACTCTACTATGCTTGCAGGAGCCTAGAATAACTGTCTCCTGAGAGGCTTTATTGAGCACCAGGTGGAAACAGATGGAGAAACCTACAACCAAATATCAGGCAGAGCTTGGGGAGTCCTGTGAGAGAAATGAGCAAACTGGAAGAGTCAAGGATACCTCAGGAAGACCTACAGAGTCAACTAACTTGGGCCTGGGAGAATCACAGTGAGCTAATTACCAACCAAAGAGCATGCAAGGGCTGATCTAGGCTCTCCCCTCCCACATTTATAACAGATGTGTAACTAGGTCTTCATGTGGGTCTCCTAACAATTGGATCAGGGGCAGTTGCTGATTCTATTACTTGTCTTTGGATCCCCTTTGCCTACCTTGACTACCTGTTTGGGCTTCAGCAGGAGAGGATGTGACTAGTCCTGCTGGGACTAGATGTTCCAGGGTGGAGAGGAATCCAAGTCAGTCTTCCCCTTCTCTGGAAGGGGTAATGAGGGAACGGATTTGTAAGTGAGGGACTGAGAATAGGTCATGGAGGGGACTGCAAATGGGATGTAAAATGAATTAAAAAAAAACCCTGAATTATTGGAAAAATTTAAAAAGACTTGAGACAAGTCATGATACCCACATGTACTCTATAGAAGTTATTTGTGATACTGAGTCTAGATCCAGCATGTACTTCAGTATGCTAATAGACACCACAGATAGCCATTTGTTCTATGTTTCTTTTGGAACTTACAATGTGAATATAAAGATATTGTGTATCCCACTCCTTCTGTTTGCATCCCTTTGATCTCCGTTGACTGTCTTATTTCTCAAGCTGACTTTAAATATTATATTGAGTAGTCTTTGAGAGAGTGAACAACTCTTTCTTTTTTTCTGACAGTGGAAATGCTATAAGTTTCTCTCTGTTAGGATGATGTTGGTTGTGAGCTTGCTGTAAAGTGCCTTTAATATTTTGAGGTATGTCTGTTTTATCCCTGGGCTCTCAATTAATTCTATCATAAAGTAAAGTAAAATTTTGTCAAAGGTCTTCTCTATATCTAAATAGATGATCATGTCATTTTTGTCAACATATTTGTATGGTGGATTACTTTATCAATTCATGTATTTTGAGCTAACCCTTCTTCTCTAGAAAGAGTATGGTACTGATGCCACCAACTATCATTATGTTAATGTCAATATGTTTAAAAGGATGAGTCTTTCCTGAGATGCTATGCAGGATTCTATGAGGCAAGAATGTCCTAATGAAGTTTCTTTGTTTGGCAACTTAACTATCCTTCCTTTGTTATGACTATAAATATTCAAAGTGTGTTGTCTATGAATGACTGTTTCACACTCACACCTGTTATAAAAACCCCTCCTCCCACCAGTCTTTTATTATTTTCCCAGCTCGCTGACTTTCTGCATTTTTTAGATTCTGTTGTCTGAGCTTCATTGTGAGTGTAATGAAATGCTTGAGACCTGCAGTTTATTCATACAAGTAATTGTGCTTCTCTTCCTGGTCCTGACAATTCTCTCAAATCTGGAACCATTATTAACTTGTAGATTTAATGTCCCCTAACCCTGATTTCTTGGTGTTTTACATCACTTCAGTTCAACCAGATTACCAAGACTGCAGTGTTGCTCTCCCCAGTCCACCAATGTTGAGTCAACAAGTACTCTTCTTCTTGCATCTAAGACAAACTAAATAAAACTATGCTCAAAGAAATAGCCAAAGCAACAATGAACTTGGTTAATGTGCAATTTCCTTTTGTTTGTGTCTACATCGAAATTTTAGTATTTCCTGATACATGGCCAATGTGAGTGCTACGCTCAGCCGCAAGCAACATATATAACTGACCATGTTACTAATACTGAGAAACATAAAATTTGTTTTTGAACTTTGCAAAATACTGGAATTTTTTGTATGTGTGTAAATTTATATGTATGATGTCCTTGTTATTTCACTTTAGCTTATTCTCCATCTAATTTCATCACTGCTAGTAAAAAGAAACTATAATTTATAAGCAATAGCTAGTAAGCAGCAGCAAAGGCTGTCTGCCACCTTATTCACAAACACAAAAAAGATGATTTCCTAAGTCTTCCAATGTCCTGAGCTTTGATAAGGTTTCACTGTTCTATTTATCAAATATATACAAATAAGACATATATATATATGTTCATTATTTCTGAATACGATATATATGAAATATATGATTTGTTTTGTTATTTACAAGCCATTGTTTCAGAAATAATATTATGTGGCCTGAAGGTTATTTAATTTCTCTGATATATTTGCTTTTCTGAAAAAAATAGTATATATATATATATATATATATATATATGAAATAAGATTATCAGTACAGTTCTCAACTCACCTCATCTTATAACTCTATAGATGTTTTTCTTCCTTTCAATCTTTCTAGTCTTAACTTTACTAACATTAATAATGACAGTTTGTGTCTTGAGATAGTTTTCATTCACTCTTTTCCCCAAGCTGGTAAATATGAAATCTCCTTCTATTTTACCATATGTAATATGGTTCACATATGTGGAGAGTAGAGAGGAGAATAGTTGATTTAGTCATTCCAGTAGTTCATTGGTCATACACTCACTATGTGCTTCTTTTAAGAGTAACAACTGGCTGATAAGAATACAGATTTGGATTCAATCTTCTAAATTAGAGTACTATTCCAGAAGATGTCCAGATTGAGATGATCAGAGATAGTGTGGACAATGTGAGAAATTGCCAGGAAAATAGTTCTCTTCAGTTTTCTCATTGGAAAACATTATTGCTTTGTTTCCTACCTTGCAGTCATAAGAACCAACCCCCATTGAGATCTCAATATTCTGTATGTTATATTTTACATAAGAAAAATGGGAACATCAAAGATCAGTGAGACTCCTGAATCCCTACTCAGTCCTGTTTTCCTATGGCTCATGGACATGTCCAACTGCAAAACATTCTATGTAAAAAGTGCTGAGCCCAGCCAATTGCCACTATTTCATTAAAGTGAGATTCTATAAATAAGAAGTAATTTAGAAGCTAGTGTTCTTTGATTCTGAATCCATAACCTTACACTCAAGGCCAGAAGAAGGGATGAAAAAAGAATACCATACCATTCCTTAGGCAGAGCCAAGGTCACTCACCTGCACCCAAAGGAGGTTAACAGTAAGACAATGCTGTCTTAGCAGTGAGTTCCACAGCATCTAACAAGGTGGAAGATAGAGGAAGAAAACCTAAATCTAATATACTTCAGGAATTAATAAAGACTAAACCTACAGGAAATAGAAGCTGCCAGGCTTAATATTTTGTAAATATTAAATTAAATAGATTCTCACTAAATTACTAATAACAGATAACGATTGCTTCTGAAACTGCTTCATAATATATCCTTACATGATTATATCCATACTTCATTTTTTTTAGTAGCTCAAGTACTTGTGTCTATGGAACAGCAGCAGGTCAAATCAACAAAACAAGATATAGGACAAGATGCTAGCAAAAGAAAACTCCAGGTGGACAAAGCATTGAGCAAAACAAATCCTGCTGAGAGAAAGTTAGCTTAGTTCAAAAAGCAGTGAAAACCTGTCTTATGAACCCCTCAGGAGAAAAAAATGTGAAGATTTGTAATGTTCAATTCTATACAGATATGAAGACAGTTTTTCCCAAAAATCATTTAATGACTTAGTATGTGATTATTATGAAAATTTTATTACAAAAGAGGCATTTGAAAAGTGCTCACAAAGATACTTTTTTAAATATTTCAGAGGACTTGCATAGATTCAAATATTGCAGTCCAAATGCCAGATGGCAAAATTCCATCTGAATTTATGACCAGCCAGAGGAAAGAATAGAAAGCAAGCCAGTTTCCAATTCTACCAGCAATCAAGCAGTAAACGAGTCATCACAACCTCTAAAAAAATAACAAAGAATCATCTGATGTCATTCCTTAGAAAGAAAGGATGACACAATTGCCAAGTACAGCTCAAATGTTTCTTATCACTGCATATTTTGTTAATACTGACCTTAGAGAGCAATCCTCTGTTTCTTAAGGATTTTAAAAATGTGCTTCAGTCTTTTGATAGCAATTCTATCTGTAGCATATTAAAAGACAGCTTCAAACTGATGTCAAATATAAGTGAGAAGGAAGATGTAATTCATTTGAAAATCTTGTGTTAACAAATACATTCACTCCGAGGATAACACTCTGGATATGGACAGACTACAGCTAGGGTGTGACCTTGCACAGATGGGTGGTGTTGACAGGCATTTTCTAATTATGAAGTTTTATAGAGACATATCATCTGGAATATTGGTAAATGAAAACAAAGAATGTCACCTGGAAGGCAGTTATTGATGGTCCTTATATCTTAAAGATTCTATAGATAGGGCATTTGCACAGGGCAGCTGTATTTTATGGGATGCTTAACTTTTATAGTGTTACTAACTTGACATCTAAATGGTGAGAAGTAGAATATGCCTGTAATTTTTCCTATGGACCCCACTATCGTCATCTTATCATTATAATTCTTGTATGTGTATGTACACTTCCCTGAAAATCCTATCATCTCTTATGAAAAGTGATATTGAGCTGGTTTTTATTCTATCTATTCATTCATCCTAATGACCAGGATATTGGAAAACCATGCTTAATGTACAAGTAGAAACAAGATGAAGATGAAGAATGCAGAAATCTGTTTATCCCACTTCAAGTCCATTCTTAACTTCATACTTTTCGACTCTTTTCTGAGATGCTACCAACTTGGGATAAACTTGGGAATCACTGTCCTTTTGCAGGAAAGATTCCTCTTAAAGAAAACTCAGCAAAGCGTGATGATACATGCCCGTAATCATTTCTAGGTCGCTGAAGCAGGGGGATTATAAATTTGTGATCAGTGTGGACTATATAACATATTGTAGGACAGCCTGGTTCTGCTAACCCCCTGCCTCCTCATGATAAACATCACACACCTCCAAAAATAGAAAGAAAAAGTAAATGAAATTAAAAATGGGAAAATAATGAAATAAATTAATACCTAGTCTGAAAATCAAGAATAATTATTTAGCATCAAACAAAATTAAGAAATCCTTTCCTTCCAGTGTCTACCTGCCTACCCAACTCCAGAATAACAAGTATTCCTGGCATTAGAAAATTATGAGTCTCAAATATCTGACAGCATCGGCAATTTACAATAATACAACACCTGAAAGGCTGCCTCAGCATTTAAAAACACTGGCTGTTCTGGCAGAGAATTGAGGTTTAGTTCCTAGCACCCACATGAAACTCACAACAACTTGTAAATCTAGCCCCAGGAGATTAAATGACCTCTTCTAGCCTTTATAAGCATCAGCCATGCAATGTACTTGCGTATGTGTAGGCAAAATACTCAAATATGTAGAATAAAATAAATTAAAATTTATTTTAAAAAACTAATGACAGATTCCTAGCCTTGGATAATGTAAAAGAACACACTTTTTTGTTTGTTTGTTTTGGTTTTGGTTTTATTAATGATTATGACCTGTGTCCAAGGATCTGGATGGGAACATGGAATTGTATTATGATTAAGAATATATATTATACACTCAAACTTACAGGATATTTTATAGATGTAACTTTGAAGATACACCTGAATTAACATTCTGTCTCCAAATCCGTACTTCAGTTTCCCTACCTGAAAGACAGATAATAGTTTCTGCTTCATAAAACTTAGAGTGTAAGTATGGTATAGATATTTGTAAGAAAAAGCATTAAAGTATTGGCTGACACAAATAATAACTCTTTATTTATTTCAATGTTACCAAGATTATTTGACCCAATTATTTTTTAATTTCTAGATGATGGAAAAATCTTAACTTCATTTAGTTTTCAAAATAAAAGGAAAAATAGATATTTCCTTTTAAATAAATAAGAATTATCTCACCTTTTTATGATTGCATATTGTACTAGCTAGTTTTGTGTGTCAACTTGACACAAGCTGAAGTTATCACAGAGAAAGGAGTTTCAGTTGAGAAAATGCCTCCATGAGATCCAGAGGTAAGGCATTTTCTCAATTAGTGATCAAGGGGGGAGGGCCCCTTGTGAGTGGTACCATCTGTAGGCTGGTAGTCTTGGGCTCTATAAGAAAGCAGGTTGAGCAAGCCAGGAGAAGCAAGAAAGCCAGTAAGTGACATCCCTCCATGGTCTCTGCATTAGCTCCCGCTCCTTGCCCTGCTTGAGTTCCAGTCCTGACTTCCTTTTGTAATGAACAGCAGCATGGAAGTGTAAGCCGAATAAACCCTTTCCTCCCCAACTTGCATCTTGGTCATGATGTTTGTGCAGGAATAGAAACCCTGACTAAGACACATATGAAGAAACAAAGTTTTTGTATAGGAATTTTAATCTAGCAACATCACTACTCTGGTAAGAGATCATATCCAAAGACCTCCTAGGTCTGTGTGATCTGGCTGGAATGCAGACAGGGCCTGGATTACATACAATATTATCTGACTGGAATACAGACATGCCTTTACTACACACATTTAATTCCAACAATTCCATATAATTGAGGTGCAGGCAAAGTGATGACTCTGAGAAAGTTTTGACAGAATAAGTCACAGATAGGATACATACAAGTCTAAGGAGAACAGACAAGAAACAAAGATGCCTTAAGAGCCTGAAGGAGAGGGGAGAGCTCAGTTTGGAAAAGAAAAATGACTCTCAGTTCAGTTTGGAATAGAGCAGTTCAGTTTGTGGAGGTCAGAGGCAGTCTTTCCAAGCAAAACAATTCGGTCAGAAGTTGGTAGAAACCAATTTGAATCAGCCACCTTGCAGAGGAGTTTGAGCCAGCTGAGTTGAAACAGCCAGCCAGAGTTGAGAAAGAGCTAGAAAGAATGAGTTTATTCAGTATGGAACATCAAAGGTTGAAACATTCTAGGCCTAGGTTAGCAGAGGGAGGGGGAAATTGAAACCTTCAAGGAATGAAGGTGAGTAGAGAAGTCTAGGGATAGGGATTACAGAAAAAGAAATGTTAGGGGCTCAGCCCAAGCCATGTATTCCACAGCTTTGGTACAGCTCTCATCTCGTCCTTCATCTGAGCGAATAAAACCAACATTTACAAATTCTTAATACAATTTCCACAAAGTAGGCTGTTGTGCTAACAGTCTTTACTGACACATGAGATCGCTTCTGTGTCAGGCAGTTGTTATTTGCGTAAAGCAAATAGCACCAAGTTTTTGAGTAGGAGGGATTTCTTATCCAAATCAGGTTTTCAAAAAATACTGGGTCAAAACGAAAGAGAAAAATATTTAGGAATTAGTCAAAATCCAAGAAAGGAGTCTGCAACTCAAGATGTCTTTTTTTTTTTTCAAAATGGCAATACAGGAAAACGTAGTCTGTAACCTAAATTTATCCTCCGAAGTATAGAGCACACAGCATAGTGATGAAAGTAAAGATTATTGCCGGGATGAATCTACATAAGTAGCTACCACACACAGAAATACTAAGTCAAGGAAAGCAGTTTCTGAAGCAATCAAAACCAAGTTCCTGTTGGTGGTTGGCAAGAGTAATGAGAAAGAACACTATTTTCCCAATAGTTTGTGCTAAATAAGTTCTCTATGAATGCTTTCCAGTGCAATTTTTACAGACAATAAATCGGAATACCCCATTTGTCACAATCGGTATATAAGTGTACAAAGAACATCTCAAATGGCAAAGAAATTGCCCAACAGAATTTCATGGACCTACATAAAGATTTTTAAATTAATCAATGTTTTGTGGTTTTGACAGACACAAAGATAGTTAATCTAATTTATTATCAGACTTCGGCATAAACTGGAAATATAAATGAAACATTTATAAATGTTATGCTATTTAAGAAAATTATAATGCAAAGTTTGTAAACAAAAATGTTCTTATAGATATTTAAGTATATGCTATAGAAAATGAATAAAGCTGGTAGCAGCCCTATCTCTTTATAAAATAAAATGATGCTTGTGGCTGGAGAGACGATTTACTAGCTAAGAGCACAGGCTCTTCCTGGGTATCTACCTTTATCTTACGGAGCTCACATGGTAGTTCACAACCATCTTTATCTACAGTTCCAGAGAATCTAATACCTCTTTCTAGCCTCTAAAGGTACAAGACATACAAGTGGTCCAGTTATAGGTAAGCAAAATACACATACATATAAAATAAAATTAATCTAAAATAAATAATAATATTGCTTTACCTTGTAATTTCAGATATTTTGGTTAATCATGATAATGAATGTTTCTTTTTTTTTTTTTTTTTTTGGTTTTTCGAGACAGGGTTTCTCTGTGAAGCCCTGGCTGTCCTGTAACTCACTCTGTAGATCAGGCTGGCCTTAAACTCAGAAATCCACCTGCCTCTGCCTCCCAAGTGCTGGGATTAAAGGCGTGTGCCACCACTGCCTGGCATGAATGTTTACTTTAATTGGGATCCACATGAAAATTACAAATGACATCAGGAGAAAATATATTCACTGTGGTGTGAAACTTCCTATTCAAGAGTGAATTGAGTCTGTGTTATATAGAAATATAAATGAAATAAAGGATTCTGATATCACTGAGTTAAGAGACAGAGTAAGATTGTGAATCCTAAATGATATGGGATTTTCCCTTCTCCCTTCCAATCCCCAGTGCCTGTTCTTTCTGATGCTTCATGTCTATACGTGCATATCCCCTGATAACAGATACACAGATTGACATTCATTAGGATATTTTTATTGAAAAGCCTGAGAGTAGTGTAAGAGCACGGTATGTCTGACATATATGAGGCAATGGGTTCAATTTTTGTCACTATAAAAATAGTGGATTTGTACACATTATCTTTGGGGACAAAGGCATGGCAGTTATTTACTTATACATTGATGTTGGCAGATTTTTATATAATATTAACATTTGCAGAAGATGCTGTCAGTTTGACTATGGCACATAACGTTCTGGCTTTTTGATCCACTAAAGGTTTAAGTGCCTTAATTCCTTTCTATCTAAAGAATCTTTAGAATCTTTGACTCAATAAATGGTTAAATACATTAATAGGTTTGAATGGTTTAAAATGTATTGTAAAAATAAATTTTTCATAATTTTATAATTGTTTTATCTTATTCTTTATGAAATACTCTCAACTTCAGATATGGAATAAGGCTCTGAGTTCAACTGAGTTTGTCACTTAAAATGTAAAGTACATCTTGTCCACCATTATATGCTAAAATGATAGATTAATAACAAAAATAAAACTGTATCTACTTTATGCAAATGCTATACCCCATTAAAGATAATATACCCATGTTATTTAGTGAAAACCTTTAAAATTGAATTTTCTGACATTACTTACAAAATATTTGTCCTATGTTTTGATCATAAATAATATAAAACATGTCCTGTTTTATGCATCATAATATTCACTGATACAACAAATAATAAATTTTTAAAATTATTTCTCTTAATAAATATATTTGGTTTATACAATAACTAGAATTCTTTTGTGAAGCTAAGAACTGTTTCTCTATTCAATAAACACTAAAAATGATGCACTCTGGTGGGTTCTGAATCATAAATTATTAGAATAATCATCAAATAAAACAATTAACTCCCCCTTGTGTTGCTATGATGACATGCACTGAACCTTATGGTTTAGTTCCCAGGATGCTAAACAGATTCTCAAGCTTTTAGGAGAAAAGAATGTGGCATGAGAGGAACAAAGAGCATGCTGTTAAATTGCCTCTGCACTGACAAAATATAGAGATTAGGGATGTTTTGGCTATCAAAGGCATATGTACAAAATACATATATTTCAACTGAGAAATACCTCAACACCTTGCAAATAACTAGTGTTCATGACTTAGCTGCTCATTTGTCTAGAAGATACTTTAAAATTTATTGAAATAGTGTACATATGCAACTACTATGAGAATTGTTTATTATATTAAAAGCTGCTTAAAAACCACTTTTTGTAGTATAAAATAGTTAATGCAGTAACTCATACTAACTGTTCTTTAACATAATCAGATACTTTGCCCCCACCTACATAGATCACACTAAATTCATTGATGGTGGTAATAAAGCGCAAATTTCAAACATATATTACTGGTCTGTTAGCTCATGCACATGTGAACAGTCATAAAATTTTATTAGTTTGTGTTCACTTTAAATTCATTAGATTTTTATCTTAGTACCCAAACCACAGAGTTTTAAAAGAGTGTTTTAGTCAAATATTTTAAAATTTCAAGTTAAAGATTATATATATATATATATATATAATCTTTAAGTTGAAATTATATTTATATATATATATGTATATGTATATGTATATCACAAAACTCTAGTAAACCCATACTTGTCTCAACTTGTATCTAACTCCAGCTTGTCAGAAACTCTTTTTATGGTGGTTTGAACAAGAATAATCCCAGAGGATCATATATTTGAATTCTTGGTCCCCACTAGGGCAAAGGTTTGGGAAAGATTAGGAGGTATGACTTTGATGGAGTAAGTATGTCACTGAAATCCAGGTTTGAGGTTCAAATCTCACACCATTCCCATTTAGCTCTCTCTGCCCCTTACTTGTGGATTAGATAGAAAAGCTCAGCTACTGCTCCAGCACTAAGCCTGCCTGCTACCCGTGCTCTCTACCATGACAGTCATGGATTTGCCCTCTGAAGCTAAAGCCTTGATACATACATCTTTAATAACTTGCCTTGTTCATTGTCTCTCATCACAACAGTAGAAAGGTCACTAAGATACCTTATAGGCCCTTGATTCTTAGTACTTTAACATTACAGCTAAATACTCATTTACTTTCCCATAAAAGTCAATCTAAGAACATGACTACTACATAATTATTATTTGGGATAAAAGTATGTAGAGTGAAATGTTCAGATCAAAAGTGTGCAAATTAATATATTGATAAAATGAATAAATTAATGCAAATTCTGACATGCTGCTGAGATACTGAACAAGAGCCATGACTTCTTTCAATCAAACCTGTCATTACAACCTCCTTGTCCGACACATAGCCTAAGTTTCATCCACAGATTTGGTTGGCTCATTTTCAAAATTGATGTGAAAATAACCAGAAAAATTTCCTTTCTTTCTACTGTCAACATTAGGAACCTATTTCAGGACCCTGTTTCTTTACTACTGCATTGTATTCAATCAGATAAACACTTCACAGTCTGTTAATCTACTCTGTTGTTCATTGAGTCATTTCAAGATTTGCAATATTAGGAGAAAGATTGCTACAAAACTGTCTGCAAATATGTACCTATACATAACTGAGGCTGTCAGTTTTTCTATAACCTTTTGGCAGTTTGAGGCTGTTTCTCACAGAGGCTAGTTTTCTCAAGTTGGTTGCCAGGAATATAATTTGTAATGTTTATAGAACGTCTTATATATGATGATCTGATTGTGTATGGGTTTTACCCACTTTTCTGATAATGCGATGAGTGTTATTCATCTTCAATTTTCAGCCAAATATGAGATCCTAAAGTGTTTCTTCCTTACTATTAATCTGTCCTTTTAAAACAAACATGTTTGTCCTTTACTTGAAACAATTTACTTTGTTTTTGATGCCCATGAGTGATATTAATTGTTCTCTTCCCCCATCTGTGGATTAATGACTACAGGGCTGCGACTGTTTCAGTAAACAAAAGTGTCCTTTTCGTATTTTCTGAAAATGTTCCCATGAATTTTGTATTAATTCATTCAAATCTCCAAACTGCCATAATCCATTGATATAACCTGTGCCTGGAAGGTTAATGTAAAACTATTTATATAATCAATTAAAACTATTCAATTATAGATACTCAGTTTTATGAATTCTTTAGTAATTTTGGTATTTATATCCATGAATTTTTAGTTAAGTGTTGATTTGGGTAGAGGTGGGAGGGTAGGAAAGAAGAAGGAATATAAGGATTGATAAATAATACTTAGGACTTTTAGAAAAATCATATGGAAATGTATTACTGTAGAATTTTCCTAACACACACATATACACATAGAAATGGTTTTAATGGGGTAACCGTAAAATGCAAGAATAATGCACCAACTAGATACTACATTGTAACAAATAAAAACCCCAGAATGGTGGGTGGAGACCTCTGCCTGGGTCACCAGGGGTCCATAGCCAAGCAGCGAGCGCCAGAAGAAAGCTACCCTCCCAGGAGCATGGAAAAGCCTTAAAGGGGGTTAACTCGAGCACCACTGCTTATAGGGACCTTCCTGGAATGGGCAGAATACAGGGTCTGAGGAAAACCCGGGGACAGAAAACCTCTGAACCTTCCTGTTTCGATCTGTGGGTGTAGACCTCTGCCTGGGCCACCAGGGGTCCATATCCAAGGAGTGCCAGGAGAAGGCTACCCTTCCAGGAGCGGGGAAAACCCATGAGTGGAGTTTGAGCGTGCACCACTGCTCACCAGGACCCGCCTGGAACCAAGGGTCACAGGGACTGAGGTAAAGTTGGGGACAGAAACTTTCCGGTTTCCATCCGTGCCTGGGGAACTCAGCCTAGGCCGCAAGGCTCCAGGGGAGAGCTGGTATCCCAGGAGTGCTGACACACCTTTGAGCACAGGCAGGGCCACCACTTCTGTTCAAGCTCACTGGATCAAGAGGGACCCTTGCAGAGCCATCAGGACATAGGAGCCAAGGGACATCTGGGGACAGGATCCTTCTGGTTTCTGTCTGCACCCCAGAGCTGACCCTGTGCCACAGCTCTCCAGGCCCAAGTACCTCTCATAGAGAGCTGGTCTTCAAGGAGTATTGACACAGAGGCCTGCAGGAGGGGCAAGACACAGCCAGACAGAATAAAACCAGCTAACATCAGAGATAACAAGATAGCAAAAGGCAAGGGTAAGAACATAAGGAACAGAAACCAAGGGTACTTGGCATC
>CM052720.1:13939686-13950493 GCA_028551405.1 Uromys caudimaculatus
TGCAGAAGAATGCAAATTGATCCATTCCTATCTTCCTGTACAAAGCTCAAGTCCAAGTGCATCAAGGACCTCCACATAAAACCAGATGCACTGAATCTAATCGAAGAGAAAGTGGGGAAAAGCCTCGAACACATGAGTACAGGGGAAAAGTTCCTGAACAGAACACCAGGGGCTTATGCTCTAAGATCAAGAATAGACAAATGCGACCTCATGAAATTGCAAAGCTTCTGTAAGGCAAAGGACACTGTCAATAGGACAAAACGGCAACCAACAGATTGAGAAAAGATCTTTACCAATACTACGTCCGATAGAGGTCTAATATCCAACATACACAAAGAACTCAAGAAGTTAGACTCCAGAAAACCAAATAATATCATCAAAAAATGGGGAACAGAGCTAAACAGAGTATTCTCAACTGAGGAAATTTGCAGGGCTGAGAAGCACCTAAAGAAATGCTCAATATCCTTAGTCATCAGGAAATGCAAATCAAAACAAGTCTGAGATTCCACCTCCCACCAGTCAGAATGGTTAACATCAAAAACTCAGGTGACAGCAAATGCTGACAAGGATGTGGAGAAAGAGGAACACTCCTCCATTGTTGGTGGGATTGCAAGCTGGTACAAACAGTCTGGAAATCAGTTTGGCGTACCCTCAGAAAAATGGACATAATACTAACTGATGACCCAGCTGTACCAATCCTGGGCATATACCAGAAGATGCTCCAACATCTAATAAAGATACATGCTCCACTATGTTCATAGCAGCCATATTTATAATAGCCAGAAGCTGGAAAGAACCCAGATGTCCCTCATCAGAGGAATGGATACAGAAAATGTGGTACATTTACACAATGGAGTACTACTCAGCTATTAAAAACAATGATTTAATGACATTTGCAGGCAAATGGATGGAACTTGAAAATATCATCCTGAGCGAGGTAACTCAGTCACAAAAGAATGAACATGGTATATACTCACTGATAAGTGGCTATTAGCCGAAACATTTGGAATACCCAAGTTTCACTTTACAGTAACAGCTGGACTGAGAGTGAAATCCCAGATCGAAGAGTTGGAGAAGGGACTGAATGAGCTGAGGGAGTCTGCAGTCCCATAGAGGGAGCAACAGTGTCAACTGGCCTGACCCCCCCCAGTACTCCTGGAGGCTGGACCACCAACCAAAGAATATACATGGAGGGACCCATGGTTCAGACCACATATGTGGCAGAGGAGGGCCTTGTTGGCCATCAGGGGGAGAGGCCCCAGTAAAGGGGAATGTCAAGGTGGGAATATGGGAGTGGGTGGGCGGGTGGGTGGGAGGTGGAATTCCCTCATAGAGATCGGGGAGGGGGACGGGATAAGTGGTCTCCAAAGAGGAGACCTAGAAAGGGGGACACATTGGAAATGTAAATAAAGTATCAAAAAATAAAAAATAAAAATAAATAAAAATTTAAAAAAAGAAGAAAAACATTCCTGACACTGTTAACATGCACAAGAATCTGACTAGTTTGTCAGATGGGAAAACACACTACTATTATTCTACTTAATGGACACAGTATAAATGATTCATAATGACTTGTTACTATCCATGTAGACTATACTGCATCTCTCCAACCCTCACCAGAGAAGCTTTTTTATGCAGATGGTAATTGTCAGATAGACCCTCAATTGCTTAACAGGTAGGATGCAAAATGTCTGTGGCATGCTCAGACTTGAATGGAAAGAACATATAATGCCCTGGTCCTCAAGGCTCACGAAACCTCACTGAAGAATTAATGGGATGATTTTAAGAGCCAAAGTGGAGGGAAAAATTATGGAACCAGTATTTTCCAGACAAAATAGGGTACTTGCACAGATGAATTCACAGCAATTGTTAAAAAGCACGCACAAGACCTGTACAAGCTCATGCTAAACATATCACAGCAGGGAGAGGAGGAGATGGGTGTAAAATAACACCAGCATTTTTTATGACTTAGCCCATACAACATGGCCAATTAGCTGTTAGACAACAGAGCTGGACTCAATGGAGTAGGGCGTGGGGTGTAAGAAGAAAACTGAATTAATCTCTAATAGTAGTAAAATGATAGCAGTTATTTGTTCATTAAATCTTTTTGCCTTCTTTTTTTAGTAGATAAAATATCAGTTTCAGTTCTCATTAATTTGTAGGATGTAAGCTATAAATCTTTGGACACTTATATCTGAGGGGATATAAGGACAGTCACAATAAACATCTATACTGTTAGAATATGCCTAAGACAAGCACGTAAAGTAAAACATTAAGAAGGATTTAATGTCCCCATTTCATAGCATTTTCAATTTATTGAAATTATTAGTTATATATATTACATATTACATTTACATGATACATGTTGCATGTTACTCATTGCATGTTATGTTACACATTGCATATTGCATGTTTCATGTTGCACATTGAACGTTACATGTTATGTTACACATTGCATGTTGCATGTTACACATTACATGTTATATATTACATATTATCTATTACATATTATGTATTAATATATTATATAATAGAGATAGCTTAAATCACAATACAATGTTGATTTGTTGTTTTAGACAGTCATTTTTTAATACTAAGAAAAGAAAAATGATTAATGTTAAATCAATGTTTAGCATTTGTACTGTTCTAAGTCTAATATGTAGTGCTTCTCATGCATCTGATGCACCTCCATGTATTTTCTGTATCTTCTATGTATCTGATGGGCACTGGCTCTTGAACTCTCTGAGTTCCTTTTCTCATCTCTTGTTTTCACTGGACAATCTTGCCAGTTTTACAAGCATATCTACTCAGGTTCTACCTGCTTGCCTTGATCACCTCTGTCATTGTCTTCACAGGACACAGAGTGTTTCTGTATGCCCTTTGCTTCTATAAGGACAACCATTAGGTTTAGAGTCCAGCTCTAGGCTCATTAAACAACAATTCTCTTACTCAAGCCAAACATTGCTTTCAGTTACTGTGTCTTTTCAATGAGGAATCATTTTTCAGTTCCTAATCATTGAGACAAAATACCTATGTAAGAATCATGGAGCGTGTCTCCCTTCACATGAAGTGTATAACTGTTGGGTAAGTCAGAACATTATGTGTTCTCCAGCTGGAAGCTGTACTGTTTCCCAAGTCTTACTTTACAGCATCGTCATGGGGACTCTGACTTGGTTCCCTCTTCTGACCACTGAACTTCCTCTCCTCTGTAAGCTCTTAAGGGTTGCATCCTACAGGATTTCAATGGTTTTGTCAACTGAACATCAGTTGATTCCATTCACTAATAATTGGTTTACTCCCTGGGATTCTTTTAGTTTTTATTTCTTGGAACCCAGCTGTTACTTTTCCAGCTAAAGTCCCCCAAGTACAAACTCTGCCCAGAGTCAGGAGTGAGATCCTTTCAGTTTAGCCCCTAAGGACATCTTGTTCCTTTGTTTCTTACACATTGGGTTCATTTTTCTGACTTACATTTCTTGTTTCCACTATATTTTATATAAACTCATTAGAGTGCATGAAATTAGGGAATTTTTCACTCATAGTAGAATATTAAGTTTTCAACAAAATTGTGTAGAACATAATTGAAAATTTCCTTCATTATAATTTGGTGCCTTAGTACATGGATTCAATCTATATGCCTTCAGATAAACTTTGGGTTTTATTTTTCACAGTATATTATCTTGATATATTTTTATATTAAAGAGAAAACACAAAATATTTGTTCTCCTAGCACCTGTTTATATTTTTGGAAACCTATTTTCTGTTTCTATTATATTTCATGTGAATATTAACCTACATGTAAATCTGTTCTTCTATTTGTCTACACTATAATTTTGTTTTCATAAAATTACATTGAACATAACTGACTTTCATTGGTCGCATTTTGATGTCTATTATTGAATTCAACATATATATTTCTAATTATTGTTTGGTTATTTGGGCTAGAAAAATTTCTTGATTTATTTTCCATTCCAAGTAAAACAGAAAGAAAATTTAGTTCAGGCAAAGTAACTATTCTTATAGACTTTAATAAATTAGGAAGCCTAGGATAAAGGCCTCTAGGATATAAATTCTTCATAATTTTCAATGAAAAGGGGAAAGTAGGCAGGTCATGTAGACTGTTCAGGTGAAGAAGATCTATACAGTTGTGGACTAAAATATAAATATAGCAATGTAGCCCAAGGGCCGTACTGCTGTTTCAAGGGACAGAGAAGAACCAGCATCCACATCTGCCTCTTATTTCTCTACTACAGGTGATCTTATGAACAAAGTGAGATAATTTAAGAATACATATTATCTTTTCACAAAATGTAACTAAACTGTGTGGTGACATTATCTAAACTAAGGACCTCCACAGTACAGATGGTCTACTCTTTTGCTTTCATCCATGAGAATATAAAACAACTAGTCCTTTTTCTAGTGTCCTGGTCAATTTTTTTGTTTTGTTTTGTTTTGTTTTGTTTGTTTGTTTGTTTGTTTGTTTGGTGTTAGGATGATGCTGGCACCTTGGGATGACTTAAGAAATTGCAACTCCCTGAATTTCTAAGTAATTTTCCATAAAATAGTGAAATATTTCTTGTGAATAAATGATAGAACATACTAGTTCAGTCATATTGTACTGATGATTTCTTTTTGAAGGTGATTAAAGATTAATAAGACTTCTTTAGTAGGTGTAGGGCTATTCTGCTCATTTGTCCTTACATTTGAGATTGAATAGACTCTGTTTTACTATAAATTAGTCTATTTATTGTTTTGATTACACACATATATACATTTGATTACACATATGTATGTAGATAGATACGTAGATATATAGATAGATAATTTGCGGAGTTTTATATTGTCTAATATTATGCATGCAAATAATTCTCCATTGTATTTAATACTACTCAAACTAAGCTAATATAAAACTATTGTGTGTTTTGTGTCTATGATTTACATTTTTATTTATATTATGAAAAGTTGTCTCTCTTATCACTAATATGTCCCTAAACTTCAAAGCTAGCTAACCTTCTATCAACATTAATTCCATGACGAGTTCCTCATAAATTCCTGTTCAAGATTTATTCAGTCTCTCACTTCTGTTCTGGGGGATCTTCATTAACAGACACCATCAGTGGTTCTATATTTTGGCTACTGTGAATAATTCTGTAATGCAAACAGGAGATCAGGAGTCTCTTTGATATTTCAATGATACAATCTCTTTGGACAGATGTGCTGAAGAGTTATAGTTGGAACCTATAGTAAACCTAGCTTTGGATTCTTTTGAAGGGTGTCTAGACAGTTTTATCCATAATTGCTGTATTAATGTTCCTACCCCTGAACAGTATGTGTTTGTCTTCACAATCTTGTTAGGAATGTGTGTGTGTGTGTGTGTGTGTGTGTGTGTGTGTGTGTGTGTGTGTGTGTGTGTGTGTGTGTGTCTATGTGTGTGTGCGTGCGTGTGTGTGTGTGTGTGTGTGTGTGTGTAGGATTAGCTCTATGTACTTTTATTTAACATTTCTCTAATGGCCATATGACCATTAGATATAATAATTATTTCATGTATTTGTTAGAAATTTGTTTTCAGTTGTTTGTTATATTAATATTTAAACATTATCTTGAAGCACAAATATTATACTTATTAGTGGTTTACAGTACTTAATATATACACACTGCTTAATGTTTAAATCAGGTTAAATGTATCTAAAATGTCAAATGTTCATTGTATATTTACGCAAAACATTTTTTAACTCTTTTTTTGTTTGTTTGGTTTTGGTTTTGGTTTTTCGAGACAGGGTTTCCCTGTGTAGCCCTGGAACTCACTCTGTAGACCAGGCTGGCCTCGAACTCAGAAATCCACCTGCCTTTGCCTCCCAAGTGCTGGGATTAAAGGCATGCACCACCACTGCCCAGCTTACATAAAACATTTTAAAATCATTATTTAGCTTGTTGGAGCAATCTAGCTTGTCGAAACAATGGATCATATATTTTTGTTATCTGGGTCAGCACAGTGTTAATGGTACCCACAAACTTCTTGCTTTTATCTACCTGATGCTTACGATCATTAAGCCCCTTTTTCTTTTTTCAAGGTATCTACTAAGCCTCAAGAAACCACCATTGTTCTCTCAACTTCGGCTGTATTAAAAATCCCAGATAGGTGTGAATCATGTGGTGCTTGCCATTCTATGTCTGGCCTGTTTCAGTTAAAACCGTGACCTTTCAGTTTATGTTTGTTGTTAAAATATCAGCGTCTTCTTCCTTAAGGATAAAGATATTCTATTGTGCAAAACCACTGTGGTTTGTTCATCTCACCATTTATACACATGCATTGTTCCTAAGCGAGACTGCTATGAGTGATGAACCCGTGGATGTGGGGATACAGATTCCTCTCTTGCGTACTGATTTTGTATCCTTTGCTTATGTGCCAAAAGTGAAACTATGGGATCTGAAGGGAATTTTATTTTTAATTTTTGGAGGAGGCAGCACACTGTTTTCTATAATGACATTATTAATTTCCCTTCCCACCAACAGTGTGCTAGGGTTTTCTTTTCTCTGTAACCTTGCCAGCACTTGTTATCTATTGTCTTTTTAATAATAGACGTGCTAACAGCTGTCAGGACATATCCTACTGTGTTTCTGATTTCCTTTTCTTGATGTTGAGAAACTTTTCAAATACCTGCTGCCCATTTGAATGTTTTCATTGGGAAAAGCTATCTATGTTGTTACATGAGATATTCATAAAATGAATTCATATTGACCTTTTGATTAAATGTGTTTCTAAACTGAAATCATGAGCTCAATGCCAAGAAAACTGCCATATCCTTTCTGATCGCACATTAATCTGTACAATGTAATATAAATATCATTGGAAACTGCATGTGTTTTAAGAATTAAAATACGATTTTTGTATAATTAAAGAAAATAGAACTTTAAAATTGGATGTCAACCTATATGCAAATCTGTTCTCTCATTCATCTATAATAAAATATTGCTTTTATAAAATTACATTAAACAAAACTGACTTTCATTTGGCAATATTTTGATGTCTATTATTGAATTCAACATATGTATTTCTAGTTACATTGTATGGCGATTTTAGCTAGAAATTTTCTTGATTTATTTCCCACTCTAAGTGAAAAGGAAAGAAAATTTAGTTTTCCAGGTTGGTTGGAGTCGTCTAATAACCGTTGTCTCACACCAAGGAGGCTGAGAATCTAACAGTTGCTCGAAAGGTACTTACCTTGATCTTCTTAATCTGATGGCAATAGCCTAGAGGTCTCCTAGAGAGCTGCTGATCTTCAGTGTACGTTGGAAAACAGAAGAACCTGAGTTAATGCCAGTCAGTGAAGGAGCCAGTGTGGGCAGCATATGGGGTCTAGGGAGGTCCTAGAACTCTCGAGTGACAGCAAAGGTCAAGTGACAACCCAACATGAACTTCTTCCATGGCTTTTTATCTGGGCAAATTCTGTAAAGTGCCGTCCACATTTAGGGCAGAACCTCCTACATTCATTACAGTCCAGGCAATTCCCAACAGGTGAGTCTATAAGCCAGTCTGATATAGATACTTTCTTGAGTTGCCTATCAGGTGATTCGAGATTGTATCAAGTTGATATTTAAAACTAAGAGTCGAGCTTCCTTTGTGATCCTGTGATCCTCTGATCCTGGGCGTTTCACAGCACCTAGGAGTCCGGCTCCCTTTGGGTGTTTTAAGAGTGGATGCACAGTCAGCACCCCCTATCTGCTCCAAGTTCAGGTTCAGACAGGAAGAACCTCATGCCACTGACTGGGCAGAGGTTCCTGCGTCCCTGGAACCTGGGGGACCCAGTACTCCAGATGTTGGGGCAGTTGTTGTGCCCTCTCCTTTGATCCTGGGCATTTTAGAGCACCTGGGAGCCAGGCTCCCTCTGGATATTGTACAAGTGGGTGCAGAGCCAGTGCATGAGGTCTGCTTCCGGGCCACGTTCAAACTGGAAGGACCCCGAGCCGCTGGCTGGATGGGGATTCTTGTGTCCCTGGATCCCGGTGCTCTAACAATACAGTGTCCATTGACAAATGCATAAATAGTGAAGATAATAAACATGTATCATACAATAGAATGCTGCTTAGCCACAAAAAAATGATGAATCTTATTTTTGAAAGCAAGTCAATGGATTTTAAGGAAAATAACACAGACATAGAGAGGGAGATACCATGCACTTCCTTAAATCCATGGAAACAACAGAATGTTGACGGGAGTATGCAGTAGTGACTGCTAAATTTTGAGAAGGATGTGAGCTCGTGGATGGATAAAAGATTGAATTTTTTTTAATTAGTTCTGTAGTCATGTGTTAAGATAGCATACTGAATACAATATGCATAGTTAATATATTTAACAAAAAAATTCCTAATGTAAAAATGGCTGAAGGCATAAGGCTGGAGTGATTGCTCAGTGGTTAGATCAGCTTCTATCTCAGAAAAATTGAGTCGAGTCCCTAACACTCCACTTTCAAAAAGTCAATACCCTCTTCTGGACCCCAAAGTCACCTGTACACAACACACAAGTACACAAAAACAAACACACACATAAATAAATAAATAAATAAATAAATAAATAAATAAATAAATAAATAAATAAATAAAAATAAAGTAAATCTTTTAAAAATTACCAATAGCCATACGAATGCCTAAATGTCACTGTAAGCCTATGTATGCATCATTTACACGGGACTTAGCTGCGCTCAGCAGCTTAGCCTATACAACCTAAGAACAGAAGTGCTCTCTCAACAGGAACAGTTTATGAATTAATACAGATCCTTCTGAAAAAATAAAGTTACCACACCACACCTGTACTTCCTTCCTAACACAATCCAATATCCCCAAACAACTTCTGAGGGAAGATGTTCATAAGTCAGAAGTGTTTTCTCTTACGACTGAGGTGGGAATTAGGAACTAAATTCCCTCATTACTCATTGGAGTAAACAAACGGTAGGACAGAAATGAGCAGGATTATCTTCCTTCTAACTGATTTAGAGAAATAGTTGTAATCCTGTTATTGAAATCAGCACAGGACACATCTTTCTTCAGAAGATGTAACTCACCTCAGATGCTTGCACCAGCCTGAATAATCACATCACAGGGATAAATGAACAAGGGCTGCAGGAGGGCAAAAGGCTAAAACACATACAGAAAATGGGCTATAATTGATATGAGCCAGCATGTTTGTATCATTTGCTGTTCCATTATAAATAATATATAAAACAACTCACATGAAACTTTTCAGTGGAAGAAAATTGAAAGGAGAAATTAGGAATGGTTATTTTTTATTTCTTCTATGGATTAAATTTTAAGAACATTCTCTTTACATCTTTATTTGTAGACTTTATCTATATAGCAATTTAATCATGTTAGTTATATGAATTTCAAACATCGTACATTTGCCTGTTGTTGCACAGACTCCACATCTAAGGCATCAAACTGTAGTACTTTTGTTTGACATTGCAAAGACATGAACCACTTCTGCTCTGACATTGAAGCCTTGCATATACACTTGACCTACTGAATATATCCTGACCACTGAATGATAACCACCAACAAGATGATGATCAAACCATACTTCCTATTTGTGTAAGTACTACTTGAAGTAAAATTTAATAAAAGGTTACATCCATGATTTTTAATATAATAATGTTTCTTGTTCAATGCTAAATATTTATTTTAACTTTGATTTTGTGTGTTTATTTGTTTGTTGACCATATGTGCTAGTACCTGTGGAGGCCAGAAGTTGGTATCAGAACCTCTGCCCAGAGTTATAAACAGTGGAGTGGCATTGTCCTTGGGTACTAGGAACAGACCTGAGTCCAGGGGAAAGGGTCCATTGACAGTACACACTGCACCTAATTTGTCCCCTAGCTCCTGAAATATGTCCCCATTCCAAGACTCAGAATTAGTAGCCAAACAAGACTCAAGCTATGGACAATACTTCAAGCGTGGTATCGTTGTACTTTTTCACTATCTCACTGTAAATGCACCAAAAACCTATAAAAGCCCTCTCATCCATTCAACCCTCTACTGTCTATCTTCCCCTTCAGAGACATCTGCCCTTCTGTTCTCGATAATCTCCTGTGTGAGATTTGTTGTGTGGTGTGACTTTGTAGTACTACTTGACTCCCAAGTACCAAGATGCCCTTGTACCAGAAAACCCTTACACTGATTTCCTGTATTTTTGACCAGATGTTGATTAAATAGGAAGGGATTTTTCAAAAAGTCTCTGACCCTTGAAACCTATTGTGTTGAAATACCTGCCAAGTCAATATAATGTCGTTTGAGAAGTGTAAGATACATAGCAAAGTATAGATGAGAAAGAGACACCCTGTGTGGGTGGGGAGGGGAGGACCCTCTTAGAGGCAAAGGGGAGGGGCATGGCATGGGGGTTTGTGGAGGGGAGAACAGAGAAAATATCTGAAATGTAAATAAATAAATAATCAATAAAATAAATAAAAGTCGGTTAGGGATCAATAGAAAGGAAGGAAGGAAGGAAGGAAGGAAGGAAGGAAGGAAGGAAGGAAGGAAGGAAGGAAGGAAGGAAGGAAGGAGCCACAAAGTTATCTCCAAGTTAACCCTAACAGATACTAAACATGTTTTAAAAGTTCATTTGATAGAAACAATTCTTTGTTTCAAATGATCCTCTCAAGAGTGTAATTTAGTATCCTTATAGTTCTACAATTGTTTCTTTCATATCCTTATAGTTCTACAATTGTTTCTTTCATATCCTTATAGTTCTACAATTGTTTCTTTCATATCCTTATAGTTCTACAATTGTTTCTTTCATATCCTTATAGTTCTACAATTG
>CM052720.1:13950593-13983522 GCA_028551405.1 Uromys caudimaculatus
ATCGTTCTACAATTGTTTCTTTCATATCCTTATAGTTCTACAATTGTTTCTTTCAGTCATTTTTTTACTCACAGCTGTTGCCCTTCTTCATTGTTCAACCATTCTTCAAAGACTGGTTTCCTATAAATGGCCCTTTACATCCTCAGATCGGAGTTTCTTTATTTGTATTTTTCATACTGAGTCATTTATTTAAACTGATATATCAAGTAACCTGTTACTACCACCTGCATTTTATATACTTTATACTATTTACCAAATCAAGAAAGAACAAAGCCTAACAAATCTTTTAATACTATGTAAAATAATGTATAAAGTTTAAAATATTCTATATGACTCTTTTTGCATAAATTCCGTTCCATCACTACTTAAGTCTGTGATATGCTATTTCCCCAACACAGTAGAGTGAGGCTGGAGATATAAACAAACAGGAACATTACCTTTCATAAAGTTTTCACCTCATTTCCTAGTGCTGGTACCTAAACTCAGAGTAATTTCCTTTATGTGTAAATTATGCTTGATATCACTCAATAAAAGATGAAATGTCCAGTTCAAATATTCCAGTAGACCATCTAAGCAAGCTCCTTTGTTTCTCAGAGGCACAGCCAGGGCTGGAGCATGCTGCCGGTCTTGTCCACTAGCAGGGGTTTTTCTAGAACCCAGTCCTACTAGTTCTCCCTTTGGTGCTCTTTCCTGAATCCACCTGCCATTCGACTGAAGAATGAGAAGGCAACTTGAGACTGAGAGTGATAAATCTAACACATCCCATCACATTCAAAGGTCAAGTTGTAAATTATTGTCAATGTTTAAGCTAGAATTTTTTCAGTGTAATGCATAATTATGTGGATACTCTGTTCTGAGATACATGAACAATAAGATTCATTTAAAATTTGGAAGCAAATTTGAAGCTATGTTAAATAATGATAACATTAGATCAATTCTTACTGTTGAATTCTTTCTGGCATGGAATGCCTTTCCACTAGCACCTTTCAATGTACTGAAGAATTATTTTGTAATAAAGTATATACAAATAATAGCATTTTAAAAATTTATCCATATTATTGGCCTAATACCACAGAACACTTATGAGTTTTACATGGCATTACCAAAGTCTCTTTTATTATGTTTACATTTTTATCATAACAAAATGAGCTATTACTGTCTGATTTAGGAATTCACAATTCTCTTACTTATATGAACCTAGTTTCCAGATGTAATGAAATAAGAAAATCACTACAAACACCATGCTACCATATTGATCATAAGCTTTGAGTGTAACAACCAAAGCTCTGAGATAGATAACATTACTTAGACTTCTCCCCATGACAGTTAGGCAAGGTTCAGTCCAGAATTTTCATCAGTAAAAAATGCTGACCTGGGAAGTATATGGAGGGGACAAGAAACATTTAAAATATCAAGGGTCCACTTACTCTTTATGCTAGCAGTGGCTGAACTAATAAAAGTCAAGGGTTATTGAAAATATATCTTTCTATCTGTGGTATTTTTCTGTAGCAGTTATCACCACTGGACCTAAGGGCTTTGACAAAGGAGCTTTTTAACATGAAAGCTGCAAGAAGCAAACCCCACAGCTGAACAGTCAGAGACCCAAGTGGTTCTTTGTAAAAATAAACTGGGATGTTGTTAGGCACTTGCGTGCAAGAACTTCTTCCCCTAGGGGTCACAGATGCGACCTACAGACTTGTTTTCTCTTTTCCAAGCATGGTGAGAAATGTGGTCAAATGTGGTAGTTCTATGAATAGCCATTCTGAACCCTTCAGAACTCCTAGCCACGGTAATGACGACTCTCCAAGGAAATAAAGTAGGAGAAGTAAATAGACTCTGAAGTAGAAATGAAAAAATAAAATAAGAAAAAGTTTCAGTTAAAATTTAGTGGTGATTACATTTCTAATTTAAAACCTCATGATTTTCAACATGTATCTCAAAATAATATTTACAACCACGGAATAAGAGCAACCATATTATCAGTACTTCAGATGTATTCTTAATTTCTTGTATGTGCATTATGTATCCATGTGTACAAATGTGTGGAGATTGTTTATTGTGTGGATGATTGTATGTGGCGGGTGTATGTGTGTCTGTGTATAAGGAGACCACAGATGCATGTCAGTTCTTGTCTTATGTTGCTCTCCTTACTTTTTAAAAACAGGATCTCACATTAAAAAGGGAGCTCATCAATTTAGCAAGACAGCCTAGCCAGCAATCTCCAGGAATCAGCCTAATCTCTACTATTATAACAGAAGTGTGTCACCATGGTTAGCTATTTACAAGAATATGCAAAAAGCTTAGCAAGTGCTTTATACACTAAGGCAGCTCACATTTCTCCTTTTTATTTCTTCATGGATTTTAAAGTGACAGAGTGGCAATAAAGGGTTTTTGTATGATCAGGCTATAAGGTCAAAGCAAGCAGCAGGACTGACATGAACAGTAATTAGAAGGGTCAGAGGAAAATACGTTCATCTACGTGCTGTGTGGCCTCTTCAAACGGTAATGACTCATGGATTTTCTTTCTTACTTTATTGAGAATTTCATATGTAAGTACTACACCTACAACATTTCCAATTCTCCCTGTTCCCCCTCCAAATATCCCTGACTACCCCCATTCACTCTCAAATTCATATTTCTTTGATTTACATTCTTTCCCACTCGTGCGTGTACACACGCGCACACACACATACACACACACACACACACACACACACAATCTACCTAGTGGTCTCATATGAGTTTAGAGCTGAACACGTGTGATTAGAAAACTCACCAGGGAGTTCTTGCAATAAAAAACTGGTTCTTTCTCCCTCAGCAGCCATTAATTGCCTGTAGCTCTTCATCTAAGCATAGAGCTTTTAAAGATTTCCCCCACCCAGATTGGCATAGCACTCTTTTTTTTAGCAGCCATATTTTGTGATTTTATGGGTGCAGCTTCACTCTTTTACACAGAAGGCACCATCTCATAACAGACATTCTAGTCCTTCAGCTCTTAAAATCTTTCCATCCATGTCTCTGTTATGTTCCCCAAGCCTCAGATGTAGGGGTTAGGTTATAGATATACCAGTTGGGTTTTGGACACCCAAAGTCAGTTTTTCTTTATATTTTAACAAATTGTGGGTTTCTGTAATGGTATCCATCTGCTACAAAAAGAAGCTTTTTTGATGAGAATTTGGCACTATACTTATCTGATGGTGTAAGGGTATTAGTATAATAATAAATATTAGGGAGTTGGGGACTCTGCTGTTCTAGGAAAGTGACAATTATAGGTTCTTCTTTAGGGTCTATAACCTTATTAACTTCGTGTAGTTGTCATATTTACACTACAAAGTATAAATTTTCTCCAGTTGAGCAGACTTTGTGTCCAATTAGGCAGCTGCTGTTTGCTCCAAAGACATGAGTACCACTATTTGTACTGTTGGTAGTGCTTTCTGTGCTGTTCATCATGTGGTTCATAGTTCAAAGTGCCCTACTACTCTCTTGTCTTTAGTTCTCGCTCTCTCTTGTACATAATTTTCAATTAATAGATTGGAATTGCTTGGTGATGACCTCCGAGCAGTTTACTAGTTTATTGAACTCCATCATGTTTATTCCCCCCCCCCCCCATTTCCACACAGCAAGTATGAAATGCAATTGTGTCTGTGCTCCCACATCTGCAATGGAAGAGATTTCAGGAAAGGACCAATAGTTGCATATACCTCAGAAGGGTGGATTTATTTATCACCCAAGGCATTTGCATCTAAGTAGGATCAACTTTAGTTTTTCAAGTGATTACCTTTTCTAAAAACAAATAGTGCCTCTTCCATAATCTGTGTAAACACTGCACACATTAATTAGTATTGGCAGTCAGCAGGCTGAATTAAAACATCTCAACAGGAGGGACTTAACAGAATTCCTCATCTGAGAGGACTCTGGATCCTTATTAAACAGGAATTCCTTTTATTGCTGCCACATGCAGGCTAGCCCCATCAACCTCCCACTGTTATCTATGCAACCCTTAGAATCAGAAAAAACGATGTTCCCTATCTCAGAAACAAACGCTTCATTGTTTAATAATACCAGAGGCTACTATGAGGCAGTTTAATCAAATAGATAACGCCATTAAAAATAAAGAATAATAGACATCAAACTAGAATAAAGATAATTTTAGTCCCATTTCTGTGGAATATGGAGGAGTTATGAACAAGTATTTCTACTTATAAAGAGAATCTTTATCTATCATATCCTGTCATGATTTTGTTTCTTGTTTTATTGAGAATTTTATACATAAGTACTGAAGTAATGTACCTACAACATTTCTATTTCTCCTGTTCCATGTTCAAATATTCCTGAGTACCCCCATTCACTCTCAAATGCATTCTTCCTGAATTTTTTCTTCCTCTCTGTCTCTCTCTGTCTCTGTCTCTGTCTCTGTCTCTCTCTCTTCCTTTCTCTCTCTCTCTCTCACACACACACACACACACACACACACACACACACACACACACACGCGTGCGCACACACACACACACACACATCTATCTGGTGTTCTCATATCAACACTCATATCTCAGTCACAAGGGTTGAACACTTGTGATTAGAAAACTTACCAGGGAGCTCTTCTTCTGTATACTATCAAATATGACTTTTAATCCCTAGATAAGTATATATGCATCCTATACGGTATGTTAGATTTCATGAGACATACATATATTTTCTCATTTAATAACTGTAGCTTCACAGTAAAATTGTATGTATTTGTGCTTGGAAGTAATTCAACCTAGAAAAAATGTAATGCAGACTAAAATTCAAGGAAAGTATGAAAGATAGTGTTGCAGCATATTTGATCACACTGTGAAATCCTAGATTGTGTTATTTACTGAAGAAAAAAGTTGTTATTGTATGGCTCATTACCAGCACAAATCTTTTATCCAAGAGCTTCCTGTTTATTTAAATAATTACTTGTGCCTCACCTAGCACACACCTTTAGTACAAGAGCTAAATGAAGTCAACCCTAGGTCAAGAGGTGGAACAAGTAACCAGCTGACAGGGAGTGAACATAAATAAACAGAAAGGAAGGTCTTTGAGTGGAAGAAAGAGAGGGAGGAGAAGAAGGAGGAGGAAGCAGAAGAAGAGAAAGAAGAAAGCTTTTTTCTTCTGAGACATCAGCTCATCTCAGTAGGAAGGTCAGTTGGGTGCGTTCTCTGCCTCTCTGAGCAAGCAGATTTTCCACAGCATCTGCCTCCTGGGTCTACCAGATGATGCAGAAAGCAGATCCCCTACTGCAAGGAGGCAGATGAAAAAAGACAGACTGTTCCAGTCCAGACTGGCAGACTGGAAACCGTGATGGTGAAATGACTGATGCTGAAGTCCAGATGATCAGGACTTTAAGTATCAAGTATCATCGCATCAGTGGATCTTCATAAGGACATATGGATTGTTACATTTCTGGAATTGGTAATTCATTTCTATTGTAAATGTTAAACCGTCTACAGTTTTTAGCTTGAACATAAAGGAGGAAGATGTAGAGGAATCTACATGTTAATTCAGAACATGGCTACTCTGGCAAAGGATCACACCCGAATACCTTCTAGGTCTGTGTGATCCAGCTGGAATGGAATACAAGCATGCCTTTAATCCCAGGAGACAGAGGCAAGCAGATCTCTGAGTTCAAGGCCACTCTGTTACAGAGCAAGTTCAGGTAAAGAAAACCTTAGGTCCAGGAGTGGTGATACACATCTTTAATCCCAAACAATGAAGGCAAAGTTAGCTTTTTACAAAAGAAGTATCATGTGTGAAAGTGATGTCTAATTGAGTGCCAGACAAAGTGATAAATCAGGAAAAGGTTTGACAGCTCTCATGAGAAGAGAAGGAAGGGAAGCCATTTAAGGAGCAACACAGAATATAAAGGGGAGAGAGGTAGTTTGATTGGAAGAGTTACAAAGACAGGTTGGAGAGAGAGGAAAGAGCACTAGATACAGTTAAAGGCACAAGGTGCCAGAAGATGAGAACACATTGCCAAAACTAGTATGAGACAGAGCCCAGCAATTCAGGAAAAGCCAAGTAAAGAAGGGTTGAATCGATCAGCTTGGAGAGGAATTTGTGCCAGAACAGCTGATTTGAACCAGCAAGTTCGAGCTCAGAAAGGTAAAAAAGTTGAAAAGAAGAAAAAAGTAAAAAAGAAATAAAAAAGAAGTAAAAAAGTAAGAAGTGAGCTTATTCTGCAGTAAGCCTCAGAAGCTGAAAACACTATAGGCCTAGATAAGCTTCCTGGCTAGAAGCTTCCAGAAGTAGGCCTTGGTTAACAGACTGAAGCAGTAAACCTCAGAGTTGACAATTATATCAGGCAAATAAAAGTGACTTTTACAAGATAGAGCTATCTGAATACAGTGTTTGAAGCTTTTCTTAATCATACATCACAAAATGAGGGATACAATAGTTAAATCTTCCAGCTTCCATAAATATGAACGCTTGTATTAGCATGAATTAAATGAACTGGATAGGTTTTGTGTGTAAGATATTGGCAACTTCTCTCTGAACATTTTTTTTTACTTTGCTAAATATTCTTTTACAAGTGATTACAATTCACTTCTTTTAATTTTTATTTTTTGATACTTTATTTGCATTTCAAATGTTTCCCCCTTTCCAGGTCTCCACTTTAGAAACCCCCCATCCCCACCGCCCCACCTCTGCCTCTATGAGGGTATTCCCACACCCACCCACCCACCCACCCACTCCCATCATTCCACCTTGGCATTCCCCTATACTGGGACCTCTAACAACCTCAGGCCCTAGGGCCTCTCCTCCTTCTGATGGCCAACAAGGCCCTCCTCTGCCACATAGGTGATCCAAACCATGGGCCCCTCCATGTATATTCTTTGGTTGGTGGTCTAGTCTCCAGGAGCACCAGGGTGTCAGGTTAGTTGACACTGTTGCTCCCTCCATGGGGCTGCAAACTCCATCAGCTTCTTCAATCCCTTCTCCAACTTCTCCATCTGGGACCTCACATTCAATCCAATGGTTACTGTGAAGTGAAACTTGGGTATTCCGAACTTTTGGATTAGTATCCACTTAGTGAGTACGTACCATGTTCGTTCTTTTGTGACTGAGTTATTTCACTCAGGAAGATATTTTCAAGTTCTATCCATTTGCCTGCAAATTTCATTAAGTCATTATTTTTAAATAGCTGAGTAATATTCCAATGTGTACATGTACCACATTTTCTGAATCCATTCATCTGCTGAGTGACATCTGCGTGGTTTCCAGCTTCTGGCTATTATAAATATGGCTGCTATGAACATAGGGGAGCATGTGTCTTTATTACATGTTGGAGCATCTTCTGGTTATATGCCCAGGAGTGGTATAATTGGGACCTGAGGTAGTATTATGTCCATTTTTCTGGGGGGCCCACCAAACTGATTTCCAGAGTGGTTGTACCAGCAATGGAAGAGTGTTCCTCTTTCTCCACATCCTTGCCAGCATCTGCTGTCACTTGAGTTTTTGATCTTAGCGATTCTGACTGGTGTGAGGTGGAATCTCAGAGTTGTTTTGATTTGCATTTCCCTGATGACTAAGTATGTTGAATTTCTTCAGTTGAGAATTCTCTGTTTAGCTCTGTTCCCCAATTTTTGATAGGGTTATTTGGTTCTCTGGAGTCTAACTTCTTGAGTTCTTTGTATACATTGGGTAATAACCCTCTATCAGACGTAGGATTGGTAAAGATCTTTTCCCAATCTGTTGGTTACCTTTTTGTCCTATTGACAGTGTCCTTTGCCTTACAGAAGCTTTGCAATTTCATGAGGTCTCATTTGTCGATTCTTGATCTTAAAGCATAAGCCACTGGTGTTCTGTTAAGGAACTTTTCTCCTGGACCCATGTGTTTGAGACTTTTCCCCACTTTCTCTTCTATTAGACTCAGTGCATCTGGTTTTATGTGGAGGTCCTTGATCCACTTGGACTTGAGCTTTGTACAGGGAGATAGGAATGGATCAATTTGCATTCTTCTACATGTTGACCTCCAGTTGAGCCAGCACCATTTGTTGAAAATGCTGTCTTTTTTCCACTGGATGGTTTTAGTTCCTTTGTCAAAGATCAAGTGACCGTAGGTGTGTGGGTTCATTTCTGGGGCTTCAATTCTATTCCATTGATCTACCTGCCTGTCACTGTACCAATACCAGGCAAGTTTTAACACTACTGCTCTGTAGTACAGCTTGAAGTCAGGAATGCTGATTACCCCAGAAGTTCTTTTATTGTTGAGAATACTTTTTGCTATCCTGGGTTTTTTGTTATTCCAAATGAATTTGAGAATTGCTCTTTCTAAGTCTATGAAGAATTGAGTTGGAATTTTGATGGAGATTGCATTGAATCTGTAGATTGCTTTTGGCAGGATGGCCATATTTACTATATTAATCCTGCCAATACATGAGCAAGGGAGATCTTTCCATCTTCTGAGGTCTTCTTTGATTTCTTTTTTAAGAGACTTGAAGTTCTTGTCGTACAGATCTTACACTTGTTTGGTTAGAGTCACACCAAGATACTTTATATTGTTTGTGACAGTTGTGAAGTGTATGATTTCCCTAATTTCTTTCTCTGCCTGTTTATCCTTCGAGTATAGGAAGGCTACTGATTTGTTTATGTTAATTTTATATCCGGCCACATTGCTGAAGTTGTTTATCAGCTGCAGCAGCTCTCTGGTGTTTCTCGGGTCACTTAAGTATATGATCATAACATCTCCAAATAGTGATATTTTGATTTCTTCCTTTCCAAATTGTATCCCTTTGACATCCTTTTGTTATCTAATTGCTCTAGCTAAAACTTCAATTACTATATTGAATAGAAAGGGAGAGAGAGAACAGACTTGTCTAGTCCCTGATTTTAGTGGGATTGCTTCGAGTTTCTCTCCATTTAGTTTAATGTTGGCTACTGGTTTACTGTATGTTTGATTATTTTCTGTCTTCTACACCATTTGGGTTTATTAGCTTCCTTTTGTTCTAGAGCTTTCAGGTGTACTGCTAAGCTGCTAGTGTATGCTCTCTCCGGTTTCTTTTTGCAGGTACTCAAAGCTATGAATTTTCCTCTTAACACTGCTTTCATTGTGTCCCATAAGTTTCGGTATGTTGTACTTTCATTTTCATTAAATTCTAGGAAGTCTTTAATTTCTTTCTTTATTTCTTCCTTGACAAAGTTATCATTGAGTACAACATTGTTCAGCTTCCATGTGTATGTGGGCTTTCTGTTGTTGCCGTTGAAGACCAGCCTTAATCTGTCATGATCTGATAGGAGGCATGGGATTATTTCCATCTTCTTATATCTGTTGAGATTTGTTTTGTGACTGATTATATGATCAGTTTTGGAGAAGGTACCATGAGGTGCTGAGAAGAAGGCATATTTTTTGATTTAGGATGAAATGTTCTATAGATATTTGTTAAATCTATTTGGTTCAAAGCATCTGTTAGTTTCACTGTGTCTCTGTTTAGTTTGTGTTTCCAAGATCTGTCCATTGATGATAATGGGGTGTTGAAGTCTCCTACTATTATTATGTGAGGTGCAATGTGTGCTTTGAGCCTTAGTTAAGTTTCTTTTATGAATGTGGGTACCCTTGAAATTGGAGCATAGATGTTTAGAATTGAGAGTTCTTCTTGGTACATTTTTCCTTTGATGAATATGAAGTGTCCTTCCTTAACTTTTTTGATGACTTTTGTGTGAAAGTCGATTTTATCCGATATTAGAATGGCTACTCCAGCCTGTTTCTTGGGACCATTTGCCTGAAAAATTGTTTTTCAGCCCTTTACTCTGAGGTAGTGTTTGTCATTATCACAGAGGTGTATTTCCTGAATGCAGCAAAATGCTGGGTCCTCTTTATGGATCCAGTCTGTCAGTCTATGTCTTTTTATTGGGGAACTGAGTGCATTGATGTTAAGAGATATTAAGGGATAATGATTGTTGGTTCCTGCTATCTTCGATGTTATTTTTATGTTTGTGTGGCCAGCTTCTTTTGAGTTTGTTGAAAGATTACTTTCTTGCTTTTTCTAGGGTGTAGTTTCCCTCCTTGAGTTGACGTTTTCCATCTTTTATCCTCTGTAGAGTTGGGTTTATGCAAACATATTGTGTAAATTTGATTTTGTCACAGAATGTTTTGGTTTCACCATCTATGGTAATTGAGAGTTTTGCTGGGTATAGAAGCCTGGGCTGGCAGTTGTGTTCCCTTAGGGTCTGTTTGAGTTCTGCCCAGGATCTTCTAGCTTTCATAGTCAGGTGTAATTCTTATCGGTCTGCCTTTATATGTTACTTGACCATTTTCTCTTACTGCTCTTAATATTCTTTCCTTGTTTTGTCTATTTGGTGTTTTCACTATAATTGACAGGGTGAATTTCTTTTCTGGCCCAATCTGTTTGGAGTTCTGTAAGCTTCTTGTATATTTATGTTCATTTCTTTCTTTAGGTTAGGGGAGTTTTCTTCTATAATTTTGTTGAAGATACTTACTGATCTTTTAAGTTGGGAATCTTCACTCTCTTCTATACCTATTATCCTTAGATTCTGTCTTCTCATTGTGTCCTGGATTTCATGGATGTTTTGGGTTAGAAGCTTCTTGCATTTTGTGTTTTCTTTTACTGTTGTGTCGATGTTATCGATGGTATCTTCCGCTCCTTAGATTCTCTCTTCTATCTCTTGTATTCTGTTGGTGATGCTTACATCAATGACCCCTGCTCTCTTTCCTAGGTTTTCTAACTCCAGAGTTGTCTCCCTTTGTGATTTCTTTATTGTTTCTATTTCTATTTTTAATTTCTGGATGGTTTTGTTCATTTCCTTTGTCTTTTTGATTGTATTTTCCTGTAATTCCACCTGTTTGATTGTGTTTTCCTGTAATTCTCTAATGGATTTTTATGTTTCCTCTTTAAGGGCTTTTAGTTGTTTACCTGTGTCCTCTTGTATTTCTTTAAGGGAGTTATTTATTTCCTTCTTAAAGTCTTCTATCATCATCATGAGAAATGATTTTAAATCTGAGTCTTGCTTTTCTGGTGTGTTGGGGTATCCAGGGCTTGCTGTGGTGGGAGAGCTGGGTTCTGATTATGCCAAGTAGGCTTGGTTTCTGTTCCTTATGTTCTTGCCCTTGCCTTTCACCATCTGGTTAACTCTGGTGTTAGCTGGTCTTACTCTCTCTGGCTGTGGCTTGTCCCTCCTGCAAGCCTCTGTGTCAATACTCCTTGAATACCAGCTCTCTCTGGGAGGAATTTGGGTTTGGGGAGCTGTGGCACATGGTCAGCTCTGAGGTGCAGACAGAAACCAGAAGGATCTTGTCCCCAGCTGTCCTTTGTTTCCTGTGTCCTGATGGCTCTGCAAGGGTCCCTCTTGATCCAGCGAATTTGAAAGGAAGTGGTAGTCTTGCCTGTGCTCGAAGGTGTGCCAGCACTCCTGGGATACCAGCTCTCTCCTGGCACTATTTGAGTATGGAGCCCTGTGTCACAGGATCTGCTCCCCATCTGCTGAAAGAAACCACAAGACCACTCTTCAGTCACTGTGTACTGGGATTCCAGGTGGGTCCCTCTGAGCAGACAGGCTTGCCCATACTCCTCGGAGTCTAGCTTTCTCCCAGCACTATTTGGCTATGGAGCCCTGTGGCACAGGATGAGGTCTCTGCCACAGATGGAAACTGGAAGGCTCCTGTACCAGGCTTTTCCTCAGTCCCTGTGTCCCAAAGACTCCAGGCAGTTCCCTCTGAGCAGTTGTGCTCGTCTTAACCCCACTCATGGCTTTTCCACACTCCTGGGAGAGTAACTATCTCCTGGTGCTATTTGGCTATGGAGCCCTGGTGACCCAGACAGAGGTCTCCCACCAAAGATGGAAACCAGAAGGCTCATGTCCTCAGTCCATTTATTTTATTTTAATAATTATCCTTTAAGGCGGTAATAATTTGCTTTAGCAATTTTCACATGAAATCTAGAATTCAGGAGAATTTCAGGAGAAACAAATTATAACATGTGACTATTTTTTAGCATTTAAGTAGTAAATCTTTTTCGTATGATAGAGTTCTTTTTTACTTACTAAATATACCTTTATATAACTTAGCAATAATAAAAATAATATTTAAATGGTATGTTATTAAAATTTATTTTTAAAATACTAACCAAATAATCAATTATTACTTGAAAATTAGTATGCAAGATTTCTCTTTAGTGTCTAATAGAAACAATTTTACCTCTTCTGTGCAAGTATCATATTAATTGAAATTTTTTCCAAAATATCTCCACACATAACAGGTAGTTTGGTTTTCAATTAGAAAAATCATTGAAAACCTATTTATTTAAAGAAATAAAATATAGGAAAATAATGGAGATAATAGCAGAAGTGATGTTAAAGAGGTTTACATAGCATTGACAAGGAACCTGAAGGAAAGGCTGTAACATTTATCGAAACTTTTAGAAGTGAGTGGCTCTTTCCTCTGGATGTTACTTCTAAAAGTAAAATTCAGACAAATATATATGTGTGTGTGTGTGTGTGTGTGTGTGTGTGTGTGTGTGTGTGTATATATATATATATATATATATATATATATATATATATATATATATATACACAAGCATGTTAGCATTTATTGGAAAAATGTTAATAACAATGTGACTAACAACTTAGTGTTCTTTAGGAGATATCAGAAAATATTTTGGACATGAAATCACTGTTAATGGAATGAAAAGAACCACAGAATGTTCTCAAGTCATGGTCTGGAAGATCAATTTCAATCCAATTCATAGTATTCAGGATAGTTTATTGCCTATCAATGGGTGGATGATTAAAAATAGCAGAGTGTAAATGCAAAATATAACCTTATTCACTCTTAGTTAGGGTTTTACTGCTATGAACAGACACCATGACCAAGGCAGCTATTATAAAGAACAATATTTAATTGGGGATGGCTTACAGATTCAGAGGTTCAGTCCATTAAGAGCCATGGCAGTGTCCAGGCAGGCATGATGCAAGTGAAGCTATGAGTTCTACATCTCGTTCCAAAGGCAAATAGAAGACTGACTGACTCTCTCATGCTTAGGAGAAAGATCTTCTTGCCCAGCTCCAGAGTGACACACTTCTTCCAACACGGCCACACCTCCTAATAGTGTCACTCCCTGTGTCATGTATATTCAAACCACCACATCTGTCATAGAGAAAAATATATGCCATTATTAGAAAATGGGTGGAATGGGAGATTGTTATGTTAGGTGAAATATCCCAGACTCTGAAAGTATCACGTTTACTTTCATGTATTATATTCGTAAATGTGTGTGAGTTTTTAAAATGAATACAGGAATTTACAACATGAAGGTAGAATGTTAGGCCTTTAGAAAAGAAGGAAATTAACACAGCGTGAAAGGGAAGAAGAAGAGAGGATATTAGTGTAAATATGAGCAAAGTACGTAGCATGCATGTGTAAAGAGTTCACAGTAAACTCTTTTACTTTGTAAGGTCATGGGAATAAGTAAATTAGGACTAGAGAGATAGTCAAAATGTGAACTCTGGGTCAAGGAAAACCCTCTGTTACCATATGGAAGAGAAAATAATTGAAGAAGACACCGACTGTTAATCTCTACATAGATATGCATTCATGGACTAGAGTTTCTACCCACACATGTACCTGTACCCATGGGAATATGTATATTTATACATAGCATATACATATGCACCAGACCCAAAAGATAAAACAAAGTAACAAAGAAAAAAAGTGAAGAACAACCTATGAGAATGTGAACAGCTCAAAAAAGAAAAGAAAGAAAGAGAGAAAGAATAAACACAGAGGCCAGATTATTGTTCATGGCAGATCATAAAAGAAATTTTCAGCTTGAAAGTGAAAAGACCCAGCAACCCTAGAAGCAGACATGGAGCAGGCCAGGTGAACTTGTATAGCTGTCTGTTTACTAATAAGTATTTTGCATTTGATTGTGTGTTCTGGACACAAAAAGAAATTCTGGTCAAGGAGGCTACTACTGTGCTCTCCTTGTCCTAAATAAGTAAATAAAATAAATTAGGACATTTTAAAGAGAACATAGTGTTAGTAGAACTATGGCACTCTCTTTCATATTGTTCATGATTCATGGGGGAAAACAACTCTGCTATGAGTGTTTGGTCAGGAAGCACTTACTCAAATAGTTCTAATTTTCTCTATGGGCATAAGGCAAGACGGTGTCTCTTTGTCCCTGGAAGATCATGTGACCTTCCAATTTAGACCAATGTGTTCTAAGTAGGAGGGCCAGTCATCAGGTACAACAGGAAGCTCTTACTAACAGATCATCTTCCACATCTATCTTTTCGTGAAATGACAAGAGAGGAACAGAACATGCCTTTTATCCCAGCACTTGGGAGGCACAGGCAGACAGTTCTCTGAGTTCAAGCCCATTTTGGTCTACAGAGCACGTTCCAGGACAGCCAGTCAGGACTACACAGAGAAACTCTGTCTTAAAAGTAAACAAGCAAATAGGGTACCGTCTAACTTTGTATGTCTGAGGGAAGAAAACACAAGGTGAGGCCTTTATGTTATATGCAAGCCATGTGCAACAAACATGAGAAATGGAAACAATTATTTATCAAGTAGGTAATTATCAAATGTATGGAGGTAAAAAGCAGTAAACACAATAGATATCAATATTACTAGTATGAAATTCTAGAATATTATAGCATCATGAAAAATATTGAGGAAATATTAGGAGGATCAGCTGTACCAAAAAGTGAGGGGTACTTGCCATAAGTTCTATTGGGAAATGAGACTTGTGGAAAGACTAGGAGGGCACACTGACTTCTGTTGCATCTCTATGAGATGAGGCTGGATGCTAGAAGTATGGAGTTCATGTGTTTACTGTGAATGGAAAAAAGGTATTAGAGAGAGATTGGAGAAAATCCCAGGAGTTACTGAGTTATTTTTTAAATTTTTTTATGTATAATAGCATTTTCACCTATAATGAAATTTCACCAATCTAACCTCTTACTGACCTAAGATAAGATCCATATGCTTCTGTATGGTATCTATGATCTAATTTACATATCATTGCTTCCCCTGGGAAGTATTGTTTCTTGGCTAGATAAAAGCAAGGAGTCAAACTATTGTTCATTGTGTATTCTATTTTGCTGTTGCTATGAAAATATAGTACCCAAGTGACTTGGGGAAGTAAGGGTTTATTTGGCTTACCTGTTTTGACCCCAGTGGATCACTGAGGGAAGTTAGGGCAGAATCCTAAGCAGAAGCAGAGGCATTAACCATATGTGAGCACTGATTGCTGTCTTGCTCTGTGTTTCAAATTCAGTTATATTTCTTATGTCTCCAAGGACCACATCCTGGGGTGTGATACAGACCACAGTTAGTTGAGACATACTATGTCAATCATTAATGGAAAACAAACAAACAAACAAAACAAAACAAAAAAATACTTCAGGCCAATCTGATGGAAGCATTTTTGGAATTTAAGGCTCTCTCTTCCCAGATGATCTTAGCTTGTGGCCAATCTTTTGATGAGAAACTAAATTGCCTTAGATTGTACAAACTCATGATTATTCTAGAAAAGATGACTGTGGTGGTTTGAATAAGAATGGCACCCACAGAATCAGGTGATTGAATGTTTGGCCCATGCCTTAGAGTGTTATTGCTGTGAATAGACACCATGACCAAGGCAACTCTTATACGGACATTTAACTGGGGCTGGCTTGCAGATTCAGAGGTTCAGTCCATAATCATCAAGGCAGGAAGCATGGCAGCATCCAAGCAGTCATGGTGCAGGAGGAACTAAGAGTTCTACATCTTCATCTGAAGGCTGCTGCTAGCAGAATATTGACTTCCCAGCAGCTAAGAGGCCCACAGTGACACAGCTACTCCAACAGGGCTACACCTACTCGGACAGTACCATACCTTCTAATAGTGCCAGTTCCTATGCAAACCATCACAGCCCATTAAAGAGTGGCAATATATAAAGGTGTGTCCTTGTTGGAGGGAGGATTTGTATCACTGTAAAGGTGTGCTTTGAGGTCTTATATGCTCAAGCTAGGCCTATTGTGGCACACAGTATTCTTTTGCCTACAGATCAAGATGTAGAACTCTTAGCTCCTTCTCAGTCACCATGTCATCTTGCATGACATCGTGTTTCTCACCATGAAGATAATGCACTCAACCTCTGAGTTAATTAAGTTAGCCTTAATTAAACATTTTCTTTTATAAGAGTTGTAGTGGTCATGGTGTCTCTTCACAGCAACACAATCCTAACTAGACAACAGTTAAAGAAAATATGTACCAGCCTTCATTTATATTAAACAACTCTTTATCATATATAAACATATAATGATATAGAATACCTTGAACAGAGATGTTATTATGATATATGACCCCAAATTACTGACCTTGCCACATCTAGCTTTATATATTGAGAAAGTGGTAAAAGAATTACAGAATTTTACCATTTCAAGTATTCTCAACTACTCAATACTGATGGGCTTGAGACAAAATATAAAAGCTGAAGGAATACAGCTTTATAGAATATCTGTGTAAAATATACAAGTGCAGAAATTACCATTCAATGCAGGTATCAATGTCCCAATTTAGATGTATATTTGCCTAAAGTGGGTATTCAGATTTAACGCTGGTAAAATTCTGTTTGCTCCATTGAAAATGGCTGTTCTTAATAGCCAAACCCAAGGAATCACAAATCTAAAACTTGGGTCACTAGTCTGCAGTATGGGTTACAAGCAGAGGGGTGTTTTGATAGAAAGCTGTGGGCACTAGAACACTAGTGCACTATTTTTAGGTACTCAAGTGCATTTTCATTCTTTTGAACGTATTGCCAAGGATAAACTGGGGGATAAGGTCCAAGGGGAAGAGTACTGATAACTGAACTGTGTCCTTGGCTTTTCATTGCTCAACTGAGAGAAAAGAGCTACCAGAGAGGTCTGCAGCTTTCCTCTGCCACAGCATTCTGAATGTCAGCCATAGATCACCTGTGACAAGTATTTAATTCTTTGCTTCGCTAGGGACAATGTGCAACCTTCTGCCAGAGCTGAGGTGTTTTGTTTCATTTTGAAGCTGCCAACAATAGTTGTCTTTTTGGCCTTGCAGTAAACTCTTAGTCCATGTAGTATTACCAACCCTGTCTCCAGCTATCTCTAAAAATAATCCTTGCTACATTGGTTTTTATGGAAATCTTTATCAAGTCCATGACACACATGAGTCTTACTACCGTAATAATGGCTGTTTTGTTTTGTTTTGTTTTCTCCTAGAAAGCCACAAGCAGCATGTACCTTTGCTCTTCCAAACAGAATAAAATATTAGAAAGATATATAAGAAAGAAAGGACAAATGTGTTTTATTTCTCAGGATTCTAGTGAGGAGAAAATATAGATTTGAACAACTAACAAGCAAGAAGTTGTTGTAGGCGATAGTTGAAAAGCATAAATTATATTCTAGTTATATATGGGACATTTAGGAATTAGGCGATATACTCTACTAGTCCGAGGAGACTATGTTAAGAGTCAAAGAAAGCCTTGCTTGCCATCTTCCAGACCACTTACAGATCAGGACGCCTCTACATAGACCATGACCTGGTCTCAGAACCATACAGACTGCTTCTCCTTTGACTCCTAATTGTGTCCACGTTGACTAAATTTGAATCTCTAGTATAATGCTTAATAAAATTATAAATATCTAAAAACTTGTTTCATTTCCATCTTTAAAAATTAACAAATAGAATGGTAGTATGTGCTGTGCCCTCTGTTGCTGGAAGTGCATTGATAATATCATTTTTAAGACATGTGCAGACAGCAATGCTATTGAATCAAATATTTTATTATGGGGTGAATTAAATACTTGAGGTTTGGAAGAAGAAACTCTGGCTTTTAATATCCTATCTTGCATATAGACTGAGAAAAGAAAATGATGAAATGTTATTTTAAGTAGAAAATAGGGTTTATTTGCAGAAATTAATAGCTTTTTAAAATAAGTTGTTCTTGACATTTGTAAAATAATTACAGGGTCAAGGGAAAATAGGTTAGAAAATTATGTGGCTGAATTTTGTAGATGTAAACTGTCTATGCAAGTCCAACTAATAGTGCTCATAAAAGAGAATTACTAGTTTTCATATCACTGTAACAATTTTGATTTAAACAATCACCAACCTGGAGGACATCACATTTTCCCAAATATTTCAGCATGCTAAGTTGCTGGTATTGTGAGACAAGGGGCTTAGCTTTTTGATTGTGAATGCATGCTTTCATAAACTCTCCAGTTTGGTTTCACCATTTAAATAATATTTGTAATTATGCTAGCGTTTTAACTTGAATTTGTATTCTTAGATTTAATGTTACTCTTTCTTTGTGTTCACACTAGTTCATCATGCACTGTTTCTTCCTTACATATTGAATTGCCTGTGGGCTTATGCAAAGCTTCAGTAAACTGCATATAACAAACTGCTTGGAAATTTGCCACAATTCTGGTGACAGCCAATTTCCAATATGCTTTCTCTGTTAAAGAGAGTTGCAAGTGTGAAGAGACATATTTTCTATCTATTAGGCATCGACTGTATCCCTGACCTAACCATGCCACTAAGATACATGCTGGAAAATATTATGGGATTTTTAATAATGTTTTTAAATGGAACATATCCCCATGGGACAGATTTTATGTGTGCTGTAGATATTGGGAAGAAAAGCATCCAGGGGCATATTACTCAAAGTGAAGCTGTCGTTGGGTAATAGAGTACTACAGTATTTGGGTGAAATGATACAGCTAGACTTATTTCATTTTCCAGTGGGGACATTTTAAGCTGACATGCTCTCAAAAATCTGTACATTTTCTAAGCAGGGGACAAAGAAGCAAGGCTGATAAAATCATAAATCGTTTTCCCATCACGGCTGAAACTCTAATTTTCTTGCTTATTGCTTGAGTTGATAAAACAAATAAAAGAAGGAAACTCAGGGAGAGATTTCTTTAATATGCAAAATGAATTTCAATGTACTCTCCTGCTGATGCTTTTATGGAAAGTCTCACTCCATGGTAGATATGAAATGTAGAAATCTGCATTTAGATAGAAATATTATAAAATGCATAGTATGGTACAAACTCCGCCTCTTAATGGGAATGCCAAAGTGCTGCATTATACGGTTGATTGAGAAGACAGCGTGCACATAGGTTTTCATGTCTTTGGTATCCAAGTGACTGTGTTGTCTAAGAGGCCTAGATTATTTAGAATCCTTGAAAAATATTGATGAGAAAAAATTGTCTCAAATGAGTGAAATCTTCTCCAAGTAAATGTTTTGTAGCACTGATAGGACATGCTTGTAATAATTTTTTTCCTCAAATACTTTTAGGGATAAAGATTTGTTCTGTGGGGTAGCATTCCATTGTACAGAAAAACTACACAGTACCTAATTGCTACAGCTTAGCAACAGAACTCTTCAAAGGACATTTCTTTATGCTGTTAATAGAATTTAGTGCTACTGAGAATTTGTAAGATAACTACTAAATGAAAAGGCAACTACCTAGTGCTATGGAGACAAGTTGTGGCAAAGAATAACTGATTAATGATAATTACAGGCATGAGAGGTCATAAACATTTAAGACATTTCATAATAGAACCATTTCTAAAAATAATATAATGTTTTATTTATGTATATCCATGGAGTCCCTAGCAGAGATAAACAGATGACATAAATGTGATATAAGGAACTTGCCCATGTTATCTTCTTTGTTATTAAAATTGTTTTGAAAATTTTATACTTAGTACAATGTTGATATCATTTCCATTACTACCTCTCCCCCTTCTGACACCTTCCATGTTCCTCTCAATTTCTTTTCAAATGCATGGTTTCTTCTTTAATTATTATTGTTACATGCACAAAAATACACATATACATGATTATATATATTTATATAGTATATACACATATAATAAATACAATAATTTATATGTATAATTATATACTATGTGTAATTATGTTATATATAATATATCAGATATTATATAATAAAAATAATAAATTACAATAAATATCAATGAGACTTAATAATATTATAGGAGGATACATTAAAAGAAAGTAAACATTAGTTGGAAAAAATAAGATAAATGGAATAATTTCTAGACTCCTCCAAACTACCAAAGAAAAACAAAGAAGAGATAAATGATTTTAACAGACACAAAACAAGATTTATATGTGTGTGTATATATAGGATATATATGTATAGGATATATATATGTATAGGATATATGTTTATATAGAATACATGTATATGTATAGGATATATGTATATGTGTGTGTGTGTATATGTGCATATGTATATGATGTAGATATGTGTGATATATATGTACATGTATTGTGGATGTGCATGCCCAATTAGTGTTGCATCTATGTACATGTGTTTAGAGCTGACTATGCACAATTGAATAGCCTTTCAGGGATCTCATCGCTTTGACAAGCTGTTTCACTCTCTCTCAGTTGCCATGAATTGCTTGTAGGTCTTCATTTATAGGTGAAATTTTGCATCAGCTTACCAGCTGGTGAGGCCATTATTCAGTATAGTATTTTTAGTAATTGGCTCTGGACACCCACGGCCATTTATCCTCTATGTTTTGAATTATTTTTAACAGTTTTGAATCTGTAGCAGCTCCTGTCTGTTGGGGGTAAAACACTTATTTGGTAAATGATGACAGCCACACTTATCTTTGGTTAAAAGGATAAGTATTTTCAATATTGTTAGAAACTATATTGATTTAGGAATACAGAAATAGTTTTTTTTCCTCTAGAGTTTATATCTCTAGACATGGTAGTTAGCTAGACTTATTTACCAAATACTAAATAGGCCTTACAATAATATCAAAGAAGCTCAATAATATTATAAGAGGATACATTAAAAGAATATACTCATTAGTTGTAAAAAGTAAAATAAATGGAAAAAGTTCTAGGCTTATCCCAACTGTCAAAGTTAAACAATGAAGAGATCAATGACTTAAAAAGCCACAAAACTTTGTTCTGTGCAGAAGTGGATGGATTCATTGCAGAAATCTACCAGATTTTAAAAGAAATGCAACCAATATGTCTCAAGTTATTAAAAAAATAAATAAATAAATAGAAGGAGCACTTCCCAACTCCTTATAAGAAGACACTATTTTCTAATACCAAAGTCAACTAAGAACATAACAACAAAGAGAACTAATGACTAATATCCATGTTTAGCATAGATGAAAATTTCTAAATAAAATACTTTTAAAAATTAGTCCATGTTTTTCCCTAATTGAACCACAGAAGTCAGCAGCTTCTGTCCATTGGTTGAGTATAAATATCTGTATCTGACTCTTTCAGCTGCTTTTTGGATCTTTTGGAGGGCAGTCATAATAGGCCTCTTTTTTGTGAGCACATCATAGCATCAGTAATAGTATCAGGCCTTGGAGCCTCCCCTTAAACTGTATACCAATTTGGGCCTGCCATTGGACCTCATTTTCCTCAGGCTCTTCTCTATTTTTGTCCCTGCAGTTCTTTCAGACAGAAACAATTCTGGGTCAGAGATTTTGACTGTGGGATGGCAACCCCAGAGGGCAACCCTATAGAAAGACCAGCAGTCTCACCTAATCTGGACCTCAAAGATCTCTCAGACACTGAACCACCAACCAGGCATCATATACCAGCTGATATGAGGCCTCCCAACACATATACCATAGAGGACTACCATGTCTGGACTCAGTCATAGAAGATGCACCTAAACCTCAAGAGACTTGAAGGCCCAGGGAGTGGGGAGGTCTGGTAAGGTGGGGGTGGGGGAGGGGAAGGAGGACATCCTCTTGGAGACAGGAGGAGGAAGTATGGGATGTGGAATAGTCAGAGGGTGGACCAGGAGGGGCATAAAGGCTGGACTATAAAAATAATTGAAGAATAAATTTTAAGAAATTAAAAAGTTGAGTCCAAGTACATACAAGAAAGATCATCCACCATAATCAACTTTTATTATAATGAAGATATGGTGATGGTTCAACATAAATAAGTTGATAATTATAATAACTCCTATATCTGGACATAAGAAAAATCATACATAATCTCAATATATGCGAAAAATCTTTGACAAAGGCCAACAGCTTTTCATTTCAGTTCCCAGCGAGAATAAGATATTGGGAACATAGTTCAACATAATAAAGGCTACTTATGACTTATTCACACCCAAATCATCCTAAAAGAAGAAAAATATTGAAGCTAACTCATAATGGGGAAAGAGACACGGCTGTCCACTCTTTCTACTTCTTTTCAATGTAGTGCTTTAAGATATAATTAGATCAATTAGAAGGAAATTAATGAAATGCAAAGAAAGAATGAAAGAAAATTATCTCTATTTGTAGATGGTATGATATAAACAAGAGAACACATGTGTTCCATCACAAAACCTTAAGAATTAACAATCAAAACTTTCACCAAAGTGACAGGAAACAAAGTCTACCTACAAAAATCACGTACATACCAATAACAAAAATTATTGTGGCTCACAATAGTTTTCAACCAAAGAAAATGACTAAGGAATATATAAAAATATTTACAGCATCCTTAACATAGTCATGCAAACTAAAAGCATTTTGAGATTTGATCTTAGGCTAGTAAGAATGGATAAACTCAAAGGAAGTACTGACAACCAATGCTGGTGAGGTTGTGAAGAATGAGGAATCCTCGTTAATGGTTGGTGGAATTACAAACTGGTACAGTCATCCTGAAAAACAGTGGGATTTCAACATGCTAAAAATAGAGCTAACACTCAGGATGATATTTTCTAGTTCCATCTATTTGCCTGCAAATTTCATGAAGCCATTGTTTTTAATAGCTGAGTAGTACTCCATTGGGTAAATGTACCACATTTTCTGTATCCATTCCTCTGTTGAGGGACATCTGGGTTGTTTCCAGTTTCTGTCTATTATAAATAAGGCTGCTGCTATGAACACAGAGTAGCATGTGTCCTTGTTATATGTTGGAGCAGCTTTTGGGTATAGTCACAAAAGAACACACGTGGTATGTACTTACTGATAAGTGGATATTAACCCAAAAGTTGGTATATCCATGATACAACTCCTAGACCATATGAAGCTCAAAAAGAAGAAAAATCAAAGTGTGGAAGCTTCAATCCTACCTAGAAGGGAGAACAAAATAATCACAGGGCATAGGGAGGGATGTGGGAGGGAGAGAGGAGGGGAAGGGAAAGGGGGTGCAGGATCAGGTATGAGAGGAGATGGGGTAGAAATACAAAGGGTCAGGAAATTGAACAGAGGTGTGTAGCATTAGGGGATGGGGAACTTGGGGTAGCCACTAGAAAGTCACAGATACCAGGAAAGCAAGAGGCTCCCAGGACCCAACTGGGATGACATTAGCTGAAATACCCAAAAAGAGAAGAGAGAACCTCACTGCTGGTTGAGGGATGGGGCAACCCAGCCCTCTCAAAATCTTTAACCTGGAATTGTTCCTGTCTAAACAAGAAAGGCAGGGGAAAAGAGTAGGGCAGAGACTGAAGGAAAGGGCATCCATAGACTGCCCCACCTAGGGATCCATCCCATCTGCAGACACCAAACCCAGACACTATTGCTGATGTCAAGAAGAGCTTGCTGACAGGATACCTGGTATAACTGTCCCCTGAGATGCTCTGCCAGTGCCTGACCAGGATAGATGATGATACCCACCGCCAGCCATCTTAGACTGAGCAAAGGGAACCCAATGGAAGAGTTAGGGGAAGGACTGAAGGAGTGGAAGGGGATTGCAACCCCACAGGAAGAACAATAATATCAAACAACTAGAACCCCCAGAGCTCCCAGGGACTAAACCATCAACCAAACAATACACATGGAGGGACCCATGGCTCCAGCTGCATATGTAGCAGAGGATTGCCTTATCTGGCATCAATGGGAAGAGAGGACCCTGGTCCTGTTGTGACTCAGTGCCTCAGTGTAGAGGGATGCTAGCGTGGTGAGGCAATGGTGTGTGGGTAGGTGGGTGAGCACCCACATAGCGGCAGGGGGAGGAGAGATGGAACGGAGGGTTTGTGGAGGGGAAACCAGGAAGGGTGACATTTGAAATGTAAATAAAAAATGGAGCTAACATATAGTTTCAGACATACCACTTCTTGGAACATGCCCAAAAGACTCTATATTCTACTTGAGAATTATTTGCTCTTCTATGTTCATTGCCACTTTATTTGTGATAAATAGGACTTGAAAGCAAGCTTGATTTCCTTCAACTGATAAATGGTTAATGAAAATATAGTACATATATACCATGGACCCTTACTCAGCTATAAAAAAAATGAAAACATGAAAGCTGATGGTAAATAGATCTGGAAAATATTATACTATTTTAGCTAACTCAGACTCAAAAAGACAAGCCATGAATGTCTCCCACTCTTAAATTCTATTAATCATTTAAAAAAAATTACATATGGTGTCCTTGACTCCTCTTGTTCCTTTAATACCCCCCCCCTCTTAAATAGGATTCCCTTGAGCTTTGCATAATGTTTGGAGGTGTGTTTCTGCATCTGTTTCCATCAGTTGCTGGGTGAAGCCTCTTAGATGACAGTTACTGTCTGAAAGTATAGCAGAATATCATTAATGTCAGATGTGGGAACTGGGGAGGTCAGGAGGGAGGGGAAGCTGTGATCAGGATTTTAAGTAAATAAATAATTAAAAACAAATAAAAAATAATTTCCAAATTTAAATATATTATTTTTGTCATATTCTACCTTTTTCAAGTTCTTGCTTATTCTCTCCCTGCTCCTACCTGTACTGACCGGTTTTGTGTGTCAACTTGACACAATCTGGAGTTATCACAGAGAAAAGAGCTTCAGGTGTGGAAATGCCTCCATGAGATCCAGCTGTAAGGCATTTTCTCAATTAGTGATCAAGGGGGGAGGGCCCCTTGTGGGTGGTGTGATTGCTGGGCTGGTAGTCTTGGGCTCTATGAGAGAGTAAGCTGAGCAAGCCAGGTGAAGCAAGCCAGTAAGTGACATCCCTCCATGGCCTCTGCATCAACTCCTGCTTCTTGACCTGCTTGAGTTCCAGTCCTGACTTCCTTTGGTGATGAACAGCAACGTGGAAGTGTAAGCCGAATAAACCCTTTCCTCCCCAACTTGCTTCTTGGTCATGATGTTCATGCAGGAACAGAACCCCCGACTAAGGCACTACCTATCCAACTTTACTTTCCTCCTAAAGAAAAAAAAAGAAAGAGAAAAACAAAATGCAACAAAATGCCCCAAACTAAGAAAACAAAATCAAACCATATTTAAAAATAAACAAAATAAAGCACCAAACTGTAACCAAGTAAAAGTATATGTATACACACACACACACACACATACACACACACACACACACACACATGCTCATCAAAACAGAAAACAAATGACAAAACAAAAACCAAACCTGTGGAGTGTAATTATACATTGGTCAACTACTACTAATCATGAGGGTTAATCTGGTTGTAGTTGATGTCACTGTATTAGAGAAAACTAATTTTCCCTCTCAAGTGTTATATATTACATTTCAGTTGTTAACTTTACCTTAGTGTCTAGGTTTTTATTCACTCAATCGTTTTTCAAAATATAACCAAAATAAACCACAATATGATAAAACGAGTGCTATCAAAGTTGGGCAAAACATACAGAAGAAAATATCCCAGGAGAAGGCACAATAATCAAAGACTCACTTGTTTGCATATATAGGAATTCCATAAAACCACTAAACTAGAAGTCACAGTATGTATGGCACAGAACCTTGTAGGCCCTGTGCATGCTGCTCTGGTCTCTGTGAGTTCAAATGAGCTTTGCTCATGTTGATTTACAAGTCCTTACTTTCTTTGTGTCCTCCATGCCCCTACAGTCTTTCTGTCTCTTGTGGGATTACCAGATCCACCAGGAAAGGAATTTGATAGAAACATCTCATTTATAGCTGAGTGTTTTACAAGGACTCTCACTATCTGTCTAAGGTCTGACTATGGGTCTCTGTATTTTTCCCCATCTTCTGCAGAAGGAAGTCTCTCTGATGATGGTTAAACAAGGTACTGATATATAGATATAACAAAATATCATTAGGGATTCTTTTATAACTACCTTTTCTTCTCTTTTTATACCAGAATTATTTGATTTTTATTCTATGTCCATAAACTCTCTAGTTTCAGGTTCTCAGATATGGGTTCCATCTCATAAAGTGGGTCTTAACTCATGTTGTCTCTTATTGGTGGATCCTAACTCTGAATGGTTAGATTTTAGTATAATGTGCTATTACAGCAAAAGGTATGAAAGTAGAAAGGGACCACAGTGGAGAGGTAGGCATGAATTTGTGTTCTCTTCTGAACGTATGGAGTGGTCTACGTCACTCACGACCAAAGAAAAATCATACAGATTCACTTACAAGCAGCATTGCTATGGATTCATGTTTTATATTGCTTATTTTAAATTTATTTTCTCTAACAGTCTTAATATCCTGATCCCCAAAATCAGTCAGGCCATGCTAGAATCATTGGTTTGTTAATTAATAGTGCCTGGACATTGAACGTTGAGAAGATAGCGAGTGAAGCATTTCTGTACGTGCTCCATGACTCTCTCTTCCTGGGCTTAATGACTGAGTAAACTCTAGATGAATTACAAAATGTATCCTTCCCCAAGTGCTACTGCCTGGGGAAGGCACATTTGCTAATTGCTACTTCTATGTTACATTCTCAGCATGACGTTTCATGTTCAGGCTTGACTGGATTTACTAATGTTGACAGTTATTGACTTCAAGACTAACTCCTTTTTAGATTATAAATATTTCCTTTACTTGTCTGACTTAGACATTTTTGCTATTTTTATTTTCTAGTAAGGAAAATATTACATGATATGTCTTGGTCCTTTGCTTCCTTCATTATGGAAGCAACAGCAATGAAGTACTTATTTATGAAATATCCAAATACTGGAAAGAACAATTTGAAAAAGTGCTAGTATTTATGACATCCCTAAGCTTCACTAATTCTACTAGGTTCTCTTACTTAGATATTAATGTAACTTGGAATTTCATTACCATTGCAAAAATACATGGCAATGAGATTGTGGTTAATGGGAGAAAAAAAGGTATAACATTAATGAGTACTTATGAAGCATATTATGAAATTAAATGATAAAACATTCTCAAAAGTCATTGCTTCCATAAGTACCCTTAGGTATACTTCATGGAATAAAGTATGATATCATCCATATATGTAATGAGAAAAGCATAAAATTTAAAAAGTGACAGGTTGACTAGGTGGATTGTTACTGGCAAGTGTCCCTGCATACCTCAGCTTTGTCTTTAAAATACTGCAGCTCGACTCTCAGTGTTCATTGTTCTACCCAGCCTTTTTAATACTGATCATATGCATGCCAAATACAAACTTACTCTATGACTGGAATTTTGTCTACACCAGTTGTCATTGACTGACATTATTATAAGCATCTGAGTTAACATGTATTCCTTCAGTGCTAGTATTCAAATCACAAAGGTTGTCCATAATTCCCTAGATTATCTCAAGTCTGAATAGGCATTAGTATAACAAGAACACAGTTTTAGGAAATGAGTGGATCTCAGAATATATAACTTCTTCTCTGAATATAATTTCTTCCACAAGATTCATTTAAAATGTGTGGAGTTGTTAGTACTATGGTGAGGATGGTCTTTAGCTATGATCGAATATGATTTCCTAAGTAAGCAAATGTATTTACATTATATTTTCTTTCTGTGCAGAAGTTGATTAATAATTGGTACTGTGGTGGATTAATGACTGATTCTTTTCAAAGTTAATATTGGCAAGCTGTAGTCAGAATCCTGCATTTATTGCTATCTATCTTTGTTCTCAGGCATATTCAATGGAGACAAACTTGCTTTCCTTTCCTCTGTTTAATGGGCTGGAAGGTATTGACCTGGACCTGTAGCCTGTTCATTTATATGACTGATGTATTTCTAATGAAATAGTATAGATTCTGAAAGTAGTTTGTGTTGCTGTTGAAAATAAATTTAAAATAGATATGACATATCATTAATCCATCAGTTCATATTTCTTATTTTAAGAACTAAGCAAAAATCCCTATAATAGTGAGAAATAACATTTATCTATCCAGTACAATTCTATACTCAAGAAGAGTTTGAAATTGCAGAGTTTTTAATAAGGTTTTATTTATTTTATGTATGTGAGTACACTGTAGCTGTCTTCAGATATACCAGAAGAAGGCATTGAATCCTGTTACAGACGGTTGTGAGCCCTCATGTAGTTGCTGGGAATTGAACTCAGGACATCTTGAAGAGCAGTCAGTGCTCTGAACCTCTGAGCCATCTCTCCAGCCCAAAATTGCAGTTTTTAAATATAGATGTTCACTTACTTTATTGGAAAACTGAGTTGACAAGCACATATCAGATGTATGAGTAATCCATAATAAATATATGGATTTGATATGATCAATTCAGCATGGATATTAACCAATCTTTTAAAATCCACACTTTAACCCACTGAAGATTCTGTCTTGTAATCAAATGGAGCCATAAATATTTTCTTTTTATTATGTTATAAGCACAGCAGGTATACTACTAAATCTATTCTTTAAATTATGATGCTGCTTGCTCTGTGAGTGATATATTGGAATCTAAAAGACTGAAGAAAAAAGACAAGGAAGAAGGCTATTACACTGTTCCAGGTGAGAGGTGGAGAGAGCTGCTGAGAAATGGGAGGTACTGACCAGGGCCAGCAGTTCTGCAGGAACAGAATGGATGGAACAAAAGAGAGCTTGAAGTAATGAGAATAGTGCCCACAAAACCAAATGGTTATTTGCACAAGAGTTTATGAGACGTGGGGCAAGTGCAGCAGTTAGAAGGGAAATGTTAAGGAGAGGAAAGAGAATAGAAGAGAGTTAGAAATAACTCTCATCATACCAGCTCAGCTTGCAAAAAGAAAAATGAAACTCATTTGAGGTCTCTCCAGATGTTGCCAGTATCTCTCTGTTATTTTAATGAAAGAGGGGATTTTTTTTTTTAATTTATTGTCTGCAACCAGATGCAAGTACGAAGCATACATCAATGTTTGTGGTCTCTGACTCTGCCGAAATCAAAAGCAAAGCTGTTTACAGTAGGTTTTCTGCCTTGAAAGAAAGAGTGCATTACAATCAAGGAGACATTCACCTACAAGAAAACCTCAAAATTATTTCTTAACTACATATGTAACTTCTTACCAAGTATTTAGCCACAAATATCAGAAGAAAGCAATTTAGTCAAAGTGTATTACAGAAAACATGAAATCACTGTGCTCATCATTTTACTGAAACCTTCCATCTCCAAATACTGTCAATATTTGGCTTACAAAAGAAAGAAATTTTCTCTACAAGTTCCTTTAATAGGAGGAAAAATTGTGATGCGGAGTAGAAATAATACACTGAGGGACCATCTTTACTCAAAGCCCCCAATTCCACTTCAACTTTACAACGGCCATTTTGTTTTAAATCTGTTGAAAGTAACTTTATGGCTAAAACACTTTTCTTCAATAGAGTAGAATTGTAGAATTTTTGACAAATATATCAAATGAGAAACTTTTACTTTCATCATGTTTAAGTCCTTAAGATCCTGGCCTCCTGTGAACACTGATATCCTAAAACCCTCACTGTACACCTTCCACAGATGAGATCATATGACAGAAAGCAGCATCAGCTCGAGCTAATTATACATGACTATGACATAAAGATCCTATACCTAGTATGCTACACATCACAGTTTTTGTTCTTCTAGTCAATTCAATCTTCAGAAGGTTAGATGGTCGAATGACACTTTTCATTAGAAATCCTTATTTATTTTGAACAAAAGCTATTTCTATAATTTAGAGACAAAACATTGATAATAAATAGTAAAGGTAAATAACGTTTTTCTAAATGTAAAGTGATGTTTTATACTCTAACCCTCCAGAGATTTCCGAAGGAAACTTTGTTTTCCTTAAATAAGCATAGTGATTCACAAAGCTGAACCTAGTTTTATGCATATCTGATACCTCAGATGCCTACTAAAGACACAGTGATTAATCTCTTATGAAGAGATTGTCTATAATTATAGGCAGTGCTTGCAGTTTTCAATTGCAATACATGCTGTCTGGGAATCCAGAAAATCAGAATAGAAACATCAAATATATATATATGTATATCTTTTTTATTTCATATTGGCAATGTCAATATTTGTTTAGTTAGAATATAATTACTTCTGGTAAAGCTTATATAAGGTATATTGAACATCTGAATAAAACTTGTATTTGATTTTAAAAATGTAAGTCTCAGTAGGAACATACTTTAAATTGTTATAGGTCATTCACAAAAATGGCAATAGAGTCCTTGATTATCTATATTATTTTATGCAGCATTTTATTTTTAATATTAATTTCTTGATCTCCTAAAAGTATTACTAGATTATGAAAAGAACAACTTTTATATTTAGTTAGAGTACTAACTAACCCTAATTAAAGGCATGTATAGACATACATCTAAAAGAACAGTCACAAAAAGCTGTGAGACTAAGGACAAATTCTCTAAGATTCAGTCAGAAAAGAATTTGTGTAGATAAATCACACATTATACTCCTTAATTACTGATGACTTGAAATCCTTTGCTATCCCTTTTTGGATGTGTTGCTTATAAGACTGGGCTTTTAAATAATTTTACAAGTGCTGGGCAGTGGTGGCGCATGCCTTTAATCCCAGCACTTGGGAGGCAGAGGCAGGTGGATTTCTGAGTTCGAGGCCAGCCTGGTCTACAGAGTGAGTTCCAGGACAGCCAGGGCTTCACAGAGAAACCCTGTCTGAAAAAACCAAAATAATAATAATAATAATAATAATAATAATAATAACAATAATAATAATAATAATAATAATAATAATAATAATAATTTTACAAGCTTATGGAATTGGGAGCTTGAAAAAATATTTTCAAAAAAGAACATAGAGAAAAAAATAAATTTCAGGTATCATCTGAGCTGCAAACATCATCTCATGATTACAGCTAATTGTTCTATTCTTTTTTCTTATTACATGTTTGGCATACTAAAAAATCTATTATTAATATTTTATTAAAATAAATTTTCACTTATTTCTAATGCATTTTCACTTTCCTTTGAAAATTTCTGACCATACTAGTTAGAAATATCCTGATTTAATATTTTTTTTTAATGAAGGGTTAGATTTTTCACACTGGAGAAAATATTTTTAACACAGCCTCAACATGTAAATTGAGGAAACTGGTTAAAATTTACACTGAGTAAACTAACGTATGTTCACTAAAACAAGTGTCACCTGTTTTCACTCATATGTGGATCCTAACTCCAAATCTTTAGGTTTGTGTTTAACTTGGAGTGTCTATAGGATCCAGAACTCGAAGGGGACCTTTGTTAAACAAGGCAAAATAAAGAATTTATGAGTGGGGAATAGTAGAGTACAGGCAGTATGAAATAGGAAAAGAAAGTAATAGTAAATGATATTTAAGTGAATAGTGGATAGAAGGGTAGGACAGAGGATTGAATGTGCAGGAATACTTATCATACTATATGATAAAGCCATATATATTTGTGTAACAAAGATTAATTGGAGGTAATATTGCACAGGAGACAATGCTTCTTCAGATGCCTTAAGTTGAAAAATAAAAATCTTAGTTATAGGGTAGAAAATATCTCCCTTCTAACTGTTGATTGGAAGTATCCCAAAGCCCTCCAAAACAACACACGTAACTGTTATTGCTCATTTTTGACCACCAGAATATCATGTAAAGACTCTATTACTGATGACACCACATGCTTTGATCAAAGAACAGGAAGATATAAAGCTGTTACTGGCCAGGGTGCTCCCTTGCTTCAGGCTAGATCTCATAGTAACAGAAGAAGTTATACAAGCTATTGAAAGGGAAAAAAGCCCCAACATTATTACCCATCTTGAATCCTATATACTTCCATGTCTGGCCACACAAAATATGCCTATGGATAAAGTGTTATGGGTCTACCAACCACTTTCAGTTTGGATTTAAGAGCTACTCCACAGAAAGCATTACATGTGTTATAAATTATGACTGGACAGGTCATGGGATCCTATGATGAACATACTGCTATTATTTGGCTTAATGAACTTAATATCAAATTACTTTTCAAAAATGTATTTCTATACCATAGATTGGTGTAGCTCTCAGTCCTCAAAGTTGTGTGGAATAGATAGTGGTTCGTGCAGAAACTCTCAAATGATCTAAGTGTAGCTAATAAGTGTCTATGAAGTTCTCATCCATAAATTGAATATCTATAAAACACCCCTTTCTCCAAGGCTCAAGGATCATCATCAGAGTGGCATTGTGAAAATTATTAGAGCCATAGTTTTGGGTAATTTGTGAGGAGAGTATCAGTATCTTCTTGGTGATACGAGTGCCCTACTCCTAATGTTGCAGATGTTATTGGTATATGCACAAAACCTATACAAGAACAAACCAATCAGCCTTTCACTATGGAATATGGAGAGACTCATGAGCTAATAGGATATTGATGTTTATGTCTGCTAGATGTCAGTTTTCTCCAAAGTTGTTGTAGGTCAATCACACCCCAAAGAGGCCCTATACTAATGCATTTATGGGCAACAAACATTGAACTTAGTTGATTATTGACAAAAATAAAGAGAATATTAAGTTTGTAGGAAGGAGCCATGTGAATCTGGGAGAAATTAAGATGAGGGATATGAAGGAAGTAGAGGATAATCATGCTATAGTCCAGAGATCCAGAGAGGTTAAGTAACACAGGTTAAGGGAGAGGTGATGCATGAATCTCCATGGGTAGGGGAAGTAAAATAGATTTTTCAGGTGGATTGGGGATTGGTGGAGGATAGAAACGAAAGGAATCAGATGAGGGTCAATGGGGAGGGAGGGAGGGAGGGAGGGAGGGAGAGAGAGAGAGAGAGAGAGAGAGAGAGAGAGAGAG
>CM052720.1:13983622-14049579 GCA_028551405.1 Uromys caudimaculatus
TGGTCATCTTCTGTAACCAGGCAAAGCTTCCAATGGAGGAACTGGGATACCAACCCAACTATAAAGCCATCAGGCTACAATTTGTCCTGCTGAATGATGTGCTGGGAGTAAATGTGGCACAGTGACAAACTCATGACTGGTCCAGCTTGAAATCCAGGCTACTAGAGGTATCCCAAGCCTGACACTGCCTGAAGGGCCAGGAAACAGAGGCTGGATAGCCCAGAGACTTAGGAAAGAACCAAACACTACTGGACAAAAAAAAAAAAAGTCAATGGAATATCCTGGTGATATTCTGATATACTCTTAGACAAGAGTATATTGTAACCCTCATCAGAAAGGCTTCATCCAGTAACAAATGGGAACACATACAGAAACCCACAACCAAATATTAGCAGATCTAGGGGAATCCTGTGGTAGAAAGAAAAGAAGGATTGTAGGAACCAAAGGGGTTAAAGGCACCATAAGGAAACCTACAGAAGCAACTAATCAGTGTTCATAGGAGCTCATAGAGGTTGAACTGACAATGAGGGAGTCTGCATGGGTTTAACCTACGTCCTTTGCATACATATTATGTTTGTGTAGCTTGATGTTCTTGTGGGACTCTCCTACTGGGTTGCCTCATCCAACCTTAATATGAGGAGATATGTCTAGTGTTATTGTAACTTGATATGCTATATTTGGTTGACATCTCTCGGAGGCCTGACCTTTTCTGAAGGGAAAAAGAGGAGGAATGGGTCTGGTGGAGAGGGGTGTGAGCTTCGAGGAGAGGAGAGAGGGGAGGCTTCAGTCAGGATGTAATATATGAGAAAAGAATAAATTAAAAATTAAAAAGAATTCACTATATTCATGTACAAAATTCTCAAAGACTTAATAAAATATTGAATAAAATACTAAATGTTAAATTAGGAATTTTATCTTTCAGTTCAAAAAGAAAGAAAATAAGCACCTTGAACAATGTTATAGAAAAATAAATAAAATTTCAAATTTTAAGATTGAAACATAATCATGTTTTTCCTAAATTTTAGAATATTAAGTTTCACCCACAAGTAAAAAAAAAATATATACTGAAGCATATGAAAATAGAATTTGCATACAGAATCACAATAGGTTTCCCAATCTGTCAAGCACTGATGAATTTTGGTCATTACACTGATTACATATATCAAATTATTTTTACATGTAACAACATATAAAATATGTTGTACTAACTTTCTCAATGCTGTGATAAAATAAACAACAAGATGTAACAATAAAAATGGCTTCATTCTGGCTGACATTTTGATGGAGTACATTCTATCATGGAGCAAGAGATGGATGTGGTACCCTGTGGGAACAAGCCTGGTGTGGTGGAAAGAAGCCCCATGTGTCTGTCCTGGGCGCTGCAGCTCTGGGTGGGACAGGAGACCCCACACAGTCCGACAGGCAGGTGGGGACTGTGGGAAGCCTTTGTGGGCCCTGCCCGTGGGTGGGGGAGGGGGCCATTCTCAGGGAACGCACCTGGCAGCTGTCTCAGTGGGTTCTCTAGCCCGGGGCACCGCAGTCACAGCAGGGTGCCGCAGACTGCTAGTCAGAGCGCAGCTGGGGTTCCCACCGAGACCGGTTTCGACAGCTTGGGGCACAGGGCTAGCTGCTTAGGCTTGGGTGAATGGGTACTGTCTGGGAGCACTGGGAAACCCTCCCGGAGAGATTAGATGCGGCTCCTTAATCAAGGGCCGGATCCCTCCCTTCCCACGGCAGGTTCAGATGAAGAGACAGTCCATAATTCTAAGACATTTATTTTCATCGTGTGGAGTGGCATGGATGGAATTGTACCCCTGCCTTTCTGGGAGAGGCGAGGCAGATATAATAACTGGGAAGGGGCGTGGCTAAGCCTCTAGGTGTCTTATTAACATCGGGGTGGCTTGGAGGCTGTGTGGCCATGCCTTTACCTGAGGAGGGGTGGTACGTGTCCGTGACTGGAGCCAAAAGCCTCCCGGGAGCGTTGGCATAAAGTTTTCCAATCCCTTGTGGATTGTTCCACTGGGCCGCCCAGATTTTACGTCTGTGATCAACTGGGTGCCAGATTGCATGTCACAGATCACTGCCCCACAGTACCCAAGGTCAGATGGCAGAGAAGAGAGGAGAAATGAAACTAGGCTGTAAATGTTCAAGTCCATCCCTAGTGATATACTTGCTCCAGCAAAACTTCATCTCGTACAGGTTCCACAACTTTCCCAACCACATGATGAACAGATGATCAACCACATGAGCCTATAGGGAATATTTCACATGCAAATCACATTCTGTCATGCTCCCAATAAGCATATAGTCATCTTGTGGTGCAAAATACATTTTTCCTTCCACATCTCTATAATCCTTACTAATCAGAACATCATCCAAAAGTTCAAAGTATAAAATGTCTTCCCATACTCAAGCTAGTTCCTTAGCAGTGAATTTGAGTAGCATCAAAGCAAACAAGTATGTAGTTCCAAGACACAGTGTCAAAAATAGACATATCCCTTTTCATAAGGAAAGAATCATATCAAGTCAAGACTGAAACCCAGTGGAACAACATTATTATGGCTATTTCTAGTTGTCAGCATGACTATATCTGGAATGAACTATAATCTAGAATTGGAGGGCTCACCTGTGATCCAGATCTTGAGGCTACAAGATACAAGTTTCTGACCTGGATCTTGGTATGGAGATCTTGAGGCACAGTGGCCATGAAAAGCTTAGGCCCAGGAAAGGTAGTATATGCCTTTAATTCCAGGAGACTGAGTAAACAAGATCTCTGAGTTCAAGGTCAGCCTGGGATAAAGCAAATCCCAGATCCAGGCATAGATTTACATGCCTTTAATCTGGGCCACACTTGCTGCTGGAGATCTACATAAGGACATTGGAAGAAGGAAGATTCGCTCTTCTTTGCTGCTTGCATTTACTTACTAGCACATCTGTTGGAATCTACTTCTACAGAAGACCAACTGAAACAACTAGCCTTGTGGGACTGAGCAACTACTAGATTCTTGGACTTCCCATTCACAGCTGACCACTGTTGGGTTAGTTCAACTACAGACTATAAGTCATCACAATAAATTCTTTTAATGTAGAGAGCCATTCCGTAAGTTCTGTGACTCTAGAGAACCCTAACTAATACAAACATCAAATCCAATAGCTTCTTGTTCAGCATCTGGAACACACAAGACAGAATCACCTGGGTTCCAACGAGCTTGAGTAGCCTGGTCCCTCCAGCTCTGCTACCAGCACTATATGTCTTCAGCTCCTCTCACTTGATGCTCCTTGTCTAACATCACTGGGGTTCTGTTTGACCTCAGGCTTCACCTTAACACCTATATACACATTCTCTCAGGTCCTGTCATATATTGTCTGGTCTCAGTGACTCTCTGAAACATCATAATCATGCACCTTTTATTCCTGTAAAACCTGTAATATATTGATGATGCCACCAGGCTGTGTTCACAATTGTTATGAGGTTTGATCCCTTCAGCCAACCTCTATGCCATATTTTCTAAATCTGAAAAAAAAAAAAAAAACAGTTTTTCTAGAATATTTGTACTTATATGGGATATTTGCCTTAATTAAAAATAATCTAAATTATAAAGGTTAAATTATAAAATGAGTGGACTTAAAGACATACAACAGATATAGGATTTCATTTTTTAGTAAGCACAACAATATATAAGCAAGAATATTCATTTTAACCTGTTTATAATAGAAAAAAATGCCCAAAGATTTAAAATCATTCAACTTTAATATTCATTACTATGATTTTTTAAAAGAATCTATAGTATCTATAATTAGCAAAATGCTAGGGAAACAATACATTAGTTAAGATATTGGAGTATATATATAATGAAAAACGCTTAGGAATATTTCTTATGGAATTGTCAAAATTGGGGCCAGTTCTATGAATTATCATGTGAATGCGTTTGCCATAAATTTTCTAAGAATGAAGTTTTATCCTTAGGAGCCATATGGTAGAAGGAGAAACCCCACTCCTGAAGGTTGGCCTCTGACTTCTCCCCATGTGCTGTTACACATATGTTCAGAAAAACAAACATGAGAACATAATAAAATCAATTCCTTTAGATTATTTTATTTTTTTTATTTGTATGAATATTGGCTGCCTGTATATATGAGTACCACATGAGCTCCTGGTGCCTACAGAGGTGAGAAGTGGGCCTTGGATCCCTCAGAACTGAAGTTATAGCACTACGTGAGTGCTGGTAATGGCAGCCTGGTTCTCAACAAGGGTAACAACTGTTCCTCATTGGTAAGGAATCTCTCCAGCTCTCAAATACAAAATTTTAAAATAATGTAAACTATCAAAAATTATGTACCTGTTTTGCCCTGGAGAACTGATTGTTAGGCATGTGATGTCTACGGACTCTCTTGGAAAACATGCCTGGTTTTCCATCATGGTAAGTGTATTCATCTAAACCATTTGTCTTTACCACATGACACTTGAATAATTCACTTTTAGTAATAAATATATTAGTCAAATTTTTCTGGGAATTTTGGTTACTCTCATATTTATAAAGAAGAAGCTACATTGAAAAAGCACAAAGGATTTGAGATCTCTTCTGCAGTATTGCTAACCATCTCCATTTGTATGAATTATATGAATTAATATTATGATTACTCTCCATGCTTTTCATCTTCTTGTTCCTCGGCCCTGAACTGATGACTTAAAGTTTCTTTTTATTCAAAAGCAGAGTGTAAGAAGAACTTGAAGGACAACTAAACTTCCTCGGTTACACTGGAAAAAATCATCCTATATTGGACCAAGTCCATGATGCACTGTAAGCAAGCATTTTCAATATCAGAGCAGCCATGTGACATAACCACAGTTGCTAAAAGTGTCTAAGGGAAAGGCCATTGCAGGCTCCACTGGAAAAGCCTTGGCTTAATGAGTTCATGAACCTAGTTTTCATCCTCAGCATAATGCAAAAATGAAGGAAAAAAGGGAGATAAGGTAAACATGAGTACATGTTTAATAATTAAACAAGTTTCAAACACTGTGTTAGAGGAGTCATTGCAGTTCATTGCTAATGTTCTAGGATTGCTTTAAAACATTATAACTGATACAATGTACATAATAAAGAGCAAACTGTTATAGTTATTTAATATTTTTCTACAGGAAGATATTTCAATTCTCAAATGAAGAAAGAAAATGTTAGAATGAACAAGTTCTGATATTCTGTAACACAGTGTTATAACCACAGTTCACAATGAACTTTATGTATTTCATGAAATCTGGAAGAGAAGAGATCTAGAGGTCCAAATTTAAAGAAATGTTCTAATTTGTCAAACTATATTATGACTTGGAGAGCAGTAACTTGGCGCCATCTGTTAAAATATGGTCTATCTCAGGTTGCTGATGAGGACCCATCCACAGCTCAGGGATACAATGTCTTCTCTTCCTGCCCCTAAGAGAGAGAGAGAGAAAAAGAGGCTGTTGTAAAGAGTAAGAAAACCAAACCATTGCCTTACAGAAACTTTGCAATTTTATGAGGTCCCATTTGTCAATTCTTGATCTTACAGCACAAGCAATTGGTGTTCTATTCAGGAAAATTTCCCCTATGCCTATGTATTCAAGGCTAATTCCGAACTTTCTCTTCTATTAGTTTCAGTGTATCTGGTTTTATGTGGAGGTCCTTGATCCACTTGGACTTGAGCTTTGTACAAGGAGATAAGAATGGATTGATTTGCATTCTTCTACATGCTGACCACCAGTTGAACCAGCACCATTTGTTGGAAATGTTGTCTTTTATCCACTGGATGGTTTTAGCTCCTTTGTGAAAGATCAAGTGACCATAGGTGTGTAAGTTCATTTCTGGGTCTTCAATTCTATTCCATTGATCTTCCTGCCTGTTTCTGTACCAATAACATACAACTTTAATCACTATTACTCTGTACTACAACTTGAGGTCAGGGATGGTGATCTGTCAGAAGTTCTTTTATTGTTGAGAATAGTTTTCGCTATCCTGGTTTTTTTTTTTTTTATTTGAAATGAATTTGTAAATTGCTCTAACTCTATGAAGAATTGAGATAAAATTTTGATGGGTATTGCATTGAATCTGCAGATTCTTTTATCAAGACATCCATTTTTACCATATTTAGTTTAGGTATATTTGGTTTGGGTATAAACATAATTGTGGATTCATAGAACAAGTTGGGTAGTGTTCCTTCTGTTTCTATTTTGTAGAATAGTTTGAAGAGTATTGGTATTAGGTCTTCTTTGGAGGTCTGATAGAATTCTGCACAAATACCATCTGGTCCTAGGCTTCTTTTGGTTGGGAGACTTTTAATGACTGCTGCTATTTCTTTAAGGGTTATGGGACTGTTTAGATGGTTTATCTGATCCTGCATCTGATAGAGGGCTAATATCCAATATATACAAAAATCTAAAGAAATTAAACTCCAGACGATCAAACAACCCTATTAAAAATGGGGTACAGAGCTAAACAAAGAAATCTCAACTGAGAAAACTCAAACAGTTGAGAAGCACCTAAAGAAATGTTCAACATCCTTAGTCATCAGGGAAATGCAAATCAAAACAACCCTGAGATTTCTCCTCAAACCAGTCAGAATGGCTAATGTCAAAAACTCAGGTAACAGCAGATGGTGGTGAGGATGTGGAGAAAGAAGAACACTCCTCCATCGTTGGTGGGATTGTAAGCTGGTACAACCACTCTGTAAATCAGTCTGGCAGTTTCTCAGAAAATTGGACATAGTATTACTTGAGGACCCAACTATACCACTCCTGAGAATACAGTCAAAAGATGTTCCAACATATAACAAGGACACATGCTCTTCTGTGTCCACAGCAGTCTTATTTGTAATAAGTGGAAAGAACCCAGATGTCATTTAACAGAGGAATGGATACAGAAAATGTGGGACATTTATACAATGGAGTACTACTCAGCTATTAAAAACAATGAATTCTTGAAATACTTAGGTAAATGGATAGAACCAGAAAATATCATCCTGAGTGAGGTAACCCAACCACAAAAGCACACACATGGTATACACTCACTGATAAGTGGATCTTAGCCCAAAAGCACGGAATATCCAAAATACAATTCATGGACCACATGAAGCTCAAGAAGAAGGAAGATCAAAGTATGGGTGCTTCAGTCCTTCTTAGAAGGTGGTACAAAATACTCACTGGAGCAAATACAGAGACAAAGTGTGGAGCAGAGTCTGAAGGAAAGGCCACCCAGAGACAACCCCACTTGAGGATCTATCCCATATATAGGCACCAAACGCAGACACTATTTTGGATGCCAAGAATAGCATGCTGATATAGTTACCTGATATAGTTGTCTCCTGAGAGGCTTTGCCAGAGCCTTACAAATACAGAGGTGGATACTTGCAACCAACCATTGCACTGAGCATGGGGTCTCCAATGGAGGAGTTAGAGAAAGAACTGAAGGAGCTCAAGGGGTTTGCATCCCCCTAGGGAGAACAACAATATCAACCAACCAGAACTTCCAGAGGTCCCAAGGACTAAACCACCAACCAAGGAGTACAGATGGAGAGACCCATGGCTCAAGCTGTATAGGTAGCAGAGGATGGCCTTGTCGTGCATCAGTGTGAGAAGAGGCCCTTGGTCCTGTGAAGGCTTGATGCCTCAGTGTAGGGGAATGCCAGGGTGTGGGTGGGTGGGTAATGACATACCCTCATAGAAGTAGGAGGAGGGGAAATAGGATAGGGAGTTTCTGGAGGGGATATCGGGAAAGCGGATAACATTGGAAATGTAAGTAAAGAAAATACGAAAGAAAGAAAGAAAGAAAGAAAGAAAGAAAGAAAGAAAGAAAGAAAGAAAGGAAGGAAGGAAGGAAGGAAGGAAGGAAGGAAGAAAGGAAGGAAGGAAGGAAGGAAGGAAGGAAGGAAGGAAAACAGAAAACCAAACCATGATTTAGCATCGAACACAAGGTTCAGGAAGCTAAGAAAATTATGGAAAGTATGTAGGAATGGTATATTTAAACTTAGTGCCTCAAAAATAGAACATATCAAATGAGAAAAATTCTACAGTTTGATATTATTTTTCACACTTACCTTGAAATAATTTTCTTTTGATAGAATGCCCTATACTTGCTTTTTTGTTTTCAATTGTATACCAATTGATGGTACAGGCTATACTTGATATTATGTGTATTTCTATGTCTTGTTTTGTTTCATGTTGTTTTGTATGCAATGGTATATTTTCTGCTCTCTAAATGTTAATAGAGCCTAGGTTATCAAAAATAGACTACTCAATTAGAATCATCCCCCAAGACAGAATAGATAGCCATACCAACAGCTGTACAAATTGAAATATATCAAAACAAGAAATAAGAAAACAGCAACAAAGAAGATCATAAGCCCTGCCAACCTGTAAAAAAGACCAAAACCCCTAAAGTACTGAAGTCACAGTAGCTTGCACATGTAAAATTCCAAATGAAGATTACAAAAGAATTTTAGTAAAAATAGTGAGTAATCTGAAGGAGAATACACAAGTAGATACATTTAACCCAGAGCCTTTAGAGGATAGTTGACAACACAGGGTAAATGTAAAATAGAAAATAATAGTCTATAAGAAGGAGCAAATATTCAGCAAGGAAATTGATATTTTAAATAAAGATGTACATTAGTTTTGGAAATTAAAAACAATTTGAATAAAATAAAAACTGCAGAAATTATTACAAATAGAAAAAAACAACTGGAACATAGAGTGTCAGGTATGGAAAACAAAGTTGATAAAATAGTATACAAATATCAATAGAGGAAAAAATTCAAAATTACAGGGTTCAGAAGCTCTGGAATATATCAAGAGACTAAAAAGAAAGAGCCACATGAGAGAAGAAACTGAGATAAAGACTATAGCAAAGAGAAGCTTTTAAATAAAATGTAATATATTAATTTCTAAAATTAGAGAAAATAGACATTAAAACATTAGTAACAATTATAAACCCAAATAGGCATGGTCACAAAAAAATTCCACAATATATGCCAAGTATACAAAGAAAATTAAATACTAAATTTTAATATAAATATACAAACTGAGGTAGAAACCCCAGAATGATATCACTAATCAGAAGCCGAAAAGACAAAAAGCATGGCATTTTATATATCAAGATGCAGAATAAATGATTGACAATTCAGATGGTAATATCAAATAAAATTTTCTTTTTAAAACTGGTAAATAAATTAGGAAACTTCAAGTCAATAACCAACTGAGGTAACACATAACCACCAAATCCGCCCTGATAAGATGCTTACATGAGTACTGTACATGTAGCAGGAAGACAATCCTTGCCAAACAACACTGGAAGAATGAATTTCTGAAAGGAGTTTCTAAACAAAAGAAATAGATCATGTCTAACAGACTAATCAAACAAACTCCTCATACCGATAAGGGAGAAAGTAAATAAAAATATTAATACAGCCAAAATGAAAATTAACCCGCAAGATGAGGGGAATTATTAACATCTTTCAAAAATATAACAATAACAGTAAATTGCTTTAATTCATCAAGAAGGAGGCACAGACTGCACGGATGGACTAGAAAACTGAACAACTATCCACTGCCATCAAGAAGCACACCATACCAGTAAACAACCTTGCAGACTGGAAAAAAAGGATGAAGAAAAATATAACATAAAACATATAACAAACTGGCAATGGTAATGAATAATAATTCTAATACCAGAGAAGTAGGTTTCAAAATGAAATGTTTAAGAAGGGATGTAGAAGGAACTCTATATTAATAAAGTTATCAACTCATCAAGAGAAGATAGCATTCGTAAATACATAAGCACTTAGTGTCTGAGTTCTCAATTTCATAAAAACAAATTATAGGATTGCAATCTCATGGAGTTTCCATGCTTTATATTAATATATGTTTTCCTTATACAGTTCATGTTTGGACAGTCATGTTGGTGAGATTTTTATGGGTGTAGTGGCTGACATTCCTAGAAAAATAATCTCATAACAAATTTCATGATCCTTTGGCCCATACAATCTTTCTGCTCCTTCTTCAATAATCTTCCTGAGCCTCAGGTATGGGAGTTATTTTGTAATGTATCAGGTGAGTCTAGGAAGATGAAACTAATTACTTATCCAAAACCCAACAGTCAGCCCTGAAAATATACATACAAGTAACAGTATTTGAGCTGTGTATTATATGTATATTATATGTATGTATAAATTATAATATATATGATTTAATTAATTTCATGCATAAAAATAATTAATGAAAAAGAAGATATGAATTTGAGTCAGAGAATGGAATAGCATATGGGGGTTGGAAAGAGGAAATGGATGGTGGAAATGATGTAATTGTAATATAAACTCAAAATATGAAAAAATTAAAATGTAAATTAGGCAAAAGGTTTATAGATCTTGATAAAATAATGGAAATTTATTGCAATATCCATCTCATTTTGAGCTATGTCACCTATATAGTCAACATGGGTCTCTTAATTGACTGACAATACAGATCAAATGGATTTAACAGATTTCTACAGAATATTCCTCCTAACAGAAACAGAATACAGATTCTTCTCAGGAGTCGAAGGAATCATCTCAAAATTGGCTACATTCTAGTTTCCATATATGAAGTACCATTATTTTATCATATTCTAGTACAATAACTGTAAAAATAGGAAAAAACTATAAACACTACACAGTTGTATGAAAATGAAGCAATATAGTTTTTAATGGTCACTGGGTATAAACTAGAAAGATTTGCAATCATAGAAAAATGAAAGCTTATCTGAGCCTTTTGAATACAGCAAAGAAAACCCTGGGAAAATTTATAAACATAAATATTTAGAGAATCTCACAAACAAATTAACTTAAGGATCCACCCAGAGTCTCACAAGAACAAGTCAATCCTAAATCAGCAGACATATAATATAAAGATCATGTCAAAATTATTGATGTGGAAAATAAAGGAATACCTCATAGTTTCAATCACACAGAGAGTTCTTTTCTTGAAGAAATAAAGATTAGCAAAATTATATACAAACTAATTGTAAGAGAGATAATGCATAAATTAGTAAAATATAGATGAAAAAGACATTTCTCCAGAACCTTATGAAATACACAGAAAATTTAAGAAATACATTGAAAACTTATATTCAGAAACATAGAAAAATACAAGAAACTATTAAAGTCTTAAATAAAAGATATATCAAAATTAAATAAACAAAATGAAGACAAATAGATTTATCACAATCATTGAAGCAGAAAATAAAAGTTCTGATAAAACTGAAATCACGTCTAAATTGTATCAAATTTGTAAAGAAAAAAAAAAAAAAACAAGAGGGCTACCAGTGTTCCTCAAAATGGTTTGTAATGCAGAAAGGGGATAGAGCACCACAGAATGCAGTCCAAGGAGCTAGCAATACTAAACTAGATAAAGATACAATGAAAAAGTAATTTTGTATCAATTCTTGCAAACCAAATGCAAAGAAATATTAAGAAAACCTAGGTGATTTTATTAAGGGATGCAGGTTGGTCCAACATGTGAAAATATGTTCAGAACATAAAGAGATTTAAGTACAGATGTTATGTAATCATTTCAGTTGGTGCAGAAAATTCAAGAATGTTCCACATTCCTTCATGATAATATCACAACAGAAAAAATAGTAATAAAAGTAATGTATGTCAATATAATGTAGGTACTCAGCAGGTCGATAGCCAACACTATGCCAAATGTGCAAAATCTGATATTTTCTATATGATCTGGAATGTTATAAGAGTATCCATTCAAAGCCTTTGCTATAGCAACAAGACCATAGAAATAAATTGAAGGATGTAAATAGGACAGGAACAAGTTAAACTATCCCTATTTGTAGATGACCCAATGATTTCTATTTAAAAGAAATGAGTATCACCACCAGAAAACTCTTGAATCTGATCAAACATATTAGCAAATTTGCAGGATATAAAATTAGTATGCAAAAAATGTAAAGTTTTGAGTATACCAATAATGAATTCACTAATATATCAAATAAGTCCAGTTTATATTAGCTTTAAACAAATAATATACCTAGGGATAAACATAACCAAGGAGGTTAAAGACTTCTACCAATGAAAACATTAAGACACTGAAGAAAGAAATTAAGGCAGACACTAGAAGACAGAAAGAACTTCTATATGAATAAATAGGCAGAATTAGCATGAAAAAGGCCATACTATTAAAATCAATCTACAGAATTAATGCAGTGACCATGCTATTGTATATAGAGGTAGAAACAATAACCCTAGCATTAATATGGAAACACAAAACATAGCAAATAGCTAAAGCAACCCTAGTAGAGAAAGAAATGCTTAGAAATACCTGGTCTTAAATTATAGCAAGCATTATCTAGTTGTAAAAGCAGTGGGATGCCAGCACCAAAGCAGTCATAGCCATGTAGACAAGAAACAGAATAAAAGACATAGAAATAAACCTAAATTATGACAGCCACCTAATTTTGGACAAGGGTGTTACAAGCACATTCAAGAGTTTGGCAGTGGTATTTCATGCATTCAGGAGGCAAAGGCAAGGGGACCTCTGAGTTTGAGGACACGCTGATCTATTAAATGAATTCTAGGAAATCCAAAGCTATACAGAGAAGCCTATCTTGACAAAACAAAACAAAGCACATAAACAAGAACCTACTCAAGGAAACACTGCTTCTTCAACAAGCAGTGCTGACCAAAAAGGTTTCTAAATGTAAAAATCATGAAGGTAGAACTCTATTTCTCATCTTTTAGAAAAACAATCAATTTAGAGCATATCAAAAACCTGATCATAAGACCTGAAACAAAGCAACTGCTGGAGAAAAATCTAGGGGAAATAATTCACAATACAGACATCGACAGTGTTTTCTTTAAATAATCCCAATAGCACAGGAGATCATATGAAAATTGACAAGTAGCATTTCATGAATTAAAGAGCTTCTGCTCAGCCAAGGAAACCACTAAGAGTGTGGAGCAGTCTATCTCTAGGGAGAATAATTTTCAACTACATATTAGACAAAAGATTAATATTGACGATATATAAGGATATACAAATATTAAACACTAAAATTCCATCCATTCAAGATATAGACTAATAAAGTTCTCAAAGGAGAAATGCAGATGACTGGTATACACTTGGCAAGGGTCCAAGGTCCTTAGCTATCAGGAAAATGCAATGAAACCACCAGGTATTTCTTCTCTTCCCAATTAGAGTGGATATCGCCAAGAAAACAGGTATCAACAAAGCGCTGGCAAGGATGTGAGGGAAAGAATTGCTTAATGACTGCTGGTAGAAACGTAAACTTGTTAAACCACTATGGAAATCAAGATAGAGTTCCTCAAAAGTCTAAACTTTAAACAACCATAGTAGCTAGTCTTTACTACACATGATATACTCAAAGGACTCTAAGAAAACACATCACAGATACTGTACATGTGTATAGCTACTGTATTTTCAACAGCCAAAAGAGGGAGCTGCCAAGATGTTCATCAACATTTGAACACAAAAGAAAATGCAGTACATACACATAATGAAATTTAGAAAACCATTATAGATGAAACCATGGCATTTTTAGGAAAACTGATGAAAAAACAGAAAGAAAAACTAGAAAGAAAGATAGTGCACATTTTCTTTCATATAAGTAATATTTAAATGTTTAAATCTCAATTTCTGTCTCTGTCTCTGTCTCTCTCTGTCTCCGTCTCTCTGTCTCTGTCTCTCTGTTTATCTCTGTGTGTGTGTATATGTATGTGTGTATGTGTGTGTGTGTGCATGAACACTTGCGTGCATGCGTGCAAGTGTGTTTAATGATCACAGAACTAGGAAATGGATCTTGTGAAGCAAGAAAGAAATCAATGGGAAGTAGAAAACACGAAGGATAACAAAATATATCAAACATAAATCAGAGGATAACAGGGAAATGAAGAAACCAAAGGGGGAATTAATGAGAACTAAATATGATGATATGTATGAAGATGCCAAAATAAAGGTCATTACTATGTGTACAACCTAAATAAAATCCAATTTTAAAAAAGAATGTAAAGTAAGATTTCCTTATCTGGTTATCTGGCTATACAATCAGTGTATATATGTGTGAGAAAATCATATCATATCCCATTAGTTATGTGATGAAACCATGTTAGCTATCCCCCATAAGAAATACTGAGATATAGCTGACTGTAAAATTGCTCATCTCAAATATTCAAGACTGTAGCTTGATCTCTATCATGAAAATAATTAACTAAAATGAGAAACAACATACAACTGAAATATACTCCTTATATTTATGTAGAATTTTGGAGACATTTTTGATGTTGATGTTCTGTGAATTTTATAACATAAAAATATTTTATATAATAGGCAACTTAAATCCATATTATCTGGAATGTTTCAATTAATAAGCCATAATTTCTGTTTCTATGCATATTATATGACCCAGGTTTTTGGTTTGCACAATAAATTTACAAATATTTGGGAACAGAAGAAAATGACTCATCAGTTGCTAATTTTTTCTCAAAACAAAATATTAATGTGGCCTAGTTACAATTTGCAATTACTAAGGAAGAACTGTATCTGCCCGTTTTAGCTGGGTGTTCACAAGTGAGAATTAAAAGGAAACCCGTCATATGAAAACAAGGCTAAAAATTGCATGTGTACTTGGTTCAAAAGAAACTTTGATGTACATGTTGATTTAAGGTCATATGTTTGCAAAACTATAACTAAATAGATAAGCCATGTGCTAATCATTTATTATTACAAGAAAAGACAAATGATATAATTTCAATAACATTTAGGCAGGGAAATCCTGAAAAGTTTCTCTCTAACCATCACTAAAGGAAACAAAAACAATACGGCTATTCTTCATAAACTGATTCCTTTCTACAAAGGCAAACAATGTGTTACATACTAGCTATGTAAAACCATGTATATACATTAATATATTCTATTTTAAAATAATATTTCTGTTTTGTAGATATTTCCTCATAAATGTTATTAATTAAGGTGGCCTTAAAGGATAATACAGGCAAATTGAACCAATCAATATGATACCCACTCTCTCTAATACAACTATTATATATAAAATCCAAACTATGATCTTCTAGTACTTGCTTGCACAACTTACTTTTAAAAAACATTTATTTTATTTTTTATTTTGATTTGTGTAGGCTTTACTGTATATATGTGCACTTGTGTGCTGGTTGCCGTGGAGACAGAAGAGGACATCAGACCCCTAAAGCTGGAGTTACAGGCAGAAGTTAGTTGCCCTATGTTGGTGCAAGAGATCTCCAGGATCAAAAATCATTGAACCACCACTCCAACCTCCTCTTCAATACTCTCAGGCCCCTTTGTGTTTTGTAACACACTTGATATCAAAGTATATAATTATCATATAGGACCTGATAGAAACTGTGATAGCCTCCAGAAAAATGGTTCTCAAGTTGTAGGTCATGGCCACTTTGGACATGGAAAGACACTTTCATGGGGGTCACATATCAGATATTTGTAATAGCAGGTATTTGCATTATGATTCATAATAGTAGAAAATTACAGTTATGAGGTAGCAAAAAGATAATTTATGGTTGGGGGTCAGCATACATGAGAAACTGTACTAAAGGTTGGCAGCATTAGGAAGGTTGAGAAGCACTGCTCTAGAATACAGAAATTTAAAACATATAGAATAGCCCAGAAGCACCTAAAGAAATGTTCAACATCCTTAGTCATCAGGGAAATGCAAATCAAAACAACCCTGAGATTCCACCTCACACCAGTCAGAATGGCTAAGATCAAAAACTCAGGTGACAGCAGATGCTGGCGAGGGTGTGGAGAAAGAAGAATACTCCTCCATTGCTGATGGGATTGCAAGCTGGTACAACCACTCTGGAAATCAGTTTGGTGGACCCTCAGAAAAATAGACATAATACTACCTGAGTACCCAGCTATACCACTCCTGGGCATATACCCAGAAGATTCTCCAACATATAACAGGGATGCAGCTACAATGTGTTCATGGCAGACTTATTTATAACACCCAAAAGCTAGAAAGAACCCAGATGTCCCTCAACAGAGGAATAGACACAGAAAATGTAGTACATTTACACAATGGAGTACTACTCAGCTATTAAAAATAATGAATTCATGAAATTCTTAGGCAAATGGATGGAACTTGAAAATATCATCCTGAGTAAAGTAACCCAATCATAAAGAACACACATGGTATGCACTCACTGATAAGTGGATATTAGCACAAAATCTCTGAATACCCAACATACACAGACTACATGAAGCTCAAGAAGAAGAAGACCAAGGTGTGGGTGCTTCAGTCCTTCTTAGAAGAGGTAACAAAATACCCAAGGGAGGAAGTACCAAGACAAAGTGAGGAGCAGAGACTGAAGGAAAGGCTATCCAGAGACTGCCCCACCTGGGGATCCATCCCATATACAGACACCAAACCCAGACATTATTGTGGATGCCAAGAAGTTGGTGCTGACAAGAGCAAGATATAGCTATCTCCTGAGAGGCTCTGCCAAAGCCTGACAAATACAGAGGTGGATGCTTGCTGCCGACCATTGGACTGAGCACAGGGTCTCCAATGGAGGAGTTGGAAAAAGGACTGAGGAGCTGAAGTGTTTGCAACCCCATAGGAAGAACAACAACATCAACCAACCAGACCACCCCCCTCCCAGAGCTACCAGGGACTAAACCACTAACCAAAGACCACACATGCAGCGGTCCATTGCTCCAGGAGCATATGTAGCAGAGGATAGCTTTGTCAAGCATCAGTGAAGAGGCCCTTGGTCCTATGAATGCTTGATGCCCCAGTGTAGGGGAATGCCAGGGTGGGTAGGCAGGAGGGGGTAGGTGGTTGGGGTGTCACCCTCATAAAATCAGGGAGAGGGAGAATCAGATAGGAGGTTTCTGGAGGGGAAACTGAGAAAGGGGATAACATTTGAAATGTAAATAAATAAGATTCAATTTTAAAAAAAGAAATAAAGCAGAAACGAGAGAGAGAGGGGGGGGAGTTAAAACATTAGATGGAACAACTAAAAGCTTCCATTATTCATGTTTATATTTATTGTTTGAAATCTGTTGATATTATAGATGCAAATATTAAAATAAAGACCTGTAAACATTACAGCTTTGGAAAAAAATATTCACTCTAGATTGCATCCCAAGTTCATTCTATGATTTATTTTTAAAATTTATTTCACATGTGATAATATTTTCTATTAAAGGTGTGCTAAATATAACTTGGTATAACTGTATGCATTAATATAAACTCTAATGAAAGAGCAAACATATCATCCACTAGCCTTGGAAAACTATATTTAAATGAAACAATAATAAAGACTTTGACATATTTCATCTATGAAAACTTCATATTCCACTTTGAAATGCCTTTCTTCCTTTCTGAGCATATGCTAAGTTAAAAAAAAAAACCTTCATATTAATAGTAAGATCTTTTTGTTGAAATCTGCTGAGAATGGACTTTATTTTTATCAGTGATTTAAGAGGGAAAAAAGTCACTGCTTTATTTAGAAGAATAAGACTCAGCTAAATTACAGTGAAAACTTTTTTTCCAAGACAAATTTCAATTTGATGGTAGCACTGAATCTAATTTGCTTTCATTAAGTAGAAGTTAGGTCTCCAGGAGCACATCATTCTTCTAAGCACAATAATTTTAGAAAAGTTTTGAATATCAAGGAAATGAGGTGTAGAGAAGGACCATGGTTCTATTTCTCCCTTCCATATAAAGTCTGACAGTATGGCTGCTTACAATGATATTCCAAAATATGGCAGATTATTGATAGAGAAAATGAGAACAACAAAAAAATTTTATACTATTGTAAGAAATTACATGGATTATAAATTTGCCTTTCAAACATATATACATATTTTGTTATCTGAATTTGTCATTTTAATATTCCATTTTCAATGGGAAAACCATTCATTGCCGACTGTAATAGATGCTCAAATGTATATGCTGATAAAAAGAAGTACAACTACACAACAACTTTTAAGAGGCATGATTTTTGCCAATAATTGTACATGATTGTGCCAAAAGGGTCTTCAAAGTATTTGTTATCTAGAGTTTTTAAGTACAAAGTATCTTTTATCGATTACTGATCATCTGACCCTTAGGATAACTTAACATTAATGGGACAGTTGAAATTAGCATTTGAATATATTGGACACACAACTGTGTCTTCCTATGTGGTTAGTAAGTCTTTCATGTTATCATACATAACTATTTATTCAGCAGGTTCTGCCACTTCTTTCTTGAAAAACAATACAAATACGTTCTTTCTTCTCCACTGACATTACTTCCATAAACTTCCTTTAAGAATTGAGTAATATTAACTTGCCTGTGTCAGTATTTCTGTTACTGATTCTTCAAACTGCACATCAAAACCATGTTATTCTATAATAATAGCATGTTTTCATGATATTCATGGATAGAATAGTTCAGAGGAGCTATTTTACATAGTCAAAAAGTAACAAAATAGCAAGCAGGAATTGAGCTCAATTCTACCTGATTCCAATACTCCTTATAAATGTCTGCACTGTTTAATTCTTATCTACATTAAAAGTTAAATTTAAGACAACTAATATTTGCAAGAAATTGTGAAGTATGCAATCTATGTATCTATTCCTCAAGGAAATTTCACTTAGCAGGGGCTGTAACATATATACATGCATACACTAACATGCATTACAGACTAATTAGCATGCTAATCCAGCCTTTTGATACAAAGAAGATTTAAATTATATATTTAAATATCCATAATTCTATTAAGTAAAAATATGTATAAGATAGTTGTCATGCAAAACACAAATCTCCAACCTCAAAGGAAATAATAGTTCATTCTAGATCCAAGTATGAGTTACAATAGCCTGGAAATATAGATTTATATTACCCCAAGTAGCACCTGGAAATACAGATTTATATTGCCCCAAGTAGCATGTTTCAAAATTCAGGATGTCTGTGAGCTTTTATAGCAACAAAAAAGAAACTCATCATTGTTGGAAATATCAGATAAGTTGGCATAGCAGAGAAATCTCTGCTGGATGCTTCACATGCTACCTGATAACATTCTTAAACTTTAGGTTCATGGAAGCCAGTCTTCTGTTAATACATCACAAAAGGTTTTAGTAAATAGTCACAAGGACATACATTAGATGGAACCCAATAGAACACAATAAGTGGCTAACAAGTAAGCTCAGCATAGTCCAAAATTATCTGCTGTAGAACTGAAATACCCCAACTCTCCATAATCCTTTAAATTCCAATGAGTCTACCAGCCTTGTAGAATCTTCAACATAGATGTGGTTCTGTTTATTTGTTTTTCTTGTAACGTCAGTTCACATGACAGGTATACATATGAGTTTGAAATAGATTTATAATAACTTGCACCCAGAAAATTGGCTGGTTCATTGATACAACTTATCTATAGTGAAATCTATTTTTTCTGTCTCTGTGTGTTCCTTGCATTTCATTTGTATCTATACCAACAGTGCTGAAATATTAGCATGTACCAATACCATATCTGTTGTGCTACTTTGTCATTTGGGTTACTATGTGTTTTAGTCAGGGTTTCTATTCCTGCACAAACATCATGACCCAGATGCAAGTTGGGGAGGAAAGGGTTTATTCAGCTTACTCTTCCACGTTGCTATTCATCACTAAAGGAAGCCAGGACTGGAACTTAAGCAGGTCAGGAAGCAGGAGCTGATGCAGAGGCCATGGAGGGATGTTTCTTACTGACTTGCTTGCTTCTCCTGGCTTGCTCAGCTGGTTTTCTTATAGAGCCCAAAACTACCAGCCCACCGATGGTACCACTCACAAGGGTCCCTCCCCCCTTGATCACTAATTGAGAAAATGCCTTACCGCTGGATCTCATGGAGGCATTTTCTCAACTGAAACTCCTTTTTCTGTGATAATTCCAGCTTGTGTCAAGTTGACACACAAAACTAGCCAGTACACTATGCCTGGAGAGATATGGTATCAGAGAGGGTATGTATGGTCTCAGAAATAGGAAAGTACTCTGCCACTGCTGGCGGGTTAAGGAATCTATTTGAGTTTCTCTCATGTCCTCTGCAGAATAAGCAGAAAAAGGAAGGAACTTCATTATAATGATTATAATATATAAATTATATTTGTTATATTGTATCCAATTATTTATAATATATAATATATTATAAAATCAGTATGTATTATATCATATAGAATTATATATTATATAATGTGTAATGTATAATGATATAGAAATGTATAATTATTATATTAATTTTTTACTCAGTATACAATATATTGTATATTATCATTATAATATCAGCTATATTAATATCAACAATATAGTATATAATGTCTATAATTAATATACAGTTGTATATAATAATGTATAAATATATATAGTTCTATAATATACATATATATCACACACATAATAATATAATATTATATGCAGAATACACATTATATACATATTATGTATAATATATAATATAGATATATACAAATGTTTATACATATTATATACCTATACATAATAATATACAATATAATTTTATATAATTATATGTATAATATATATAAATGATATACATAGAATGTAATTATATATTTAAATTATAATCATTATAATGATGCAGTCTCATTCTTTTAAATACTAGGAATTCTTATTAGATATAGATAGTGAGTACCAATTGCATGGGTAAGTTAACCAATGCATGATGGAGAGCAATTAATTCAGGTAAGTCAGTATATTAGTTACTTTTCTCATTGCTGTATCAAGAAGCAAGTTGAAGAAGGAAGGGTTTATCTTGCCTCATAGTTCCAAAGTTAAAGTTCAGAATGTTGGAAAGGTCATGGCAGCAAGAGCTTGAAGCAGCTGGTCACATTGCACTCACTGCATTGGCAGTCAGAGGACAGAGGACAGAGTGATGATGGTACTTCTCAGCTAGTTCTCTTCTAGTTTCAGTTCAGGTTCTCATCCTTTTGAAGAGTATAACTTCCTGCAGTATGTCAACAAATCAATTTCTATAACCCTTCACAGGCATACTCAATGGTTAAGTAAAGCTAGATATTCTTCCTGTACAGATATTCCCATAAGCTTCTCTGTTAGCTGATTCTAGACCCTGTCAAGTTGAGATCAATATTGACCAGAGTTAGGAAAAAGCATGGAGATTTGAACCCTTCTTATCATTTTCTATTAAATATATTCCAAATCAATGGGGCTTCTCCAGGCAAAACTGTGAAAACATAGCTCCATTTGTATCTGTTTAAGAGTTTGTTCCCTGCTCGTGCGACCCACAAAAGTAGCCATTCCTTCATATCTTCAAGAGCTAGGACTCTGCTCAGATTATTTTACTGCCAGAATTGTGATCATTTCTTCTTTAGATCAGACCAAAATTTGTCCATATACATCAAAACCTTCCAACATCAACTTTTCATAAAATCTGTACAAACTGCTCACATGTGCTTCCAAAATTCTGAGTTTATGAAGGTTATTTCAAGGTTATTGCCATAACCTCATATTTCCAATGCTTAATCTGTCCTCACTTTGTTTTACAGTCAACTTGAAGAAAATATATGCCTTTTTGAGTGTATATAACTAGTTTACTTTAATATGATCAATTCAATGAGCCTGTGAACGAATGTTCACTTCTTTATATTTTGCCATTTATACAAAATAGTGTTAGCATTTTAAGTATCCACAAAAATTTACATGTAATATTTAAAATACATTTATATGTTAAGTTTATTCTATAAAGCATATACAGAGAAAAAGCATACATACACATACATACACACACACACATATATATATGTATATACATATACATATACATATACATATACATATATATATATATATATATCACTACAGAAAGTATTGTGAAAATTCTTATTCCAAAATCATCAAACTCCTAATACATAGTATGTTTTTACTCAGTGCAGTACTTTTGGTATATTTATTTCCATGATAACGATATACTTATTTTTATAAAAAACTTATTTTACAACTCTCAGTCCCTGCAGACAACATTCTGAAATTCCAATTATTTTAAGATCTAGTATAATACACTAGAAAGGTGAGCACAGGTCAACAGTTCCTTTTCTCTCTGGCATTTGGAGGAATTATGCCACCTGTGTGTATATCTGGGCACTGTGAACTTTCAGTAGCTCCAGGTCAGAGCTTTGTTTCCTTCTCTCTTTTCAATTTTGTGTAACTTTTCATTTGCCACTCTTACTCCCAAATTTTAGCCCTATTTTTAACTATGACTAAAAGCTACTCATATCATGTCACATCAAAAGAACTATTTCAATGAAGATATCCACAAAAAGACTCTATTAAATCATAGAACTTTCAACACAATGTGAACATGTGTCTACCAATGTTGTGTCAGCACTCATACACAAAACAGGATTTATGGATGCTATCATTCTGAAGTAAAACTTGAGTATTCTTTTTTTCCAGTTAGCCTCATTTCATAAAATAAAAATGCATATTTGCATTTTGCAAAGTATCTTTTTAATATGTTTAATAGATTCAAGTAAAAGATTTAATAATATAAAATCAATTGAATGATCTTGAAGTTTTGGTTATTAAAGTCTTCAAAACTACCTAGTAGGTGAAGAAGTTCTAGAACTTAGTGCTAAAATCCAAAAAAGCAGTTTTCCAAGATAATTTTCAAATTCTTCACACTCCTGGGCTTTTTTATTTGTTTTTTTGTTTGTTTGTTTTTATTTTTGTTTTGTTTTGTCTTGCTCTGTTTTGGTACCTCTCTTTTATAGAAGATAACAAAGAACACTTCAGAAAATTCATTATCATCTTCTGTGATTGATCTGTTAATTTTGTGACCAAATATGATTATGTCACCATTGTTCTACACCCCTGGGTTTTCAATCTACATGTTCTCCATTTAATGAATTCAGAGACAAACAACATTTTGTAAGAGAGAAAGAGTCTTAGATAGCAAAGTGTGGCACCCTTAAGAGATAGAAATGTCCAATAGTGTCAGATTTGAAGGTAGGGTTAGAGGAGAAAGATGTCAAGTCAAGCCAAGGATTACATAGCAGGTAGACAGGCAGTACAACACAGCAGGTGTTTAAAGTGAGAGGTTTCTGTCCTTCCAGACAAACTGGATTTGTTCCTTACAGATAACTGAGGAGATGGAGCGAACTGCACTGTGAGGACTCAGGTTTAGTTAATATATGACCAATTCTATATGACAGAGGTAGAGATGCAAGACACATGAGACTCAGGAGATAAGATAAAACTACTCTTTTGGGGGTAGGATAATGAGTTTAGTGTGCTATCCATATGTGTCTGCAGTCAGGCTGCTTTTAAACACCCAGGTGTCAGAATCTTAGGCGTGATCTTACATTCTTCATAGATTTCTCTGTAGAGGGTCTACAAGACCAGGCTGCTCTAAAAGAAGAAACAGTTGCAAAAGGAATTATCCTGGATTAACAATGGGCAATGGGCAGAGAGGGTCTACATGTTGACCTACATTTGCAAGCAAGCCTTATACCATTTTTCAAAAGTCTTCAGGATTAGATGGCTTTCCTAAGGATTCTTTTCCTGGACAGATTGTCCTTAAAGCTATTTAATGAACATTTAACAGTTGATACAATAATATGCCTTTATTCTACCCTAGAAATCCTTTTATATAAACTATGCTAAAGTAGGGATTAATTAAATATTAAAGAAAGACTATAAGGAAAGGGAACTAGCTTTCCACTAATACACCTCAATAAAATCTGGCTGTCTACAACTTCTAGTCATTTGTGTGTATTCTATCTTCACACGGAGAAAGTATGATTGTTATTCTCTCCTCTCACATGTGATTTCAAATCCTATATGTGGATAACTGTGATACTTCCTATTCTTTAAAGTTGGTGTGTTACCAGACAGAGGTAGAGTTTAAAGGTAACGTAGGAGCATAACCTCTATAACCTTTAAGACTGCTCATTTCTAATAAGCTTCTGAACAAATTCACAACATCTAAATATAGAAACAATCACTGTGCATATGAGATGAAAATATACATACAGAAAGAGAGAAAGAGAGGAGGGGAGACAGACAGATGGAGAGACAGAGATGGGGAAGCACTGTTATCATGGTGATTTCCTCTAGAACTACCTCTATCACTGTGCATGAAGAAGAATGTATGGTCCTATGGCCTGTATGGTCAACAGACTGCTTCCAGTCATCACGACAAAATAAGGACATCAATTTAGTGATAACTAGGTCCATTTCCTTAGCAATAAGGCATTAATATTCAATACTAGGAGAGTCGTAGAATCCTCATCCTTGATTCTGACATTGGCCTCCCTGATGCACATGGTCTACAGGATGTTCTAGAGTATAAAAGGACTCTAGCTGGTTAACTGAAGGCAAGATTCCATGAATGTAGCTGTCATGAGATGATGTCATCATCCTTGTTTGGTATACTATGATGTAGTTTCTTTCTCATAATTCCTGTTTTTATAAGTGAGCCCAACAAATCATTGATTCACCACAATAGACTTAGACAGACATGTTTCTTTTGTTTTTCTCATTGGGGTTTTATCTGGGAGGTATTCCTTCTCATCTCCAACAAGGCAACATGACTTTTGAATGATAAGAATTATTCATAGTGTATTGGGGAAGCCATAGTTGAAATATAATGATATATATCTTGTAATATAAAGTGTGCTAAAAAATATAGTAGACATTGACCACATTATTTGGGAAAAACAGGACCAATTGTTTGATTTCACGAGGATAGGGTAGTTTGGACTTTAAGAACAAAACAAAGGTGACCGTAGAATCCTCCTTTTTTATGTTTATAGGATGAGAAGATGGATTTAAAAAAAAAATCTTTGCAAGAACTAAAGTAAATATATTGATAACTCTTTCTGGAACTACTCTTTCACAGGTAATGTGACCATACTTGTCAACAGAGTCAACAACAGATAGAAGTGTAAATTGAGACTGTTATGTGCAAACCCAGACTTCCTTAATCACTAACCTCATGGAAAATAAAATAGCAAGAAAGACAATATAGTATAGGCAAGGTCTGCAAATACCTGCATCACTCACTGCATTCGTCCTTAAAGGTTTTCAATTCTTCTCATATTCTATATCAATTAACAAACAGTAGCACCATGATTATTTATCCAAGACAGCCAACTAGGATCCATCAGCCTTCCCTATTCATTCTTTACTTGCATTAGATATAGGTTATCTAAATTCTGTTTCTCTTCTCTAGCTGATGGTCTTAAACTATTCCTTACTGAGGTGGAAATGGAATGTGGAGAGTTGGAAAAGAGGCTCTCTCACAAAGGCTACTAAATTGGCATAGGAAAAAACCTGTCATCAAAGAAACAGGCTAGAACACCACCCACCTTGAGGCCATCTGCATGAAACAGTCAAATGCCCGTGTTATGCAAATGATCTAGAAAGCTGAGGCTTTGTCCGAGTCTTATCCTTTAGGCACCTCCATCTCTATTCCAACTTCAACAGATACTCCCACTCAACACACTTCCTCCTTGGAAATGGATTCCTTCAGAAGAAATTCTTTGCTTTCCTGAATCTTCTTCTTGTTTCTCTATATAGTTCCTTGTTCCACAACCAAAAAATTAAAAGTGCCAGCAGGTAACTGCTAAATCCTTATATCCACCATTGTCACGTGGCAAGACAGCTAGCTGGAAGGTAGAATTTATTCTCTTAATTTCTTTAGACATTTGACTCATCCCCTGAAGGACCACTCCAAACTGTAGATGAGCTGTGAAGGCAATCTGTAACATTGAGCAACCTTGTTTCACACAGCTACCCAGTAAGGAAAAATAAACTTTTTCCTCCTTGCTGTACACTGAATGTACTCTGTCTTTTCACTAATGAATGACCACCAAGAACCCCAGGCATATGTGTAGCCACTTGCTTGTAGGCCACAGAAGTGACAGTAGCCCTGACTCAATAGCGTATCATCCTGGTATCAACTGTGCTATATACCTCCACTTTTCAGAACTCCCATGTATTTCAGGAACCTAGCTCCCCATGCATGTTCTAGTCCTCCTCTGGGTACTCCTTAACTTCACTCCACACTTCCTTCCTTATTTGTGTCCTTACTTTTGTGTACTTCTTGCTCACCATATCCTTTCTCCTCTTCCTTCCCTCCACACTCTTTTGCTGTAGACAGCCCCATTCTGCCCAGCTGGTAGCTCACTCCCTTGAACATGTTGTGCATCACAATACAAAGCTTCCTGCTTATAGTTTTAACTTGTATGGCAGTCAAAAAGCAAACAAACAAACAAACAAACAAACAAACAAACAAACAAAAGCTCATACCGAGACATTCATTTTGGCAAGCATGTATATCGCTAACCCTAGCAGCCTGGCCATTTGTGAAACCTCTCAGAAGACAAAAGAAAATAATTTAGAGATAATGCTTGAAAGAGATTCACATCCCAGTATCTTGGGAAAAAGTACACAAGTGGTCTGTTCCAATCTGAATTAGAAGAGTAAGTCCCAAAGAGTTAAGGATCAGTTAATGGTCTTTTGCAGGAAACTCCTGAAATCAGTGAGGAATTTGGTGGAGATGTCTTGAGGAATCAACTTGTGGGCAAAGGCTGCCCCCCTTCTATTTTTTGCCTGTCCCCTTAGGAAATGAAATTTCTTCTGACTTTCCTATATAGTAAAACAGTTGGAATGATAGTGACCATAAATGAGCAAGGTTGATACAACTCTTTAAAATGGTTTTGTTCATTGAAAAAGAAAGACTAATATTTTACTGTGACACTGATTTGCTATTGTACAGACTGGCTGATGGGGTGTTTGACTAAAGGACAGAAAGATTTACAAATGCTCCTACTAGTAAAACAGAGGGGGTGAAAGGAAGCTAAGAGACATTAGAATGGATCATTTACTTAAAATATTGTTGATCTGCTGGGAATACAGATTTTCCAGACTAGGAATTACCGCCTGAGATTACAACATCCCAACAGAGGCAAGCAGGTGTAAAGTGAGATTAGGGGCATTTCTCATCAGAAACAAAACCACACTGATAAATCTGCTATCTATGATAAGATCAGAAAAGAACTGAAGCAGGGGAGAGGTACCCTACCTGATCTCTAAACAGGCTAGCTGAGGTCTTAGAAAGTTAAGCTTACTCATTTAGTTTCCCTTCCACTATTTATTTCTAAAACAGAGAAAGAGATTAACCTAAATATATGCAATACGCTTCCCTCTTGATCCCCTTTGTTTTCAGTGTACCTTTGTTATAGTTCAAAGATGTAGAGATATAAATGTTTAACTTGGTTTTCAGTATGGAGCACACTGGTTGAATGTAACTATTATGTGTGTTAGTGATAACTGTTTTCAGGTAATATTTTATATGGGTCTATTGGAGTCTAAAGCAGCATGGCTTCTAAAATCTTTGAAAATGATAACTAAGTAACATTATCTATGCCTACTTCATTTTTGTTATACAACATTTTTATTAATTGAGAATTTCACACATGAATACAATATATTTTGAGATACTCACTTTGACTTCCCACCTAACTCTTCCTGGTCTGTACATGCCCCAACCATAATTAAACTTTATGTCTTTCTTCTTTTTTAATAATATATTTTTCTTGTTATAAGTATGGAACCCACAACCAGAACATCATTGACCTACCAGGGCTACACATTTACCATTACTACACAACAGTAGAGGTTTCCAGTGGAAATAGACCTTTGAAGAAATCTGCAGTTTAGAGGAAACCAATATTGCCACGGGTGAGGTAGAGAAGTCTTTGTTTCTCAATGCTTGCTGAACCGACCAGCTGAATCCACACACAGCATAACCATCAATGCCTTATAGAACAATATACCTCAGAATGGGTGTGAAGGAAACCTATCACCTGGGACGTGGGAAACTCCCAGGATTCAAAGGGAGGGACCTTAAATGAAATTCCCTACAGTGGGAAGAGGGAACTTGTAGAGCCCATCTCCAGCAGAAAGACAGGGCATCAAGTGAGGGATGGGTTGCCATCCCACAGCCAAAAACTTTGACCCAGTATTGTTCCTGTATGAAAGAGCAGGGACAACAACGGAAAAGAGCCTGAGGAAAAGGAGGTCCAGAGACAAGCCCAAATTGGGATCTAGCTCAAAGGGAGGCCCCAAGGCCTGACATTATTACTGAGGCTATGATGTGCTCACACAAAGGGACCTAACATGACTGCCCTCCAAAAGACCCAACAAGTAGCTGAAAGAATCAGATGCAGATATTTGCACCCAACCAATGAACAGAAGCTGCTGACCCCTGTGGTTGAATTAGGAAAAAGCTGGAAGGAGCTGAGGAGGAGGGCAAGTAGGACCAGCAGTCTCAACTAACCTGGACATCTGAGATCTCTCAGACACTGAGCCACCAACCAGGCAGCATATACCAGCGATAAGAGGCCTCCAACACATATACAGCAGAGGACTACGAGGTCTGGACTCAGTCAGAGAAGATGCGCCTAACCCTCAAGGGACTGGAGGCCCCGGGGAATGGGGAGGTCTGGTGGGGTGGGGCATGGGGTGGAGGGACATCCTTGTGGAGATGGGGGGAGGAGGTATGGGATGTGGATCAGTCAGAGGGTGGACCGGGAGAGGGATAAAATCTGGACTGTAAAAAAATAAGACTAAATAAATAAATAAAATAAAAAACAGAAGCCTATTACCCTCAACTGATAGCTAGCACCAGAGACCACGCCTTTCTCCTTAGACACAAATTTCATTGTAGGAATAAAGGAAGAAAACATCCATAATGTATGGACCCTGAACAGTCTAGAAAACGCCAAAATTCATGTGCTCAAATATTCTCTCATCAAAAGATCAAATCCACAAAAGTGTACCTTTTGTATTTCTGCTGCAAACTTTAAATAAAAAGTCAAGGTTTGTATAAAATTAGATCCCTTAGAGTAATGTTTGGAAGTAAAAGAAAAGAGTGAAAAATTTGCCCTTGACTATGAAATTGTTTAATGTACTGAAGTAAAAATGCATTCAAAGCTGTACTAACACAAAAAGAATCTCATCAGAATGTTAAATTATTTGGGTAAAATATTTGATAATAGGTTTTTTTTTCTTATTTGAGACCATATACATCATGAACCATCAATTTCCCCGTTTCTTTCTTCTTTTAAATTACAGAATGCATTGCCTTTGTCTTTCCACAATCTGTATTTGTTAAAAGTAGACAACTTCCGCCCCAGCTAACCAAAACTACAGAAACTTAACTCAAACTAGCAATAACACTGATAAGAGTCTTTAATCTTCCCTCTGAAATTTCACAAGCCAGGCCTCCATCTTTTGCACTGTTCTTAACATTATCTTCCAAGCTCCTACACAACATTCCACAGAGCAGCCCAAAGTTCCAAAGTCTTTCCACAGTCTTCCCCAAAACATGGTCAGGTTGTCACAGGAATACCCCACTATGCTGGTTCCAATTTGTCTTGGTCATGGTTTCTATTCTTGCACAAACATCATGACCAAGATGCAAGTTGGGGAGGAAAGGGTTCATTCAGCTTATACTTCCAGGCTGCTGTTCATCACCAAAGGAAGTCAGGACTGGAACTGAAGCAGGTCAAGGAGCAGGAGCTGATGCAGAGGCCATGAAGGAATGCTGCTTACTGTCTTGCTTCTCCTGGCTTGCTCAGCCTTCTTTCTTTCTTTCTTTCTTTCTTTCTTTCTTTCTTTCTTTCTTTCTTTCTTTCTTTCTTTCTTTCTTTCTTTCTTTCTTTCTTTTAATTTTATTTTTATTTTTTGATACTTTATTTACATTTCCAATGTTTCCCCCTTTCTAGGTCTCCTCTTTAGAAACCCCCTCCCCTCCTCTATGAGGGTATTCCACCTCCCAACCACCTGCCCTCCCACTTCCGTATTCCCACCTTGACATTCCCCTTTACTGGGGCCTCTAACATCCTTAGGCCCAAGGGCCTCTTCTCCCCCTGATGGTCAACAAGGCCCTCCTCTGCCACATATGTGGTCTGAACCATGGGTCCCTCGATGTGTATGCTTTGGTTGGTGGTCCAGCCTCCAGGAGGACCAGGGGGGTCAGGCCAGTTGACACTGTTGTTCCCTCCATGGGGCTGCAAACTCAAAACTACTAAAGCAAAACCATTACATTGCTGGGACTATTGATGCTGGTTAGCTGGAGCTAAGATATTAGTGGTGATTAAGAAGAGACCAGCATCATTGGGGTGAAATCTTCTGAGAAGTGTTTTCTGAGAGCACAGAGGCTGAGTTCCAGAGATAGCCAGGGTTGTACCTTGTGCTGTGGCAGGACTTGGTAATGTGTAAGAGTCACCCAGGTGTCCCTGGTTTTGAAAGCATAAAGGAGTCAGGAAGAGCAGCTGAGGCCTGGGCACTGTGGAAGGCCGTGGAAGACCATTGGTGAAGGTGCAGCCTCAGTTGCAATGGACGGCCCAGGACTGAAGGGGTCATGCAAAGGAGGTGAGGCTTGGCACCTTGAAGAGAGTCTATGAGAGACTGTTGGTAAACCTAGTTGCATCAGAGGACAACAGTGTTTTAAAGATACCAGTACCATGAGATGACCACCAAGAACAGCAGCAGCAGTGGAGTACAGGCATCTGGAGCCTAGAACACAAGGTGTGTGCTACAAAGGGCAGAGCTGGAGAAGTGACTCAAACTCTTGGAGGAATCCAGAAAATCGTGAATGGATCCCAGACATTGGGTGGTTGGAGTTTGATTTTGCTTTTGGTTGTGACTGTGTCCTGATATTTTTCCCTCTTGAAGAAAGAAGGTATTTTAGTGGAGTCCACAGTTAAGAAACGGAATTTTTAAAAGACTTTGAATTTTAAGAGATTGGATATTTAAAAGGGACTGAAATGTTAATATGTAAGAATTTGCAAAGACTGTGGAACTTTTAAAGTTATTTAGATCTTGGGGATGAATAAGAAAGTAAAGATCAAGGCTTAATGGTGATGTGTTTGTGTGTCAAGTTGACATTTGGTCAATTGTACTGGCTAGTTTTGTGCGTCAACTTGACAGAAGCTGGAGTTATCACAGAAAAAGGACTTTCAGTTGAGAAAATGCCTCTATGAGATCCAGGTGTAAGGCATTTTCTCAATTAGTGATCAAGGGGGGAGGCCGCTTGTGGGTGGTACCATCTGCGGGCTGGTAGTCTTGGGTTCTATATGAAAGAAGGCTGAGCAAGTCGGGAGAAGTAAGCCAGTAAGCAGCATTCCTTCATGGCCTCTGCATCAGCTCCTGCTCCTTGACCTGCTTGAGTTCCAGTCCTGACTTTCTTTCATGATGAACAGCAGCCTGGAAGTGTAAGCCGAATGAATTCTTTCCTCCCCAACTTGCATCTTGGTCATGATGTTTGTGTAGAAATAGAAACCCTGACTAAGACATTAGTGATATATACTAGTGTGCTACATTTAATATATTTAGATAACATATTTTGATAATTGTAATTTTATCCTTCATTAACCTCACAGTACCCTACAGAGCATGAGAGGAATAAGATGGTGGCCAGATAAAAATGAATGTTTTCTTGTTCCCCAAAAATCCCCCCCCCAAAAAAGTAGACAACTGAAAACTTCAGATTTATAGCATTTGTGATGAGTAAACGTTCATGAAAGAGCTCACCCAAGTCATATAAGAGTAGCAGAGATTGTGTTGAGAATACTGCATGAAAAGGCCTGGACATACAAGAAGAACCACCTGCCAGGAAACTGATTTTATTAGCAAGTTGTCCACTTTGGGGGTTGTTGCAACTGAAGGAAGTGCTGATTAGCTGATGCCTGACTCTGCCAAGGGCTTGGTTTTTGCAAAGGGAAAACTTTTGATAAGTCATGCTTAATTTTCATGAGTCATCATTTATTTTCACAGTTGCCTCTTAGACACAGAGTGCTGAAAATGTCCAGGTAGCCTAGCTCCTACTTGTGATTTAGGCTGAGAGCAATCGTGTGTGTGTGTGTGGGGGGAGTATGTGTGTTTGTGTATGTATGTTTTAGTCTTATCTTTAGTCCTTCCCAGATCAGTCTTACTTTACAGAAATTCCCTCATAAGGATCTTTTCCCTTTTTGTTTGAATAATGGCTTTGTTTTATACCAGTCAGTAAGTAGATAAACAAAATATATTACGACCATACTATCTAACATTATCAGCAATAAAATGAAGAAATTATTGATGAACATGAATTAATCTCAGGAGAAATTATGGGATTAAATTATATTCAAATAAATTGTAAAAGGAAAAAATTAAAAATACAGTGAAATCTATATGGCATATTCAATGTGTTTGTTGTATGGAAAATAAGATGACAGGAAGTATACCTTGTCCTTAGTATATTACTGTTGCATTGCTTAGTATGGAGTTAAAAATAAAACTATATGTATGTAAATTAAAGTTATCATTGTACATTAGAAAATTAATTATGAAAAATACACAAACTTCTGACTACTAACAAGTCAAATATGAAAGCATTAATTCTAAAATGTTAAAAAAGACAATAAATCTAATGTTATATACCTAATAGAACTGCTCTTGAAAATTATTACATGTACTTTAATATATATAAAATTTAGAGAGAGAAAATTTAGTACTAGCTGTCATACAGTATTAGGAATATTCATATATAAATATAATAAGAATAAAAAGAAGTTTATCAAGCTAAGAAAAGAGGTCACAAATTGGGAAAAAAAGAATGAATGTAATTTCTAGAACTCATATGAAGATAAACATCATGCTTTTACTGCATTATATAATGTTATAAATGCTACATATAAAATGTTTAACATGGAATGAAGGAAGCGTTAAGCCTATTGACTCTAACCCCTTCAGTGATTCTAAGATCCATGTCTTCTTCACAATATATTTTTCACCTTCACACATCAACTAGAAATAAACAAAAACTTAAAATCAGTAAGTCTTCAAATTTCCCAGAGTTTTATACTTACTAACTTCTTTGTGTGATGATGGAATATGAAAATAAGTCTTTTACATAAATTTATATACTTAACTTATGTAATTATGATTAAAAGGCTTATCATTTATTTATTAATAAATTATTTTACAAATGAATAAACTGTTTTTACTGATTTTTTTGTACTCTGTATGCATTTGGAACAGCAATATTGAATATTATCAAATTACACTTTTAGAATTCCTATAGAAATTGATGATTTCTGCATTTTTTTTTATTTAAAAAACGTGAAATTTAGAATGGATCTGAGTAATGAAATTACCTGCCATCACCCTCTGGTCTTGACATGCACATGCATGCTTACCCACGTGCAGCATGCATGCAAATATTTGGACTCATATATTCAAAAGGCATCTTAATAAAATAGTATTAAGAAAAACAAAATATACTTCTCATAATTAAGTGATGTATTTTATGACTATCATTGGGTGTTTGTAGCAATCTCTTTAGTGATAAAATATCCAAAGCATTAGTAATACATTGTCTCAGTGGAACCTAACTCAGGGTGAGTGTGGGACTTCACACCTGTATTCCCAGAATTCAGAAGGTCAGGGCATGAGGACGAGGAATACAAAGCTACTCTGTGCTATACTTTTAGCATGAAGATTTTGGACTACATAAGACCTGGTCTAACAAACCAAAAATCAGACAAACCAAAACAATCTGCTAGTTTTGGTAGAAAACCAAAAAGAGTGACAAAAGACTGTGCTGTGTGGCAAGCTTCGGCTCTCCCTGAGTGACAGCTCATAAGGAGGTTTTTATTTAATAACTCATGGCTTTTAAAAGCAAGATTATCTAGCCCTCCTCCTTGTCTTTATCAGCAACTCTACTTCCTCCTCTGTCTCCACTTCTACCTCCTTGACCTCCTCCTCCATTACAACCACCTCTTCCTCCACCTTCAACATCATCTGCACCTCTTTCTCCATTTCCATCTTCATCATCATCTCCACCTCTGTCTATCTTAATCTCCATCTCTCTATCTTTATCTCTCTGTCTACCTTACAAGGCAATAGATACAAATTAAGCTTTTCCATACACTCCTTCATTTACATTAGCTTTCCCTTTTCACCCCCTCAACTCCTTCCATACACCATCTGTGACTAAACTTTTCACCTCCAGTATTCCTACTCTCTACTTGCATATTACCTCTGTTCTCTATTCCTCCTCCCCTAAGGAATTTCCTAGCCTAGTAACACTTTTAAATTCTCTCCAAGTTAAACACACAAATCTAAAGATTTTGTGCTAGGATCTATATTAGGTCACCATGTCCTTCGGGAAAATGCCCAGGAGTAGAAGAACTAAGCATACCGTAGTACTGATGTTTATGCTAGGTATGCCAGTTTATAGCCACACCAACAATTAAATAAGTATTCATCTTTTCACTTTTTGTCCCAAAGATTGTTGCTATTTGATTTAATTTTATAGCTGTTATGATTAGGCTGAGATGGAGTCAGAAAGTAGTTAAATTTCCTGAAAGTTGATGAAGTTTAAGCTTTTTAAAATGTTCATTAGCCATTTGAATCACTTCTTTTGAAAATTCTCTTTGAAATTAATAGACTATTTTTGAATTGTCTTTCTTTTTCATTTTGGAAAACAAAATTTCAATTTTATTGAATTTTTTCTTTACATTCAAATGTTATCCCCTTTCCCAGTCCCTTCCCCAAAACTCCCTATCCCATTCCCCCTCCTCCTGCTTTTATGAGGGTGTTCCCCCACTCCAGCCTCCCTGTCCTGGCATTCCCCTACACTGGGCCATCGAGCCTTCACAGGACCAAGGGCCTCTCCTCCCACTGATGCCCAACAAGGCCATCCGCTGCTACATATGTGGCTGGAGTCATGGGTCCCTCCATGTGTACTCTTTGGTTAGTGGTTTAGTTCATGGGAGCTCTGAGAGGTCTGGTTGGTTGATATTGTTGTTCTTCCCTTTTCTTGATGTTTAGTTTAGTGAGTTTGTTTGTTTGTTTGTTTGTTTGTTTTGGATGTTAATCATCTGTCAATTGTGTAACTGACAAAGATTTTCCCCCATTCTTTGGGCTGCTCCTGCTAAATTGACAACTTCCTTTAATGTATGGAAGTTCTTAATTTCATGTAGTCCCATTTGTCAATGTTTGGTCTTATTTCCTAAGTGAATAGACTTCATCTTCATTACAAAATATAGAGAAATCAAGCTAAAACTAACTTGGATGTGTCCTCCCTGGCCACTAGGTTTTGTGCTGCTGAAAGTAACTGTACTGGCTGGTGTGTATGAAAAGGTATCAACAGTATTATCAAGCTGTAAAGTCTACATGCTACAGTGTTAACCTGCTAAGCTAAATGTGCCTATTGGAGCAATATTAGCACAACTTTTATGGGGGTAATCCACTACCCTCTGATTTCATTTAAGGCCTACTCTACAGGAGGAAATTTATGTCTGGCAATTTAAATCTGGTCAAAATCCATTGCTGAGGAAGTCTTGGGCCCTAGAAAAGGAATTACTACTGTTATTTATATAACAGAAAATGCTACTGTTATTAAGCTAAAAAGTCATGGTCCTAACTTTCCCAAAACCCTGATATAAATGCTGCATTAAACCTTAATCAAAGAAGCTTAGTTTATAATTAATGGTAGTGAATACAAAACTGTGTGGTTGCTCAAGGTGCTGAGAATAAGTGATGGTCAAAGACCCATTCCTAAATAGGGTAGTTTCACTACCTTCTAAAGTGTCATGGCATCCAGAAAGAGGGATAGATAAATGCATGAGCTTGAAGAGCGAGAAGCTGGATGGTGGGGCAGTGGAATGCAGCCTCCTGGGTATGAAACAGGCTATGCAATCATGATCCCATACCAATTTCTTATTGATACACTTGCCCTGGATAACACAAGGTCTGTCTTCAGTCAGTCATAGATCCAGGATTTTGCTATTATATCACTGATGACTCCACTGGGCTCCATTGAATAGCTCCAAATCCTCAGTAACACATCTGAGCCTAAACTCAGTAAGTCTCAAAACAAGAGGACCTGAACATGAGAAGGACCTGATGGGATGAGAGGAAAGTAAGGGCACTGGTGGATACAGACAGGGTAGTCTGGGGTAGTACCAGTAACATCGTGCACTTATGACATGTATGAAGCTGTGAAAGATCAAGTTCAGCATTAATTCAAAAGGTACCTACTTAAAGACATAAGGTATCCTTAAGCTCACTGCTCAATGATAATCAGAGAAATAATGACTGTTGAATGTGACTCATTATGAATTTGATTGTGTGGAATGGGTTAAAATTTCCAAACAACATGCATCAAATGGTTATATTTAGATTGAAAATAATCATTTCCCTTTCCTCCTATTTGTATTACATTTCCATTATCTCTTTGCAAATGTACAGACAATTACATTAATTTTTTTCTATAAAGACATAATGATATTAACAGTAATTTTTATAATTCAATTCTTCTCTAATTGTGTTAAAATTAATGTAGTCTGGCAATGGGAATTCTAGCAAAAACATAATCTACATAAAACATGAGGCAGCATGAAACAGTGATTCGGAAGAAATTTAGGATTTATTGTTAATATATTTTGGCTCCATTCAGTGACACCCCTAACTGAAACCCACACACACATATACTTTCACAACTCGGAGGTAAGAAAAGTTCAGTAAGTCTCAGACACATTCCTTTCTTCTATGTCAGTAACCCCAGCTTTTTGGATTTCAGATTCATAGAGATACTCAGAGGGTTTACTAAATCTGACATTGTTGAGAAAATATGCAGGTCAGAATACATATTAATCTCAAAATATATCACTTTGTGTGTTTTATATTAATGGTATTCTAATATTGAAATTGTTTTCACATTATTAAATGTGAGTTCAATAAATTTTACTATATTATATGTCTATAGAAATATGGAAGGTGCTATATCAATCAAATTATGGTAGCCATTAACAACAGCTAAGTTATATTCAGTATCCTTGATGTGAAGGAAAAAATGTTGAGTTTCAGGACCCCAAACCTTTATTTCAAGACCTACCACTGGGAAAAAAAAAATACTAGGGTTTAGTTAACCATGCAAATGCCTAAGTAGAAAAGAGATAGTTAAATAAACTCATTCACGAGTTATGCTCAATCTTGGTTGTCATATCAATGAGATGTGAAGTCAACTAAGAGATACATATTTCTGGGCTGGTCTCAGGGTAGTTTATTGAAAGGATTGACGAGAAAATCCTTCCCCATGTTAGGCTGCATTTTCTAGTAGTGTCCTCCATAGAAGGAAGTCACAATGAGAAACTGTTGGTCTTTGTCTATCCATGTTCACTCCATGATGGTGAGTGTATTTACTATGCTGCTGCTGCTGCTGCTGCTGCTACTGTCTTACTTTAATGGCAACAGAGCCTGTTTGTCTTCCTATGGGGATTAAGCAGCAGCTGCTCTTCAGGAATTCTCAGGGTCTTTCCTGTCACAGTAGGACTGCTGAGGCATCTAACCTTGTATCCTGGGAAGCTATCAAGCCTTAATCTCTCCAATGTGAGTCCACTGTTGGACTACCTGGCATACATTGCATACATCAATTTAAAAATCCCTCTCTATAACGCATTCACACGTGTGTAATATATCCATTCATTCCGTCAGTCTTGTTACTTTGGAGAACCCTGGTTAATACTACATCAAGTTGTTGATATAGTAACAGTTTAGAAACAATCCATGTTCCAGCTCTCACATTAAGAAAAAACAAACATAATTCAAACTCCTGTTGGATTTATCCAGATGGGCTTTAAACTAAGTTTTTTATTGTGTGATTGGTTTCCCAGTTGTCTAGAAAAATAATGTAAGTGTCATTTTTTGGGTTTTTTATTTTTAAAAAAACCTATGATGCACATGAGAGATCTCCTTCTCCCACAAATATAGTTTGCTTTAGTACCATAGGTTTCTTATGTTGGTAATAAACCTAATTTTTAGCCTTTCCAGAACAGAATAAGTCAGCATCAAAAGTTTGCTTACACATTTCATTTTATTCCCAAATTCCAAAATAATTAAGAAACAAAGCTCAGGTATAAATTTCCTGGCTCTCTAGCTCAAACTACTTTCGAATCAAAATTCATGCTACCACTTGGGAGTTAGGGGTTACCAGTACAGGAAATAGTCGTGCTTAAGAACCCCAGATGCGCTGGGCAGTGGTGGCGCACGCCTTTAATCCCAGCACTTGGGAGGCAGAGACAGGCGGATTTCTGAGTTCGAGGCCAGCCTGGTCTACAGAGTGAGTTCCAGGACAGCCAGGGCTATACAGAGAAACCCTGTCTCGAAAAACCAAAAAAAAAGAACCCCAGATGCAAGTGACATACCTTCAATAATTCTTCCATTTTGTGGATTCATCATTCAGTTCAGATTGTGGAGGAGAGGCTGATTCAAATCTACTGACTTTCTAGTTTTGTTACAAAGTACATAATGAACCCTGGATCCCAGTGAGTCTTGGGATGTTCCTACACTTTTCTGCTGTTTCTTATTATTATCCTTGAGTAATACCTACAGAACAATTGGGACTTGGATGAATAGTAAGTATATTACACACATGGCTATAGTTCCATAAAATTTATCTGAAAAGAAATGAATTGCTGTAGTACAAAGCCAACCATTACAATGTACAGAATGGGAAAATGTAGTATGAAAATAGAGTTTCAGTTAGGGATGAAATGGACACCCTTGGGGCTCGGCAGCCATGATCATTTCCATCACAAGTCTCAAGATGACCTCCCCAGTGAGAAAGCTTGCTGGTATTCAATATCTGCTGACTTTCTACAAGTGAATGGAAAAGATTCACAAAGTTGTTTCATCTAAAGCTTGAGGTCTCCCAGTATGAACATACTTCTTTAGGCAACTACTCAAAACCAACAAAATCTACATTTCTTAGGAAAACTAATGATACAACTGTGATGTCAGATATATTCTGTTTACACATTCTTGAATAATTACTGTGTCCTAAACCATGTCTTAAATCAGTGGTTCTCAACCCATAGGTCATGATCCCTTTGGGAATCAAAGGACCGTTGTTTCACATAGATCACATAGCAGATATCTTACCTATTATATATTTACATTATAATTAATAATAGTAGCAAAATTATAGTTATGAAGTAGAAACCAAAATAATTTTATGGATGGGGTCACCACAACATGAGGAACTGTAGTAAAGTGTCTTATCATCAGGAAGGGTGAGAGCCACTGTCTTAAGTGATTCAGAGATATGGCCCTGTAATAGGGTGTAGAATGGAACTAGCTCCCAAGCTAAATCTTTCTGCCTGTAAAATCTGTCTGAACTCTTTATTAGGGGTGATGCGATCTCTTTAGTTCTGACAGTTTCCAACAGATAGCAATACTTCCTGAAACTATGTGATCTGAATGTTTATTCCACTACAAATTCCAGGATTCTTCTTGCTTCTAATTATTAGGAACTGAAAAATAATGGTTATTTATAACAATTCATGTCTCTTGTTGTAAAAAGACATTAAGCCTCACTAGACAGGCACTGACATCTAGTGCCTGGATATGGCAAACTGGGATCTGAAAATTTGAAAATTCTGTTATTTAGCAGAGGAGAGATGGCTCACTGCTTAAGAACACTTGTACATCCAGAGAACCTGAGTTCAGTCTAAGCATCCACACAGATTATCACCTGCAATTCTCTCTTCTAGTGGGTAACCACACTCGACGGGAGATACAGATACAGATACATGCAAAAAACCCCAACAATTTAAAAGTACAAAATCTAAAATGAAATCTTTGAATGAAAAACTTAAAATAATAAAAATTACCATAGATGTTTAGAAATGGATATATTTGGTTGGAACAAATGCTCTTGTGGACAGGAAATCAGCTCATTCAAGATCACCTCTCTCCTGAACATTAGTGCACATTTTTCTGACATATTTGTCAGTATTTGACTGATGAGTAAAACATATATGAGTAAGGCTTGCCTTGTGTTGATAAGCCTGGGCCCAGTTCTTTATCAGTAAACTGGATAAAGAATATTCCCAGTAACACACTTAACCAACCAACCAAGTGAAGGGAACAGCAGGAAAGTAAGTATGCTGTAGTAAACTTCCTTACTTTGGGCAAATGAAGGTGTCTCAGGGATCTAGTGTTCTTGGAAATCTTATTTCTAAACCTCATTTGGCAAACAGGCGTAATATAGCAATGCTGCTGTTACTTACCACAATTTGTGTTTTGTATTTGTTGAATTTGTTACTTATTCTTAATTGTGGGAACATGCCTGGCATGGTGGGATGAAGTTCCATGTGTCTGTCCCAGGCGCTGCAGCTCTGGGTGGGACAGGAGACAAGCAGGAAGTGGCTGCACATCTTCCCACACAGTCCTATGGGCAGGTGGGGGCTGTGGGAAGCCTTTGCGGGCCCTGCCCAAGGGTGGGGAAGGGGGCCATTCTCAGGAAAGTGCAACAGCTATCTCCATGGGTTCTCTAGCCCGGGACACCTCAGTTGCTGCAGTGTGCCTCAGACGGGCTAGCCGGAGTGCAGCTGGGGTTCCGCTGAGACCAGGTTTCTGTGGCTTGGGGTGTTGGGCTAGCCGCTTAGGCTTGAGTGAATGGGTACTGTCTGGGAGCGCTGGGAAGCCCTCAGCGAGAGATTAGACATGGCTGCTTAATCAAGGGTAGGATCCCTCACTTCCCACGGGGTCCAGATGAAGAGACAGTCCATAATTCTAAGACGTGGTAAGTGACCTGTCACTGGAGCCAAAGCCTGCTGGGAGCATTGGCATAAAGTTTTCTGGTCCCTCATGGATTGTTCTCTCGTGGGTCGCCCAGATTTTATGCCTGTCCTCAACTGGGTGCCAGATTGCCTGTCACAGACCACTGCCCCACACTTAATCAAAAATATATAAAACTATTAAAATTAAATAGATATTACATGTATAATATATAAATATGTAGTATTATATATGTTTAATTTTATATTTATTTATATAATTATGTAAAGACTATATTCAAATGTATAACTTAATGTTGCAAATTTAAAAGAGGAAGCCAGGGAGATTTTTCAGTGGGTAAAACACCAACTATGTGAGCATGGAGACCAGATTTCTGCTAGATTACACACTTGGCCCGGTAGAATGTAAATGCTACATAAAAAGTTACATATATCTTTTCTCCTCCTCTCATCACAGGCGGTCTCTCAATTTTCACACACTGTCTTCTTATTCCTCTCGTGAAACTCCAGGCTCAGCACAGAACACCATATTCCTCACAAGTAGATGGATATTACTGATGCTTCCTCAGCACAGCCGGTCAGACTACCAGGTAACTTAGCAACAGAGTACATGTGAAAAGGTACATTTCCCAACTTCCTACCCAACAACCGCTTCTCCCTTTGGTTCTCTGCTCCCTTTACTAGAAATAATGCCCAGTAGAAATCTTTATTTTTTTCTTTACTTGCTCAAAAAGTTCTTATTACCCCAGGAACCTTCTTACTGAATACATTATAATTCTAACTCTAACAAATGTTTGGGGCAAAGTGAGTTCCATACAAAGTACTTCCCTGATCAGGCATCAGTTCAGTTTTAGCTGTGAACCTTTTAATCCCCCAATAACAGAATTATTAACAGAAATTCATGCAACTCTGCAAAACTTGAACTTCTATTTTTATTGTTCAAATGTAACTGTAATGGATATAAGGAGTTGCTCACCTACTAGCTATTTGTTTTGTTGTTGTTGTTTCATTTTGTTTTTTAATTTTGGAACCACAAAGAAACCTAGCTTTCTCCCGAAGATATGGCAAAAGTAATCCTATATGCCTAAGTAGCAGTATGTCTGGATATTGTAAACTTACAAGTGGCTCTGCTTCTCCTAGAGCCAGATGACATGAGAAAGCCCATGGGTAACTTCTCTCCCTCATTTGTGACAGTGCATAAAGTTACCATCCTCAAAAGATTGTTATAAAGAATGGATCAAATGTATCTCTGTCAAAAAGAAAATACTTGAACTCAAAACACTTTCCTCACCTGCTGCTAAATATCCTTTCACCCCTGTATGTTGGCATTTTGTAATTTAAAATATAGAAATGGAATAACTATTTTAAAACCAAGGGGAGAATACTAGCTCAATCAATTGAATGAAGATAAATAATTAATTAAACAATCAAGGACCTTGAGGTCAAATTTATGTGATTTCATTTGTCCTAAGATATCATTGCCAATATTTTTTCACATCTAATAAGAGCTTCACATACTATAATTTGTATTAGAGTCTTTCATTCTTTATGCTATTTTATGATAGGATTTAAACTGTATTATTATTTGTAGGACTTTAAACATCTGTTTTTATATTGACACATAGTGCATTTTAAGTGCATGCTCATTGCTAAGTAAATTGACCTTAACCTTTTTAAATACACCTTCCCCTTACCTGGAAAAACTTCCTGGGTTCTTCTACATTTAATACAGAGTTATTTGGTGATGAGATAATGTGGCAAACTATATCTTTTTACTGTATTTTACTTTTATTTATTTTATTTAAAATATAATCACTGCATTTTCTTCCTTCTATTTTCTTCTTTCCATTTCCTTCTCCAAGCTGCTTAGGCACCTTCCTTCAATTACTTCCATGCCCCCACTCTTAATAATTATTTTGCTTGAATATATATATATGTCTGTGTGTATGTGTACATACATATACAGATACACATATATATCTTAAAGAAATATCTACCCCCTGTGGGCTGACAATATTCTCCACAAGAAGCAAAGACTAACAAAAATCCCTTTACCAGACACTAGAAACATGCTTTTAAATTGTCTGTCAAGGTAATCCAAGTGATAGACTATTACTGCTGCCTTTCATTGCCTCTCAGATTTTAAAGATAAGTCTGTATTGCTGAAGACACTTTACACTTTAGACACAAGTCTTGCATGATTCAAGTTGGTTCTAACCTAAAAGTCTCCTTCCTATGTCCTAGCTTTCATGGCACCAGAAAATACTATGCAACCTACCAAAGGAGGGAAACAATAGCACTACCTTGTCACAGCACCTGTAAAGTACAGCAGAGCCCTGCAAGGCAAATATCTATAACACTGCAATAAGTTGCACTCACATGGTGGTGTTAACCAACAGGTCTCTCATCAGACTTACAGTACACTCAAAAGAAGGGAAATCATCCTTGGTACTAGCAATCTGGCTTATTCAACATCAGATTTTTAGTAAATTAAACTTTAGCAAATGTGTGTGTGTGGAAAACACATATGACATTAATGTTTTCATTGTCCATTCCTATGACTGGACAAAGATTATATATATAATATAATATATATAATATGCTAAATTATAAAATCATGTAATAGAAAAGGCAATGAGAAAAATTTCCCCATTACCACTGGCTAATTTCACTCAGTTACTCATAGCCATGTGCATATTTGAGATAACATACTCTCTAAGTCATGTTGCTTCATATGCTTCCAATTTGGTAATTTAATTTTAGCTTAATTTAAGTTAAAATTAGTTTTAATTGCCCAATTATTAAGTTTAATGCTGCATTTAGAAACTCCGTTAGATAATAATCCATACATTTTCCTAAAGTATTACTCTTTCATTCTCTAGAAAAAAAGCCATCAATGAAAATCACTTGGTAATACTTTTCCTATAAGCCATATGAAGATTTTTTAATGTAGAGAGAGCTGCTTTTGTTGTAAGGTTTATCTATGTATTTATATATCTATATCATCTATCATCTATTTATCATTTATCATATATATATGATATATATATGATATATATATATATATATATCTGTCACCTATATATGTATATCTATGTATCATCTATCTCTACCTATCTATCATCTGTCTATCTATCATCTGTCTATCTATCATCTATCTAACTATCTATCTATCTATCTATCTATCTTAATTGTGGTATAATCTCTCACAGTGTTTTGGGATATCTGTTAGCCCATACAAATCAGAAGCACTGTCTGATTAAATTGTTCCCTCTAGAATCATTGGGACAACTTCTTTAGTGCATCAGTTCATGGGCAAAGTGCAAGCACTGTCTCAAGAAATCTCAACTGCTTAGATAGAGCCCATTTGGACACAAAAGACATTGGACTAAAAATTGTGCACAGTTGCAAAGTTTTGATTGCATGAATTATACATGAGGGATGACCAGCCATTTATGCTCAAGGTTGTTATCCAATCAGCAAATGTGTGGGACAGAAAGTAAATTGGGGTGAAGGAAAATCATAACTCAGGAAAGCACTTGTTTTTTGGTCTCTGCCAGCTCACCATATGACATTATAAATCTCAACTGAGCACATTATACCACCCTAAATTTCTGAGGTAGATGTAGAAAAGAAATAAATAGGCAAGACAGGGTAAGAAAGGAGAACTAACTCCATAAGACTGCTTGCAAATTTTTGCACATTTCATGGGCTTATGTTATGTATAATGGATGGAGGCTGAGCCTCTAGGAACTTGCTGTGTCCTGTTTCCAAAGACAAATCTAGGTTCTGTGTCTATTGACTCTTTGTCCTCTCTTCTGTTCACTTTGTTAAATCAAAGGATTTTACTACTTTTTTTTAATTTCTCACTTAGTTGACATTCTAAAATTGACAAATTATATGAGAGTTAGACACAATAATATTTTTACATGAATGCATCTGGTTTAATGGATTTTTAGAAAGAAAAAAAGAAAAATCTTTAGATATGTCCATTCCTACTTTTGCTACTTGTATTTTTGTTTTCTAAGCAATAAATTAAACAGGTCCAAGAAATTCACGTGATGAATGAATTGTAAAGAGAAAGACCAATAGCTTTTCACTCTTCTTGTATTTTATCACTTCATTCTTTTTTTTTATTATTACTTAAGGATGATATCAATTTTTATTACCTTCTAGCTAAAGGAACAAGTTTCTCAAAACTGGAAAAACCTCAGTGTCATGTAGAAGCACAACCACTTTTTCTATAAAGGCTCAACAATGAGCTGGTTTGTAAAGAAGAATGCTTTGGGGGCTCACCATCAGACACATTAAGAAGGCTGATGACTTTAAGAACAGGAGGAAGCAGAGAGCAGAAACGGAAAATGCTCTTTGTGAGGACAGTGTGTTTTATGGTGGACTCAGCTCCTCTTGAACGTAATCCTTATTCATGTTATGGTGAATGGTTATACAATGAGGTCGGACACAGAAAATCACTTCTAATATGATTGTATTCTTGCCACAGTCATATTTCTCCTCAAAAAATTCTTTCCACATTCAGGTACTCACTTTGTAATAACACTTATGATTTAACCCTTCATTTCCTATTTTACCCTGTGTCTGTTCAGCAGAGGGCCTCCTTGAAGAAACTCAGGCAAGTCTCAGTCTTCTCGAGAGATGACTATAGCTATGAAGAGTACAGTAAATTGTTCTCATCAAGTAAAGACAGATACATTTACATCTCAATAAATGCTATTAAAATCCATTTTAATAAAACTATCTTCATATATCAGTAGATTTGTTAAGAACAACCAATGTCACCTTATCTTTTATAATTATATCATATGTCTATATTTGTTTTTGGAGACAGATCTCTTACAGCCCAGGCTGACCTTGAACTTATCATGTGGCCTAGGATGACCTTGAATATACTGACTCCCCTGCTTCTACTTCCTGAGGGTTGATGTTAGAGGCCTGTGTTATCACATCTGGGCCCCACAATTGCTTTCTAAGAGTTAAAATTGCTTAACATTGTTCTCCAAGTCCTTTCCCATTTGACCTGCATTGGCACTTTTCAGATAGCACCTAATAGTGAACGACTTCCTAAAACTGTACAGAATTCTTGACTTAAGGACTAGATCATTCTTCGCTGCTGTTTCCTCCTGTTTCTGTTTTTCTTCTTTATTGTTCTATGAATACATGGTTTCTGAGTCCTTTAGTTTAGCTCAGTGATTCAACAAATTTCTCCTTGTATCTAAACTTTGTAGTTTTAAATGATCAGGGGTTTCAGATCTAGGTCAAATTAACACATTTTTATTAGTATCAGACACTGCCAAACTCTTGCTTTCTTTCTTTTTTCTACATAGATCTTAGTTTCAATCTTCTGTGTTTTCTATGATATATTGAAGATAAATTTAAAAATAGTGATATTGCTTATTCAGAATTCCCTCCAACCTTGATATCAATAATGAAGAATTATTTTCTATGTTGACCATGAAGTACTGATGATGAAAGTTTCAATTATGCACTGCTTTGGGGCACAAATTCTTGAGCTCTATTATTTTGCTTTTCAAAGAAATTCCTCCAGATTGCATCTGTCTGCTCATTCCTAATTCCAGAAAGAACTCAGGAGCCCAAATCGAGACAGAAGCCAAAGTAGCCATCTCCACAGTGTGAAATGGGTACACCCCAGCTGGACTACAGATGCATGAATATAAAATAAGTGCTTATTTCTGTGTATCACAGAGATTTTATCATTGTTTCTTATGCAACAAAAACTGATTAACACAAAATTGGTCCCAGAAGTCTGACGCTGTCATAATTAAAACTTAAAATATATGGCAATGATTTGGAGAATTGGCAAGAGGACGGGGAAATTGCTAGGTAAAGTTGAGAACAATAATCTGAGTAATGTAGTGGTAAACATTGGTAAAATTGACTCTAGTAGTGATGTAGAAGAAAATCTATCTACTGAATTTGCAGTGCTGAGCTCAAAGGTTTTTAAACAGTACCTTGCGAGTGGGAACTGGCTCCTAGGACAGCAGGGAGGCATCATAAGAAGACGGGCTCAAAGAAAGTGACTTTTTATTAAGCAGGGTTCAGAGGGCATGGAGACAGCACAGAATTGATAGAGTTGAACAATAACACTACTTCTAAGTCAAAGTTGGCATTACAGGTCCATCTGTAATATTTGAGTCAGATCCTTGAAGGAATTACGGTTTTAGAACATTTTTTTAGCTGGATGTAGGAGCTAAAGCACTGTTCAGCAAAATCAAGCATAAACACCCAAATTACTATAAAGAAAATCTAAAAAGAAAGAAAGTCTAGAAAAAAATTCTTAAAATACCCTTGACAAATAATGTTAAATACAAATAAATGCATGGAAGAGGTACAGCATATTTGATAAAACTTTGAAGATACCAGGTAAAAGAAGGCAAGATGACTCCCAAAATTACTAGAGTTAGAAAGGGCCTTAAAAGATGACCACTTCCCAATGACTCACATATTTTCCAATGCTTTCTTTAAAAGTGACCAGAAAAAGGCCAAATAGCACTATGCCCATGAAGTGATTCCAATTACAGTGGGAAAGTCTAGATTGAAATGGGCTGACAGAGGGCCCAGTGAGATGCCTCAGGAGTTAAGAGCACTGGTTTCTCTTCCACAAGTCCTGAGTTCAATTCCCAGCAACAACATGGTGGCTCAGAACCATCTAAAAGGGGAATTGATGCCCTCTTCCGGTATGCCGGTGTACATGCAGCAGTGCACTCATAAATGAGTAAATAAATAAATAAACAAGCAAATAAAGTTAAAAAAGAGATACTCTGAAGAGAAAGAAGGAAAGAAAGAAAGAAACAAACAAACAAACAAACAAAGAAACAAAGAAGGAAGGAAAGAAGGAAAGAAAAGGACTGACAAAGAAGGAACTGAGCTGTAAATGACCTTGCCTAACTATATAACAGAGCAGTCAAGAAACGACTCACCAGATAATCCACCCCCCCTTTCTTTTACTGTAAGGCTAGGTATCCTGGTAACATTTCCCAGGTAAAGGTCCCTCTTTTGCAATAAGGCAGAGCACAAGTTTGGAATATTGTGGGTCACCAATCACTCTGTTCATGCTTTTCTGGATGAGGTGGTTCAGGGAGGTTAAGTGGCCCTGGTCCATATTGATCCAGAGCAAATAGCTTCCTTCCAGTTCATTGTTTTTTGGACTCAGGATGAACAAAATGTACACACCTTATAAATATGACCCTAACCTCTGAGCTCCTTGCAAGTTTGAGAAATGTAATCTTTGAGGTTTTTGCTGTATCTTATTTGAGGATAGGGTAAATATTTATGCACAAGAGAAGACAATGCAAATCTTAGTTTAGTTTCAGCAAATATTCATTTTGAACTCTGTTCCCACCATGGTACTAGTATGCTTTCTTACCTAATAGATGTTGGCTTAGGTATACAACATTGCTTTTGGCTAATGAAATTTATTTTTTTCTATTGAAAATAATTTTTTCGCACAGCATATTGTGATTATGGCTTTTCCTCCCCAGCTCCTCCAGTACCCTCCTCTCTATCTTTCCTCCCATCAGGGTCCATCTCCTTTCTGTCTCTCTTTATAAAGCAACTGGGCAATTAACTATAATAATAAAATAAGGTAAGGCAAAAACAATCAACTCAGAATAGGACAAAACAAATAGATGAAAAAAGTCAGAGAAGAAACACAAGAACAAAAACATATAGGCACAGAGAACATATACATTCCCCCACACAGGAATTCCATAGAAACACAAAAACAAAAGCCATACTATATATGCAAAGAATATATAAGGTTAAAATGAAAAATAATAAATAAATATAATTAGATATGATCACACATATGATACAAAAAACTTCCAAAGATGTCATTGAGTTCTTTTTGTGTTGGGTGTAGACTGCTGGGCATGAAGTCTGTTTTTAAGAGTGGTTAGTATCTCCAGTGAGAGAGACTTCATTTGATAAAACTAATTTTTCATTTGTAATGAGTTATCAATTGGAGATAGTGTCTAGGTTAGAGATAGAGGTTTGTGTCTACTTCTCTCAGTTCTTGAACCCATCTGGTACTGACCGGTGCAGGCACTGCACATTCTGTCACCGTCTCTCTGAGCTCATGTGATGTGTTTGGAAGGCCTGGTTTCCTTAGTGTCCTCCATCCCCCCTGGCTCTTAAAATCTGTCTGTTTCCACATCCCTAGGACTCCCTCAACCCTGAGGGGAGGAATTTGAAGGATATATTCCATTACAAATGAGTGCACCAAGGTCTCTTCCTTTCTGCACGTTTTCTGGTCCTAAGTCTCTACTATATTTGTTTCCATCTACTACAGGAGGTAGTTTGTATGATGATGCTTGAGAAAGGCATTGAAATATGAGTATAGCAGAACACTAGAAGTCATTTCATTGCTATCTTACCATAGCAGGGCAGCGGTATTTGATTCTCCCCTAGGTTTCTTGCCTATCTAGTCTCAGGTTCTTGACCAGTCAAGCAGAGTTAGGGCTAGGTTTAATCTCATGAATTGGGTCTTAAATCCAATAAGATATCAGTTGCTTTGCCCAATAAGCTATTAAGAGATATGAGTCAAATAAACTGAAAATGCTAATAGGTGACTGTATTTTAGTTACTACTTTGTCTTTATATGGAATAAAAACAAAAGAAAATTGAACTTCAGTCTGTAACCTGAATCTATTGTTGGATATCAGCCAACATCTGAAGCATATCTTCCCTAGGGAAAAAACCATACACAGGTCTACAATATAAAGCAAATCCATTCCGAATAAGTGGCAGACAATCAAGAAATGAATGAAATACTTTACGACATTGTGTTCCATTTCCCTTCCTTGGAAGATTCCCAGATCAGAGACACACAGAGAATAAGACAGTTTAGAGCACCCGGCCCTAAATAGGATGTCTTCACCACATCCCTTCCTGCAAGGTTTAAGGATCTATTTAAAAAAAAAAAGAAAAGAGGGCAGTGTTTTCAAACTCAACAAGGCTGATAGACAAATAAACTCATAGAAATTATGAAAGCATGCACAAAACCTGCACAAACTCAAGCAAAACAAAATCAGTTTGAGTAGAACTGGATGCTTACCAAGACTCCATTCTTAATTGATAGCTGCTGGGAGAGGGAAAAACAGTTTGTTTGTTTGTTTGTTTGTTTGTTTGTTGTTGGGTTTTTGTTTGTTTTGTTTTATTTCCTGAAGAGTGTGACTCTGTGTATATTACCCACAATCCAGGATGGGCCCCTTGAACAGGAGTAATTGGCCAAGAGAAAAGATAGTCTGTGGTTGGGTGCTGTTTGTTTGTGGGTTTTGTTTTTAATAGGGAGAAAAAACATAAATTTGATTGGGTAGGGATGGGGAAAGGATCTGAGAAGAGTTGTAGGAAGAAAAAAGATATGGTTAAAATATATTGTATGAATATATACATATGTATATGTGTATGTGTATGTGTATGTGTATGTGTATGTGTATGTGTATGTATGTGTATAGTGCCTGGACATCAGGTTATACACCTGTTATCTCAACACTAGGATGGTAACAGCAAGGGTGATAGGAGCTACAGAGTGAGACTGTGTCAGAAAGGGGGTAGGCTTTCTAATATAATATACCACTGAATTTTTGTGGACATTTGTGAACTAAGAAATGTAGCTATTAATACCTTTTGTCTACATTTTTCCAGACTTGATTTATAAAGCTTTTCTCATTCAAACTGAACTGGCTTAAGTTGGCAGCCACTGGTACTGATAAATGTCTATGCAGCCAGGCACTGCATGATCTTCATCATACAAGAGGAGATAAAAGATTTGTTTGCTTATAAAATTCTTTATATACATTTGATTCATTTATATGATTGTCTTCCAACTCAGTAACCTTAAACACCTCAAACAAATTAAATGTAAGCAAAATGATCATTACATTTGGACAAAAAATCATTTTACAAAAATAATATATCCAACATATATGAACATATATAGTATAACTCTAGTGTATTACAAAAAATATTCAAAATTATTTTTGAATGAACAATGGAATTACTTTTAAAAGTTAATATTATTGGGTTACACTAACTATGCATAAACAGTGGTCTTCAGGGAATCTGCATCTCATTGTAGTCACGTGTACAATCACTATGTTAAATGTGTTACAGTATCATAGATTTTTATTACGTGTAATTATAAAACCTAAGTAAATTACTGAAAAGAAAATTATAAAATCATGTTTTTCAAATTCTGACTGCGTTTTGTCTGTATGAACAAAACTCTTAACTCTCAGAGAATAATTGTCTTTCATGCAAACTTATTCAGTCTCTCGATACATGCTTCCAGACAACAGAGCCAATCATGTTCTCAATTTGCCAAAGGTGTCATTTTCTCTCTTTGATTGCTGGTATTCCTGTACACAACTCCACAGATACTTGACTGCCACTAGCCTTTGTCCTTGGAACTGACTGATAGAAAACAGGACTTTTTAAAGAAGACCCAAAGTCCTTGGAACTGATGTTTTGAAGAATCAGTACTGTCATTAAAGTACCTATGTGCTAGCAATGAATTGTGCTCTGCCAAAATGTATAGCGGAAATCTTAACTTCGCATTAGAAATGGTGGCTTGGTGAGTTTATTTAAGGTTAAATGACATAATAAGGATAGAGTGTTAATCCAGTAGGATTAGTGACTTTATGAGAAAAGAAAAAACAAACTCTTGTGTTACTGACAGTGATGGAATCAAAGGTTTGAAACAGAGAACAGAATGGGACTACTGAGCACTGGGATGAAATTCCACTGAAGATGTTGTCCAAGTTTGAACAAGAGAGCAGTGTGAGGGCTGACCCAGCATAGCGGAGAACTGTAGTTCACAAATGGTCCTGTAACAAGGTTGATCTTTGTGTGTTAAGACGAGCCTGGTCTACAGGGCAAGCTACAAATAAAGCAAAACAACATTGACTGTTCTTAAATATTTTTAAATGCCAATTTTTGTCTATTCTTTTCCTCTTTCCGATTTCTTTGCTCTTATTCCATGTTTGCTTATATTGTGTTATTATCAAATGCACCTGTCAGTAAGAATCCAAGAGGGAAATATTTTTGTTCCCTTTTTTAAAAAGTTTGGGAATGATGCCCTGAAGGGAAGCAGTGTTGGCATGACATTCCTAGGGTTTCCTGTTCATCTCCGAGCATTGGAGGATATTTTTATTTCTGAATCTCTTAAAACTTGTTACTTTGTTGCCTTTCATAATCAATTTTGTAAGACCTAAAAATGAGTATATGAAATGTGGCTAAAGTCTTGTGAGGAAAAGCTTTTGTTTGTGTATCTACACCTTTTTTCTATATGCACTACATTTACTGAATAGCCTAGCTTGTGCCTATGCAGTTCTGTAGTTTGTCTTCCAGAACTATTGCATTTCTATTAACATATATTTTATTTGTTTATCTTCCTGTGGATTTCTAACCCTTTCCATCTGCTCAGATTAAGCTCATTCTGCTTTTGAAAACATTTTTCTTTCATTCGTCAGTGGTTTTGATATTCTCCTTGTTTAGTCATTTTCACGTTTCTTCTGTTTTGGGGTCTTATTAGTTGTGTGTCTGTCCTTGTTTGATTGCCCACACCCTCTCCCTTGGCCTCAGCATCAGAGTCTTTCTCCCCACCTTAATCCATCCTACTGCTATCTCTTTCCATGGAGCTTTCTGTTCAACTCATGTTTTTCTTTTTCAGCATTTCTTATGGTTTTGTTTCAGTGTTTCTCTTCTGGACTTCCTCTCTCAAATATCTCACTCTGCACCTTCTTATTTATGCTGTATGTCTTCTCCACCAGACCGGATTTTCTTCTTTAAAGATCCTTACAATCTGTCTTGTCAGTTCTCTGGTGTTCATGCAACTCACTCCCTAGATGCCATTATTGTAGGATTTGTAATTTTTGAAGAAATTATGTTGTCCTTGAATTTTTGTCTTTCTCATGTGACTATATTGGGATTTTTGTATCTTGTGTATATCTTTGCTTGGGTTATATTTTTTGCCAGCTATAGTCTTTCAGTTGAAGTATTTACAATGTTCACATGGGGATCCAAGCGGTAGAGCTGAGCCAGTAGTTCAGAAAATAGTTTCTCTGCCAGAAGGTCAAGGTGCCTGGTATAAACTCTGTATTTTCTCTGAGTAGGCTATTAGCTAACTTTGAGACCAACTACAGCTGCCTCATGTCATCACTATGGGAACATCATACCAGACAATTAATTGCTGTGCCCCTTTGACTTTAATAACTGTTGAAGGATAAATAGCCAAGGACAGTAAGGAGAATGCAGGCACTTAAAATAAGCAGACTGGAAGTGGGGAGGAATCAAAGTAAAAGGAAAGACTCTGAAAAGAAAAAAAACTCAAGGTGAGTACAGTAGCTAGAATAGGAAGCTGGGGCATGTTTAGGGTTATAGATTTTAGAGATTGCTACAGTTACATCATATTTTAGTTCATACAGAAAAAGAAATAAAAAAGGGTGGGAGACTGAAGGAGAGGCAGTGATAATCTAAGACTCTCAGAAACCTGCTAAGAACCCTGTGAAGGCTATTCTGGGTGTCAACTTAACTACATCTGAAAATAACTAAGACCCAGTTGGCTGGGCATACCTGTGAGGTATTTTTCCTGATTAATCATAGTGGTTCTCAACCTTATTGGTGTGCAACCCTTTAATACAGTTCTCCATGTTGTGACCTCCCAATGATAAAAATTTTGTTGCTACTTTACAACTGTAATTTGTTACTGTTATGAATCATAATGTACATATTTGTGTTTTCCAATGGCCTTGAGACCCTTGCGAAAGTGTCCTTTGATCCCAAGAGGGAACAAGACCCAGGTTGAGAACCACTGTTCATTCATTTGAGGTAAAAAGACCAACCCTAAATCTGAATCTCTTGTGGTGGGAAGATCCACCTTCAATCTGGGCCACACTTGCTGACAGCCTATATAAAAACAGACTTAGGCACCAGGTAAAATGCAGACGGAACTTGAGTACTGAAGACTGAGATATTCATGACCCACACCACACCCTTCTCTGTGTAATTTACCTATCACTCACCACATAAAGTCCTGTCCTCCCAACCTCTAATTTGGAAGCAGTAAATATGTGAGTATATTTGATTGGTTAAGGAGGTATGCAAATCATTTGACTGGTTACTGAGATGGGTTTTAATGTTGTTGATATTGTTAGAAATATGACAATTGTCATTTGTATTTTTGAAAATATAAAAGAAGAAATAGTATTATGACTGGCAAGATAGTTCAGCAGAAAAAAAATTGTTTGATGTCAAACCTGAATGAACATCTGAGTTCAATCTCCAGGTTGTTCATGATAAAAGGGGACAACTGACTCGCTCAAGCTATCCTCTGACCTCCACGTGCCTGCAGTGACACATGTGTGTGCAATGTGTGTGTGTTGCTGTCCAGCAGCCATGGATGAACTGGGTCTACCTGAAAGGAAGGCTGGAAATTAAAAAGGATGAGTGCAAGAGAAGAACGAAGCCAAGACAAAGTTTCAGATCAAGGATCAAAAATTAATATTTCTCACTGCACTTCTATAGAGAAAACCCACAGACCCCATCCTTTGTTTCAACTGGATTAAGTTGCAAAGCAAGTTCAGCGGGTGGTCAACTCCTAAGGCTCCTGTAGGAAATTGCAAATGCAGCAGGGCCAGCCGTCCCCAGCTAGGTTGTAAAACCACTATCATGGGTTTGTTTAGCCTACTCAATGCTGGGGGAAGGGCAGATGTGTGTGTGTGTGCATGCACACACATGCAATAAAGTAAGAAGAAGAAAAGGATGATAGATATTAGAAGTTGACAAGAGGCCACTAAATACTTTTCAGATATCCATATTTAAAGTCATTTATCTTGCTATTGGAGAGTATAACTGTATACTAATAACATGCACGTATAAAGATGGCTATTTGTCTAAAAAAAAAGCAACTATTGTTGTTTTAGTAAGCTAAATTAGTTTAAATTACATAAAAATAGATTTCATAAACTTTCTTTATTGGAAAATCAAGTTCCATGGCTATCATAATTCTACCAAAGATCAAAATAAAGAAACAAAACAACAAATAGCTTGTTGAACTGCAAATAATAGAATCTTCCAGAAGATAGGTAGCATGTATGAAATGCCTATGTGTTGAGATAGGAGAAGGTGTCTTGTCATGTATCCTAGGTACACCTTGAACTTTGATTCTCTTGATTCAGCCTCAGCTATCATGAGATTATAGGCATGAGCCACATACCTGGCCAAGAAATGCCAATCTTTAGTGGTCTGGTGATGAACAAGCAGGAAATATGTGCTAGCAAAGAAATCTTATGGGGTTATATCTTCATCACTGTGGATTTTCCACATTTGGCAATGTAAGAGGGAAGCAGTAATAGAGAAAACTAATCCTAGCATTCCAATCAAAGCTGACTCTTCCTCCTGGATTGGATCTATACACAGGTTGACATTGGTTATATCTCCTTTATAAGTTTTAAGCTCTTTTACTTGATGATAAACTTTGAATTGATGGAAGTGGTGGTTGACACCTTGAAATGGATAATGGAGAGAAAAAAAGAAAATAATTTAAATGAGAATATTGAAAATGGACAAATTAACCCCGTGTCTGTATGGTTTATAAAGCATATGAGTTCATATAAAGAGCCTTGGTTAGGAAAGTAACCATGAGTATTCTAATGGCTGGTGGCACTTATGAGCCACTATACTGTAGGATGTTTATCAAATTCAGTTTAATCCTTTGTATATTTTCTACCCCCTCATAGGTACAATCTCTCTTATTCACAGGTCCCTTTATCACATTGTTGGTATATATTGCGGAGATTATGATGATAATAGCAATTCATTTCCCTAATTAAAAACAAATTGTATTTGCCTATTTTTTCTGTCCTACTCCTCATTTATTTGCCACCCCAGTGTGTTTATTGTACCTGTTTCCTTGTGCCATATATTTTAAGTCATACAGTAGGAACCCTTTCATATTAGCTTTCTACTTAGTGATATACACTTCAGTATCTCCAATAACTTCTTATGTCTTAATAGCTCATATATTTTCTTAACTTATTATTCTTATGGCTGGGTGTATCACACATTATATTTGCACTGTAAGACTTTGGGGAGCCTTAACTTACTGGAGACCCCCAAGTGAACACATGGAGTCAGGGATCAATGCAAAATGCAAGAGGAATTTACTGATCCAGCATGCTGGGGTCATCCTGCACACCATGGCAGGAGAGAATGGCCACACCCAGCCTGTTCAGTGAGCTTTTATATGGTTTTTAGAGCAGCAGCCATTAGGCACAATGTGATTGGCAGAACAGTGTGACTTTTAAATGATTGGTCTTTAGGGAATGAGGTAGCAGGGACTTAATCAGCCCCATACCAGCCTACATGCTCTCTAACTTGTTTCTTCCAGGAGGGGAGGGGTGCCCATGTGCTCTGGTCCCTGATAGAATTTCCCAAAGTTCCTGAGCTGACTTCTCATTTCCCCCTTTTTCTTGTGCATGCTTCAATCCTGAGGCTATTGTTGATAGTTATGCAGCTCATACTCCTGGTCTTCTGTATCTAGTTCTTTGCATTTCTGCTTTAAGATCATTAGCTGTACTGCACCTATACGTCCTTTAACAAAAGCAACCAACGGTTCAAAATGTAGGGGCCAAAAGTCAACAATAGCAGGAGAAAAATTAAGGTCTTAACAAGGTAGATATGCGGGTGGTTAGCCAAGAGGAGGAGTTAAACCAAGAATAGAACCAACCCTGACTCTGTTCTCTCTCTCTCTCTTCCGTTTGGCTAACCCTACTCTCACCTTGGCCACTGAATCTTTAACAATCCCAGAATAGTCTATATAAAAGCAACATTTTTCAGCTAAGGCAGCACATAGCCCTCCTTGCTGGAGGAAAAGTTAAATCTAATCTCCTCCTATTCTATAGTACTACTTCTGATAACGAAATCAGTGATTCTTTAAGATGACTGATGGAAGCTTCTAGTCTCTCTATATCTAAATCAATGACTGCCCTCAGTCTGTCATAATTTTCCCTTTGTAAGACCAAAGATCCTGGTAGCTGTCCTAGCCACCTCCAACCACAATAGAAAGGGGACAGTGAGTGCTGTCCAAAGGTACCACCAGGCAGTCATGATCAAGATCGAGTGATCTTGAGCTTGAGCAGATTGTGCATCTTCTGTACCATCCAGCAGGGGTCTCTGCGGAGCAGGGCGTCTGAAGGTTTCATGTGTGAAGCCTGCACCCCAGGCTGAAATACCGGCTACCCTGAGGACTGTGGGAGTAGCTAGCAGCCCCAGGAAGGGTCCCTTTCATCTGGGTTCCAGTGACTATGCTCAATGCCTCTTTACATAGATCCAGTCACCAGTCTGGAAGCAGTGAGGGGTCTCTGACATTCCTGGAGCATTTAAGGCAGACAATTTGGGCCAAATCTCATGCTGTGGGATACCTCCCGGGAGGGCCCAGTGGACACCAAGGAAGTTGGAGTACCACACAAGATCTCAAAAGGGGTCCGGTTAAAATGGTAGGGAGTGTTTGGGACTCAGAACAGAGCCAAGGGAAGGGGCACCACCCAGTCTGAGCCAGCCTCTACGGTCAATTTAGTTAAGTTCTCTTTTTTGGGTTCAGTTCATTCTCTCTACCTGCCCTGAGCTTTGGGGACAGTACTCACAACGAAGTTTCCAATCTGTCCCCAATACTTTTGCTAATTCCTGGCTTACCTGAGAGACAAAAGCAGAACCATTGTCCAATCTAATTACCTTGGGCACTCCAAACCTTGGGAAAATTTCCTCTAATATCTTCTTGGTAGCTGTTTCCTGCTTGGTGGGAAATGCCTCAACCCATCCAGTGAAAATCTACAAATACCTGAAGTATATGTAAATGTATTTTCCTGACTTAACTTCTGTAAAATCGACCTCTCAATATACTCCAGGCTTTTCTCCCCTAGATCTTTTGCCCGATTTATTCTTGGCTGCATAAATATTCACTTGCTGGTATACCTTACACTGTTCTACTATCTTTCTGGCCCAAAACCCAAGTCCTATTATACATACTTTAGGTTCCTTAACAGCTTGGACAAGCTTTTAGTCCCCTAAATGAGTCCATCTGTGCATTTGGCCTAGTAAGTCTTTTGCTTGCTTTCTGGCGAGCATAGTTTTCTTTCTTGTGGGCGCCATTGCCCTCCCTTCTCTAGGTAATAGTTGGTAGGGTGGCTAATAATCTGAGTCCTTTCTTCTTCAATATATTCTAAGTGAGGCCATCCCTTAATCTAGTCCCATTACCCAGCAGGTGTTTCTTGCAGGTCCATAATCAAAATAGGCTCCTGCATTGCTACTTCTCAAACCACTTCATCTGCCTGGTTATTGCCCTGGGCCACTGACAGGATCTAATTTCTTTGACAGATAGGCAACTGGGCACTTCTAGGGACCCAGCTGCTGGGTGAGAACCCCCTTGGCTATCTCCCTGTTCTCAGCCACATAAAGGTGGAAAGGTTTACTGGCATCATCAGGCAATCCTAGAGAAGGGGCCTCCAGCAGAGCCTGCTTAATCCTGTCAAAAGCCTGTTGCTCTTCTTCCTTCCAATGGAAGGGTTGTTTGTTTTTAGTCAGGGGGCAGTCAATGTAACAAACCATGGGATCCATACTGGCAGAAACCAGCCATGCCCAGGAATTCCCATACCTGCTTGGGGCTCTGTGGAGGAGGGATGCACAGGATGATCTCCTTTGAGCGTTGGTGAGCCAGTGTGGCTGTCTTTCAGCAGATAGCCCAAATAACTTACTTTTCTCTGTCAGATTTGGGCCTTCTTAGCTCAGGCTCTGTATCCCAATCTTACCAGCTCCTCTAAGAGGCATTTAGTCCCCTCTAGACAGCCCTCCTTAGTCTTGGGTCCTAGGTTTCTTCACAGGCAAGAGGAGAGTATTCCGAGCTGATTGGCACTTCCACAGAATCCCTTGTTCTAGGAGCCTTCTGCCATAGTCAGGGAAAGCCCGCTGTCAATGACAGCCTGGTCCATCGATTATGTCTGAGGAGGCATTCTTTCTAACTTACTGCATTATCTTCTCTCTCTCTTCGGTCGTAAAGAGCACTCTCATGAGTTGTTGGATATCATCCTAGGTGGGCTGATGAGTAAATAAGACAGTCTGAAAGAGATTAATTGGTCCCTTGGAAAGGGGGATGGGGTCTCCTCCCACTTTTCCCTCCAGTAAAGGGGGGTACAAAGGCTCCTGTCCCATATGGTATGAGAATTCCAGGACCAATGCTGGTGCTGGCAGGGCCGTAGGGTCCAGGGTAGGGGGATATGAAGGAGGAGGATCTTGGAGTAACAGGTCTGCTGTTGAAGGGTCTTAGAGGATCGACTTCTTAAGTCAGAATCTCTCCTCCTGTACTTCCTTCTTCGTGATGGCCAGAACCTGTGACATGGGTTTTGGGAGAAAGAAAGGCCTTTATCTATGAGGGGGAGGGGTAATCCTCAACTAGCTTCCCTTCCTTCTAGTTTTCTCCTCTTTCCCTAACGTCCCTCCAGTGGTTAACTAAGATGTTTAACTATGTAAATCCAGTCTGTCCAATGTCCCAGAAAAATGTTGTCACTCAGTTTAAGTCCAAGAACACAGAACAAGATACCAACAAGCACAGAGGAAAACAATCAACACACAGACAGCTCGACCCTGACACAGGTGGGCATCTAGGTTCAAGAACACAGACAGCTACAATCAATACACAGTTTGCCCCTCCCATGGTCACAGACAGTCTGTCCCTTCCATGGATGCAGAACAGATTTTCTCAGCCAGCTCCAGATGCACTGAGATAAACCAGGTGACCCTGCCCGAATGCATTAGCAGGAGCCAGATAAACCAGATTACAGCAAGACTTTTCCAGAAGGAAAGGAGCCTTCCCAACTCCTTCCAGGGGGGCCTGAAGCGTCCTGCAGACCCCCCTGCAGTTGCGATGTTAAGGCACATCTGCCCGCTGCACTTGACCACCCCAAACATCATGGGCTCTCCGAGTTCCTTGAAGCTTGCAAGCAAACCCAAAGTTCAAACTTACAGACTCAGACTCTGACAATGAGACAGACAACTGCAGTACCTGCTTGAGCCATTTCTCCGATCCGCAGCCCTCTGGTATGTCCCCACAGAGGATTGATTCCCAACCCATGCACCAAATGTAAGACTCTGGGGTGCCTTAACTTACCAGAGGACTCCCCAAGTGAACATATGGAGTAGAGAATTGATGCAAAATGCAAGAGGAATTCACTGATCCAGCATCCTACACACCAAGGCAGGAGAGACTGGCCATGTGCAGCCTGTTCAGCAAGCTTTTATATGGTTTTTTTTTAGAGCAGCAGCCATTAGACACAATGTGATTGGCAGAACAGTGTGACTTTTAGGATGTTTGACACTCTAATAGATGCATAATTGTAGTTTATAACCCCCCAATAATATTGAACATATTTTTATTTAGCAATGTGCTACCTGGGTATGATTTTTCATAAAGCACCTATTCAGGTCTTTAGAATATTTATTTCTTGAACATTTTCTTAGATTTTGTATGCCTGAGTATTTGCCTACACGTGGTTATGTGTACCACATGCATGACCTGGGTGAATAGATGTCAGATGACTATGTCAGAATCCCTGAAGTGGCACTAAAACTGTGTGTGAGTCACTATGCGAGTCCTCTTTAAAAGCAATGTAGAGCATCTCTTCAGCCTAGATTATTTCTTAAGAGGTCTTAGTAAAATCTTTGCTTTCTTTCTTTATATTTTAGAGACAGGGTCTCAGTAGATACACCAAGCTCTCCTGAAACTCACTAAGTTCTCCTTGCCTTTGCTCCCAAGTGCTGGAATTAACAGTGTGAGCCCCCATACCATTTTCTTTTAATTGCTATATGCAAAACAGTCCTTTGTATAAATTGAGTAAATATTCTTTACCAGATGTCATTTGAAAAATATTTTTTTTTGATTCTTAAACTATTCTTTTTATTCTCCTTCTTAGAGACTACATCAAGAATGTTATGGAGGGCAGCTGACCAACATTTTTTATTTGCTATTTTCTTTATTTACATTTCAAATGTTATCCAGTTTCCCAGTCTCTGCCCCTGGAAACCTCCTAACCCATCCCTCCTCCCCCTGCCATCTAGCCACCCACTCCTGCTTCCCCACCCTCACATTCCCCTACACCAGGGCATCAAGCATTCACAGGACCAAGGGCCTCCTCTCCCACTGATGCCTGACAAGGCCATCCTCTGCTACATATTTGGCTGGAGCCATGGGTCCCTCCATGTGTACTCCTTGATTGGTGGTTTAGTCCCTAGGGGCTCTGGTGGTTCTGGGTGGTTGATATTTCTGTTCTTCCTATGGGATTGCAAACCCTTTCAGCTCCTTCATTTCTTTCTCTAACTCCTCCAGTGGGGACCCCAAGCTCAGTCCAATGGTTGACTGCCAGCATCTACCTTTGTATTTGTCAGGCCTCTTTGTATTTGGCAGAGCCTCTCAAGAGGCAACTATCTCAGGCTGCTGTCAGCATGGTCTTCTTGGCATCCACAATAGTGTCTGTGTTTGGTATGGTCTTTCTTTCAGTCTCTGCTCCACACTTTGTCCCTGGATTTCCTTTAGCCAGGAGCCCTTCTGGATTAAGAATTCGGAGATGATTGGATGGCCCCATCCTCCAACCGGTGGCCTTGCCTAACCTCTGGCTATGGTCTCTACAGGCTCTCCCTCCCCTTTGTTGGGCATTTCAGCTAATCCCTGTTGGGTCCTGGGAGCCTCTTCCTTCCTGGCATCTGGGACTTGCTGGTGGCTACCCCCAGTTCCCTGTTCTCCATTGCTACACACCTCTGTTCAAATTCCTGATCCTCTGTATATTATCCCAGTCTCTTCTCATACCTGATCCTGCCCCCTCTTTCCCCCTCCCCTTCTTCTCTTCCTCCCAAGTCCCTCCCACTCTCTACCTCCCATGAGTATTTTGTTCACCCTTCTAAGAAGGACTGAAGGGTACACATTTTGGTCTTCCTTCTTCTTGAACTTCATAGGGTCTGTGAATTGTATCTTGTATATTCCTATCTTTGGGGCTAACATTCACTTACCAATGAGTGCATACCATGTGTGTTCTTTTGTGACTGGGTTATCTCATTCAGGATGACATTTTCTAGTTCCATCCATTTCCCTAAGAATTTTATGAAGTCATTGTTTTTAATAGCTGAGTTGTACTCCATTGTGTAAATGTACCACATTTTCTGTATCCATTTGAGTTACCATTCGTGATACTGTAAGGTCCTTGTTATAGAGTCTTATTATGTCTACATTTGGACAATGAATTCTCCTACTACCATTTGCTAGGTCTATCTTTCCTTTACTGAGTTGCCTTCACTCTTTCATTGAAGGTCAGTTAACTGTGTTTATATGGATCTCTTTCATTTCCATAAAAATAAATCTCCTATTTTACAAACCTATCTTGATTACTATATATTTACAGTAAGTCATGATTGATATTAGGTTGTTTGAATTCTTTGTTTCCATTTTATGACACTAGTTGGAGTTCTGGGAGTTTTTCTCGTTCATATAAATTTTAAAGTAACTATAAATTAACTTTCAGTGATTGTGAATATTAACTTTTTATAAGAAAAACATACTGATGGTGATTCAGACAGTAAATAATTAAAGCATTTAAGAGTTTACTATCCCTAATTCTTTATACCTGCCCTGACCATTATTAAATTTTACCTTGGAAAATCAAATTGAAAAATGATTACATCATAGGAATACAACAAGAACAACAAAATTCAATAGTCTTTCTGTCTTTAGGACATGACTTATAATACTAAATGGCCTAAAATAAAAGAAAGTTCACTATATTCCATCAGTACAACTATGACTATAACTTTAAATGATTGAACTTAGCTTTCAATCGGATCGTCACAAAAATATAGTAACAATAACAATATATAACATATGTATGGAAATACTTAAGAGGACCAAAATCTTACAGAAATTCAAAGAACAACCTTTAGTCATATCTGTATCTGATATCTGAAATACTTAAAAGCTATTATAATTTTATTGAATAAATTATAACATTTTAAGCTTTGTTTTGTTTTTATTTTAATTTACCAGCCACCAAGAATGTCCTCGTTAAACCAAAGGTGGTGCAAACAAGAACTTATCTTATGTTTTCATTTTGTTTCTTTTAATATCTAATTCTGTTTGAACAGATATATCTTCCTGAACTCTTTTCAAGATTTATCTCTAAATGTATTTCAGTGGCACAAATCATAGAGCAAAGAAATCAGCATATTTTCTTTGTCTCGAAGGCAGGCCAGGTTTTCTAAGAGCAGAACAGCATGGAACTCAAATACAAAAAATAAAAACATTGTCACGTTAGAGAATATAGCTTATGTAGACGTTGCCCACCTCCACATCAACAAAGAATCATTTTGAAGTAACCTAGAAAAAAACTGACTTTCAATTAAGCCTAAAGCATATACAAATCAAGTCTAATTAGTCCAGTCCTCTAAATATGATCTGCAATTATGAGATAAATCTACCCACCGAGATTTATTAAGCCTTATCAATTTTGAACTGAAACTTCAATGAGTCTGCCTTTAGCTGCACCCTGCAGTGACTGGCAAGGTTTTCCTAATCCTTCTTGTTCCCCAGGTACTTGTGCCAAATGAAATGCTGTGTTAGTATAGCCACTGGAATGAGACTGTGTCCATTAGCTCCCTTTATTCTCCTGTCCTGTGTTTCTGTCTTTCCTTTTTCACACAAAATGGCAACTGGAAATCCACAGTGGTGACTTCACACTATTGAAAGAGTCTGTGGCTCTGGCATCCAGCTAATATAATCACAAAGGCTGAGTCCCTGCACCCAGCACAACTTCTCAGTGAGAAGCAGAGAGCTACAGCAAGCTTGGTGCTGGATATACCTGCTGTGCTGAGTTCCCAATGACACTAGTGCTCAGATGTCCTGCCTTGTGAAATTAACAGCAGTTTGAAGTGTATGCTACTCAGGGAAGTAATCTTGAGGGAGGTGTTGGTGTAAACAATAGTCTGTTAGTTTATCTTGTCTCCCAAAGCACAATCTTCTTAAAACATTGCCAAGTGCTCTACACATATTTGCCTGCCTTCATAAGGAAGGACTTTTCCCCATTTGTTTGCTTTTAACAGTGCTTCCAATAAAAGAGAGTCTTTGCTCAGTGTTATGATCTTCTGATTAAACTCAATAAGTTGTATATAGTTAAATATCACAATTAACCTTTCCTTTGAAGCAGATAAAAATGGTTCTCCAAGTTCAATTTTAATGAGTAGGATGCTTTTCACTGTCTTTTTGGCTTCTGAACTCAGATATTCCTTTTTCTCTTCTGATTACTAACAGAATGTAAAAATAAAGCAAATTAAAATAATATGCGTGCAAATCATAGGATAGACTAATTTCGTGCATAACATGCATTTTGATATTTTTAATTTGCTTTTTATTTATTTATTTATTTATTTACTGTTTATGGACAAATAGGTGTCATAACATGTTTGACAATCTAAAGAGAAAACCTAAAGAAGTTAGTTGTTCCTTCTATCAAGTGAATTCTTGGAATCGAAGTCAAGTTGTATGGCTTACCCTAGTACCTTTACATCATACCAGCTCATAATAATCATTAAAAAACTAAACACACAAAGAGAGGATTCCTTAATGACTAGTGAAAAATGCACTTATCTGCAGGCATGAGTACACTTGCTGAGTGGGTCTGAAGTTCAGTTAGAGAGCTGTTGGTTACTGAAAAGCTATGTATTCCACAACTGTCCCCTTATAATCCTGTACTGTGCTGGTCATGGATATGGTTCATAAGCACCATACGAGGGTGACCAGGATGCTAGCAATGGACATGGCAAACTGGATGAGGAAATTCCATGAGGTTAACCCTAAAACAAAGAAGTTCAGGCAATGTAGAAAAGGTGGGAATGTGAGAGGTGGTCTTCTATAGGAAAGAACACATAAGTTGGTTGTTCAGTGACAAAAGATCAGCTCTGTGGACTGCACAGACTATATTTAAGAAAATATGCATGTACATTTATATATGTGCATGCAATGGCAATTAGTAAAACAAAAAAAGAGCATGAATTTGAAGGATATCAGGGAAATGGATATGGGAGGGTAGAGGAAGGAAAGGGAAGGGGAAATAATGTAATTATATCATAATCTCAAAAAAACAAAAAGAAACATGAATATACATAAGTGTGCAAAAAAGTACATTGGAGCATCTATGTCAAATATGTAGAACATATATTCTTTGTGAGGATTAGTCTGTTCACTTTGTCAGTGGTGCACACATCTGATTACAGTACTAATGTTTGTATTGAAGAGGTAGATGATTTGCATCCTGTGTCTTTTTTTGTTTGTTTTTTTAGTGGAAGATGTTTCATTAAGTCTCATAAAATCATATGAAAATCCTTCATTTTGAATCACACTTGCTTTCTTTTATTTATTTATTTATTTATTTATTTATTTTTATTTTTCATACTTTATTTACTTTTCCAATGTTTCCCCATTTCTAGGTCTCCTCTTTGGAAGCCACCTATCCCCTCCATTCCAGCTCCCACCCACCTGCCCACCCACTCCCATATTCCCACCTTGACATTCCCCTTTACTGGGGCCTCTCCTCCCTCTGATGGCCAACAAGGCCCTCCTATGCCACATATGTGGTCCAAAACATGAGTCCCTCCATGTGTATCCTTTGGTTGGTGGTCCAGCCTCCAGGAGGACCAGGGGGGTCAGGCCAGTTGACACCGTTGCTCCCTCCATGGGGCTGCAGACTCCCTCAAATACTTCAGTCCCTTTTACAACTCCTCCATCTGGGACCTCACTCTCAGTCCAGCGGTTGCTGTAAAGTGAAACTTGGGTATTCCAAACTTTTGGGCTAATATCCACTTATCAGTGAGTACATGAGTACGTACCATGTTCATTCTTTTGTGACTGAGTTACCTCGCTCAGGATGATATTTTCAGTTCCATCCATTTGCCTGCAAATTTCATTAAGTCATTGTTTTTAATAGCTGAGTAGTATTCCATTGTGTAAATGTACCACATTTTCTGTATCCATTCCTCTGATGAGGGGCATCTGGGTTGTTTCCAGCTTCTGGCTATTATAAATATAGCTGCTATGAACATAGTGGAGTATGTGTCTTTATTCCATGTTGGAGCATCTTCTGGATATATACCCAGGAGAGGTATAGCTGGGTCCTCAGGTAGTATTATGTCCATTTTTCTGAGGGTCTGCCAAACTGATTTCCAGAGTGGTTGTAC